>CM019065.1:29659406-29724406 GCA_009667805.1 Leptobrachium leishanense | reverse complement strand
TTACATTTTTTGCACTCGTTAACTACCTAGCGTGTCATCCCTCACCTCTTAGGCTCGGGTCAGACGAGCGCATTTGTACTGTGCGTCCGTGCGTTTCGGGCGCACGTTCTGAAGGAAGACGCAGTAGTGGCCACACAGTCCGTTTTTGTGAGTGACGTTATTTTTGACGGATGTAGATGGGAAATGGAAAGCCATTTTGTCCGTAAAAAATGCTGGACGTATAAATGCAGTCCGTCTGACCACGTTCCATCACTCACACACAAAGCTATGCGGACGTGGCGCACTCTGCATGTCCGTTGTAGCGATTTAGGCTAAGGTCAGACGAAAGCAGTTTTAACGTGCGTTTAGCCGCACGAAATCACGGCCGTGCTAGCAGCAAATGACGTCCAATGCCGGGGAACATACGAAGAACGGCCGCACGAAAGTTCGTCCGTGCAACGCAAGTGGCAAATGAACGTATTTTTTCTAGAACGTCAAACCGCTAGTACTGACGTACAGAGTGCGCTGCGTCCGCATAGCGGTGTGTGTGTGTGATTAGGAGACGTCAGACGCTGCACACGTCCGGCTAACATAACGTCCAGACACAAAAAGGGTTTTATTGATGATCCGTACAAAATCACGGACGAAAATGCGCATCGTATGACCGCTATCGCGTATTCCGTGAAAAAATGCGTCCATTCGTTCGAACGCACTTTTTCACGGACAACGCGACAAATGCGTTAGTCTGACCCTAGCCTTAACGTTCTTGCTTACTTGCGGACGCACTTCGTGTGTGGGGCATCATTGATCAGGATTCTCTGTGTCAGGGGTTGACTGCGATGGATATAGCAGGATGGGGTTGTGAGCCCAATATGCAGTGATAGAGGCAGGTTCAAGGTAGCAAAAGGGTGTTTATTATAAATAAACACGATAACATAGAATCAGGCAAGGAACAGGCAATAGAGTGGTCAGGGTTCAGCAAGGGGTCTGGTACACGGGGGTCCTAGATGGGGGCAGAAGGGGAGCAGGATGGGAGGGTACCGGTATATTGAAGCGATGAAGGTCCAGATTATAACAGAGGGTCCTTGGAGTCTTTGGCAGAGAAGTCAGGAGATTGTCAAGAAGTATCAGGGCGCTTTGGCAAACAGGTATGGCAGTCATGAACATCAATGTGGAAGTCCAGGGTTGAGGGCGGGACTCCCTTATATGCAGGGCTAATCAGGGAGGATGAAGGGCAGGTGTGGATCCAGGGCCAGAACGTCATAATTCAGAAAGGTGTATTGTTTATACAAAGTCCTGGAACCTGCAGGGGGCATGTAGTATAAGGCACAAAAAGGGGGTGCCAGGGGTTCAGGGCCTCCAGGACCTGACACTCTGCTACCACGACGTACTAATGTTTATTTATTTATTTATTTATAAAGGATTTTACCAGGAAGGATACATTGAGATTACTCTCGTTTTCAAGTATGTCCTGGGTTCAAGAACGTGCGGCTACACCAACGTGATTACTGCGCTCGTCTGACCCCAGCCTTAAATTGTAAGCTCTCAAGCAGGGTCCTCTCTCCTACTGTTTTGTAATGTGTATGTATATTTGTTATTCTGTGTCTCCCTTTTGTACATCGCTATGGAACTTGTTGGCGCTCTATAAATGCTTGTAACCGTATAGAAATTGTGAAGAAAAAAAATCCCCCTTTTTCCCCCCTCCATAAATTTCAATGTACAGAATATTGGCACCTGATATTGATTATCGGCCTGAAAGGCTGCCGATAATCGGTATCGGCGCCTAAAAAGTGATATCGGTCTATCCCTAGACTCTACCACTTAGATTACACTTAGATTACTTGTGCAATAACAGCTCTAAGTGTCTCTCAGGACACCACTGAGAAAAACTCCATTATTATCGCCCATATATCATGAACCCCATTATTGTTAGACACCTTGTTAATTAAGCTCCTTACTCAGATTCATGGACACCATATGATAAAATACAATTTTATGCTGAGCATCCCTGACGAGCCGAGTGGCGAAACACGTGTCGGACGAGGCTTTGTGAATGCAACAGTTGCAGGAATCTTGTTATGATGTAGCCAGCAGTTGATTAATCAGTGCGACGCTATGAAGTATGAGGCGAATAGAAATCTTACAGAAGCAAAGAGATTGATTTTGTAATAATTACTAAAATGGTATTTCTGAAACGCATAATTGTGAGAGCTATCCTTTAACTTTAGTATGGGTATAACATATAAATGGCACCGACCTACTGCTCATATGTGCACATAATTGCAAACTGTATTCAATCCTAACAGACCTTCTGTATGTGTCTGTAAGAGCAAACGCATTTAATTACAGATTGCTTCATTAAGTTATTAATAACTCGTGGTCATTTTTTCCGAGAATTGTGTCTGCAAATATTGTGTTTTTATTTTAAATCAATTAAATGTTAAGTTTAAAAGTGTGCTTTTCTTTATAGGCCTTTGGGCTTTATTTTTGTTTCTAATAGGGTTACCCCCCTGTATCCAACTTTAGAAACCACAATATGTTGTAGGAACGGTCCCAAATCTTTTGGGATCTTATATAGATTTCACAGATAATCCCATTCCCCCTAGGGGGCACATTAATTCATTAAAAATACATATAATTTGGGTTTTATATGCTAGTTTTTGTACGGTTTTACACGTTTTGGCTAGTGAAAGGGTTAATGAACTTCAACGAGTGTCAGGGACCTAACCCAAGGGCATGGAAGGTATTTAAATATGCCTGTGCCTGCACTGGTTCTGCTGTGATCTGAAATCTGGAAACACTTCTCCAGCTCTTGTGACTCCAGTCCCTGGTTTTATGTTGCCCCACCTTACCCCTTCACTACCGATATCGAGATTTCTCGGGCTTCAAAGGCACCATCTGGTGCCCCGATATCTAGATATCTCAATATGCTGATCTGCAGCCCAAAAGCAAATGAAATTTATTAGCTTTTACTCTGCAGAAGGTGCCCCCAAATGTTTTAACCCTGTTGGCATAATGCCCAAAGAGCTAAAACTGTAAAATCAGATGATGAATGCTGAGAAATATCTGGCTTTCAGCAGCCGATGAAGCGGGGGGGGGGGCATAGGCCTGCTGCTCAAACCTCTGTAACTCAATTTGGCAGTAGATGGTGCCATCTAGTGGCAAAATAAGTTATTTACAGCAATAACTATTTATTAATGTATAATTAATTTAAAATGATTTTACAAAAAAGCACTGGTTTCTGACAGTTTTTTTGGAAAATCACTTGGTAGTGAAGGGGTTAAAGAAGCATGGTGCATTCTGAATGATTTGGATGAACTTTGTATATATATATACCTGGTTACCAAAGTGTTACCTTACTTTGTTCCCCATCATGGAACCTGGGCCTGGAGGCCGGGGACTCGCCTGCTCTCGAAGGCTGGCCGAGCAAGCTGAAGAGGCCAGCATTGTGACTGGCGAAACGCGTCCTGTAGGACCCCCGAACTTTTTGGTCAATTGACCCTTATTTTATTTCTGTTTTATTATCGATTTGGTAATTAAGCCCAATAAATCCCAAAAATCTATCTACTGCTTCCCCATATTTTCTTATCCTCCGCAAGCAAAGTCTGGAGACCCATATGAGTGGAGACTGATAGGGATCCTGAGCCGTGCAGTTCCGGAACAAGAAAGAGCGGAGAGGAGCAGTAAAAGAATGGATGTTTGGCCACCTCTATGGGCTAACACTGCGCAAGAAATGAGCTATAATACCCTTTAGCTCCCGACCGTGTAAGTGCAACTATATTCGCTTTCATTTTTTAAATCTGCTTGATGACAGTCCGCACTATTTTCCTTGCTGTTGTTTCGCTTATATCTTTGAGGTGAGAAGTAAGGAGGCCCTGGAGGGAGAAGAATTTCCTAAAGTATCCCTGAGCACCACTGTACTCTGCATATGCAGATACACAGACACTCTGGATCAGTGGACATCCATTATTAAAGTACTTTTACTCTGTGAAATACCCATAAGTGAAATGCATGACCTGCTTGGGTAGTTACTTGTATATGTGATAAAAACACTATTTTTGGCCGATACTTTTCAGTTGCCGAAATTTCGGTGCATCCCTATATATCATTCTTTCCAGCAGACTCGGCAGATTTATAATATATCATTATTATATGTATACGTCATGTCCTGTCTGAATATTATAACAAAAAATGCAATAAAATTAGAATTTTCAATAATCTACAGCGCGTAAAGTGTTTTCTTTTTCATATTTTAGCATCCGAGTCTTTGCGGTTATATTTTCTATAGGGTGCGCTTGTTAAAAAAATTGGAAATGGGGACTCGTTACATTTTTTTGGGGGGAAAATCCTGTGATTTTTAGCAAACGCCCCCCATAGAAAAAATCGTTAGTGCAGCATCATTGTTCACATCATAATTGAAATGTGAACAATATTGCTGCATTAATAAAACAAACAAAAAAACAGGTTATTTTATTTTTTAATATATATTTTTATTTTTACTTTACATTTAACATGGTCGTGTTTCATATCATTGGAAAGGCCAAGCTTTGGTCGTTCCATTGATACCAAACATTAACCCCTAGCTGCCACGGATCGGGAGATAGGGAGTTCAAATGAACACCCTATCTCCACCATAGGTGGCAGCTAGGGGTTAACTCCCGAACTGACATCATCGCGTCCCTGCGCGATGACTCCAGTTGGCAGGGGGAGATCCCGGGAAGCTTGTCCGACATCCAAGATGTCGGCCAGCTCCGGAAGGGGAGCGTGATCCGTCACCTGTTGGCACCGAATCGCAATCTAGCCCCCAAGGTGTTAAATACAGCCACTGCTTGGAAGGGCAGGCTGTGCCCTTCCAAACGGTGCCTGCCTTTTTGCTGCATCCTCTGCAGCCAAGTGCACATGTGGCTGGAAGCGTTGAGCGCGTCCTCCGCATGGAAGGGGTTAAGTTTCCCTGGCTCTATTAGTTTTTTGCTGATGAAGACCCAGGCACAGAAGGATCTCCCTGGTGTCACCAATCTCTGGAGGACAAATGTGATTTTTTTTACAATGAAAATTAGGTTAATTTAAGGGGTTTTAGAGATGGTGTAGGCTGGGGGGGGCATGTGGTTGGACCATATTATGGGATTAAGAGTAGGGGTTAGGTCCTTAGTTTGGATAGGGTGAATAGTGGGGAGGGGGGTTGGAACCTTTGGCTAGGGTTAATAGGAGATTTATTTAATTTATTTTTAAGTGGGTTAATTTAACTTTTAGGCTGGGGTACATTAAATTTTGTGGGGTTATTTCTAGGGATGCACCGATACCACTTTTTTAAGACCGAGTACGAGTACTGATACTTTTGTTCAAGTACTCACCGATACCGAGTACCGATACTTTTATTTTATGTCATGTAACACTTTCCAATAAGAACAGACCTCATATAAAGCCCCCAGGTCTCATAGATATGCCCCCCCAGCTCATGGATATGCCCCCCAGCTCATGGATTTGCCTCCCAGCTCGTGGATATTGCTCCAGCTCATGGATTTGCCCCCCAGCTCATGGATAATGCCCCCAGCTCATGGATATGCCCCCCAGCTCATGGATATTGCCCCAGCTCATGGATTTGCCCCCAGCTCATGGATATTGCCCCAGCTCATGGATATGCCCCCAGCTCATGGATAATGCCCCCAGCTCATGGATATGCCCCCAGCTCATGGATATGCCCCAGCTCATGGATATTGCCCCAGCTCATGGATATTGCCCCAGCTCATGGATATGCACCCCAGCTCATGGATATTGCCCCAGCTTGTGGATAATGCCCCCAGCTCATGGATAATGCCCCCAGCTCGTGGATATGTCCCCCAGCTCGTGGATATGCCCCCAGCTCGTGGATATGCCCCCCAGCTCATGGATATGCCCCCAGCTCGTGGATATTGCCCCAGCTCGTGGATATTGCCCCCCAGCTCGTGGATAATGCCCCCCAGCTCGTGGATAATATGTCCCAGCATATGGATTCCCCCCCTCCGCTCATACTTACCTTCCTTTAGCGACGCCGGAAAAGTCTTCGCGCGTGCGCGCGCGCTCCTTGGAAGGTCCCCAGCCGCGACCACGTGGGACCATGTGATCGCGGCTGGGGTCCTTCCAATGAGCGCACACGCGGAAACTTTCCCGGCATCGCTCAGGAAGGTAAGTATGAGCGGAGAGCAGCTACAGGGCCTGTCCGAATGCTCTATCGGCATTCGGACAGGCCCTGCAGCTGCTCTCCTCACTTTATTATAGATAGTCAATGGAGCGCCAGCAAACTGGATGTACGGTTAGTCAATATACATGTCCAATCATCGTCTTCTAATCCATTCAGAAGAAACCCCTACTCCAGATGGGAGAAATTTCTGCACAAGAAAGAAAATATAATCGCGCAGTATATCGATCCACCATCGGAGGAAAATGCAACAGTTGTAGTCCTACTCACATTCTATTGAGCCCAACCTTGGTTCTAGGATGGATAGAAAATATGGGTCTTCAAAAGGATGTTCAGGTGCCCATAAACCCGCAACGGAGTTCTTCAAATACTTTCCCCTGCAGTGGATCAGAAGAAATACCAACGCACTATCTGGTGCAATACCGTTTAGATATAATGGTGAAGTTGGTACTTATATATGGTCACACTCACATGTTAATGAGCCGCATTGGCTCCAAGATGTCGCATAGGAATATTAAGGTAATTCCAAAACCTCTTCTTAATCACGTTACAGGAAGCAGCAATGGTTTTAAAATAAAATAAATTTATTAATACATAAAATATATTACCAGAACGCGTTTCGCTCCTCAGAGCTTCTTCAGCTGGTATCACTGGTCTTATGTCTGCTGCTTCCTTATATACTGTTTCAAATATCTCATTTGGTCATTCACAGTTCACATCAGGTAAAAATCATTAAGGCAATTAAAAACAATTAAAAACAATTGGAACAATTAGGATCACATGTGGCCACTTTGTGACTAGACCAATGGGTGCCTGTGTGTTGACGCTGTCTCTCAATATGGGACGCATAGTCATTAGCCCTAATTGTATGGGGGATTTCATTTTTCACCGTATATTATGACAACTGGGCGGATCACCGCAACTGCGCATGCGCCGGACTCAGCGTATCAGGACCTGCGTGTCATTCACACCACTCCTATTATATGTCATGCGCATAGCGTCTGCGCATATGGGCCAAATACCAGCACCCCGCATCGGCTCATATATCGCCCTGATATTCTTAGATACTGTTCAGGGGAGGTAGATCTATAAATTAATGAAAACCATATAAAACGAAGGCTACATAGTAAATGTAGCCATCTGTGAATATAAATTATATTGGTATCTTTGAATATATAACTTTTGAAAATAAAATGACACAGTGGCTTTACATGCATAATAACAAAGTGATGTACAACGTGAGACATTGGTAAACCTACTAACCACCTCATTAGATCTACTATAGTATTGATGCCTAAATGGCATAGAGATAAAAACTTTTATTATACTTTTTATTTTTTATTTATTATTATTTTTGACGTTAACACCGCAATTACGTCTGCGTACAGCCCAGCATTCATATCGGGCAAATGCTTGTGCGCAGTTCTTAGTGCGCATCCTGCGCCTAGTATCTACTGCGCATATGGATCTAAAAAGGGCATCCCGCATCGGCTCGTGCAACACCCCAGTATAAGGTGGTGCATTGAATCTATTAATAAACACTGTGATAAAGAGTCCGTTTATAATAGTGATGTTCCTATAATCTATTTCATAATGAGATTGTGTACTCAGTGGGATCATCATATATATGTGTAGCCTGTTCGGCAAAATGACTTATTAATAAAGTGCTATGTGACGCATATAACTGCTTTTATGCTCATATTAAAGTGCTAAATGACAAAGTGCATGAAGGTATAATAAAGTGCTATTCGTATTGAATGATTGTGATATAGTGCGATACTACACTAAGTGAACTTAGATAAAGCCTTATAGTTCCATTATGATGATGAGAATTAACTTATCTATAGTGGCAGTGTGGGCTGAGTTATTAATGCCTAAGTGGCATAAATATTAATATTTTATATTATATTTTTTATTTTTGACACCCCACAATTACGCCTGCGCAGACCCCCTAAATTTATATCAGACACAATAATAGTGGGCAGTACCTACTGCGCATCCTGCGCTCAACACTTGCTGCATATATGGATCTAAAACAGGGCGCCTCGCATGGGCTAATACAGTCCCTCAATACAATCAAAGTAAGTAAAGTGACATAATATTAAATGTGCAAATTCACAATAACAAAATAAATAACAATATTTATAACCATAATAAAGTGCTAAGTGACAAGATACCATATGGGTACATTGATGTACTATTTATAATAGACCATAGACCACATTATAGGTGGTGAATTAGGGTAAAGTGCAATATTGCACTGAATAGGCTTCAATATAGAGCCACATAATAATGGGTAATAAAGTGACAGTGTCAGTGGGTAACATACACATAAAACACATAAGAACTGCGCACAAGCATTTGCCCGATATGAATGCTGGGCTGTACGCAGACGTAATTGCGGTGTTAACGTCAAAAATAATAATAAATAAAAAATAAAAAGTATAATAAAAGTTTTTATCTCTATGCCATTTAGGCATCAATACTATAGTAGATCTAATGAGGTGGTTAGTAGGTTTACCAATGTCTCACGTTGTACATCACTTTGTTATTATGTATGTAAAGCCACTGTGTCATTTTATTTTCAAAAGTTATATATTCAAAGATACCAATATAATTTATATTCACAGATGGCTACATTTACTATGTAGCCTTCGTTTTATATGGTTTTCATTAATCTATAGATCTACCTCCCCTGAACAGTATCTAAGAATATCAGGGCGATATATGAGCCGATGCGGGGTGCTGGTATTTGGCCCATATGCGCAGACGCTATGCGCAGGACATATAATAGGAGTGGTGTGAATGACACGCAGGTCCTGATACGCTGAGTCCGGCGCATGCGCAGTTGCGGTGATCCACCCAGTTGTCATAATATACGGTGAAAAATGAAATCCCCCATACAATTAGGGCTAATGACTATGCGTCCCATATTGAGAGACAGCGTCAACACACAGGCACCCATTGGTCTAGTCACAAAGTGGCCACATGTGATCCTAATTGTTCCAATTGTTTTTAATTGTTTTTCATTGTTTTTAATTGCCTTAATGATTTTTACCTGATGTGAACTGTGAATGACCAAATGAGATATTTGAAACAGTATATAAGGAAGCAGCAGACATAAGACCAGTGATACCAGCTGAAGAAGCTCTGAGGAGCGAAACGCGTTCTGGTAATATATTTTATGTATTAATAAATTTATTTTATTTTAAAACCATTGCTGCTTCCTGTAACGTGATTAAGAAGAGGTTTTGGAATTACCTTAATATTCCTATGCGACATCTTGGAGCCAATGCGGCTCATTAACATGTGAGTGTGACCATATATAAGTACCAACTTCACCATTATATCTAAACGGTATTGCACCAGATAGTGCGTTGGTATTTCTTCTGATCCACTGCAGGGGAAAGTATTTGAAGAACTCCGTTGCGGGTTTATGGGCACCTGAACATCCTTTTGAAGACCCATATTTGCTATCCATCCTAGAGCCAAGGTTGGGCTCAATAGAATGTGAGTAGGACTACAACTGTTGCATTTTCCTCCGATGGTGGATCGATATACTGCGCGATTATATTTTCTTTCTTCTGCAGAAATTTCTCTCATCTGGAGTAGGGGTTTCTTCTGAATGGATTAGAAGACGATGATTGGACATGTATATTGACTAACCGTACATCCAGTTCGCTGGCGCTCCATTGACTATCTATAATACTTGTTTTCAGGTTTTTAGGAGAACCTCCATGTTCAATGTGTAGTGAGTACGTTTAATCCTTTTTTCTGAAGGCGCTTCACTGTTTTCTTTCTTGCTCTCCTCACTTTGTTTATACTTACCTTCCTTTAGCGACGCCGGGGAAGTTTCCACGCGTGCGCTCGTTGGAAGGACCCCAGCCGCGATCACATGGTCCCACGTGGTCGCGGCTGGGGTCCTTCCAAGGAGCGCGCGTGCGAAGACTTTCCCGGCGTCGCTAAAGGAAGGTAAGTATAAACAAAGTGGGGTGAGCAGCTGCAGGGCCTGTCCGAATGCCGATAGAGCATTCGGATAGCCGCCCCAGCCCCTAGGATGCCGGTATCGGAAAAAAATATCGGGGATACTGCACGAGTACCAAGTACTCCTGCAGTACCCGGTATTGGCACCGATACCGATACTAGTATCGGTATCGGTGCAACCCTAGTTATTTCTCCATAGGGGGCATCCTATGCAATTATCCCCTTAAGATCTAAGGAGATTTTATAAGAAGAGTGGGTGCACTGGGCTGTGGCCTACCTGCTTTCCGTCTTAACCCCTTAATTGCCTGCATCGGGTTGCCATGAACCCAACAAGCCGGCAGTTCAGGCAGGTTTGCATAACATCACTGCTGCAGTTTTTTTTAACAAGAGTACACCATAGAATATATAACCACAAAGATTTGGATAAAATGTGAAAAAAAGTTATTTTAGAAGCTGTATATGACTGAAATCTAAATGGAAATTGGCATTTTCTTTAAAAGAAAATGATAGCATTCTGACAGGACATGACGAATACATATAATAATGATATATTATGAATCTGCCGAGTCTGCTGGAAATAATGGTATATAATTTGTCTGGGTTCTAAAATAAATCACGACTTCAAGTTGCGTTTAAACATAAAGATCGAAAATGAGCTCAGCACACAGGGGTGAAATGGCCCAGCAGTGAAAGGGTTAAATAAAACTCCTGTTGTACGTTAGTACTGGTCTTTATGTCTGCATCATTGTATCTTGGGCTCAAACTCCGTTACGGTAACTCTACTTCAGTTACTGTGGACTGTAAATCAAACTATTTTTACAGTCAGGGTAAAATAAGGAAGAAATAAAAAAAAACACTGAAACGTGAATGCCGATCAATTCAACATCTTATCAGTACTTATCTTTAGAAACATCTGAATTACAGTGAAATAGAAATATATATGCATGATCCGATAAAATGCCATATATTGAAAACATGCTCATACCATTCTGAATACAGGTGATATTCACTTCCTACAAAGCTCTCCATAACTTCGCCCCTGCCTACATCTCCTCCCTTATTAGCAGGTACATCCCATCCCGACCACTTAGCATCAGATCATTGGCAGAGCGATCAGTTCCTCGTACCCGCACCCCTAACTCTCGCCTTCAGGACTTCTCCCAAGCTGCCCCCTTTCTATGGAACTCCATCCCTGCAACATTAGACTCTCCCCGTCTCCCCAGTCCTTCAAGAAGTCTCTGAAAACGCATTACTTTAGAGAAGCCTATCAGCTCACTCCATGATCTCCCCACTGTCATTTCCTGCTCCTCTTCCCATTCAGCCGTCCTGCAACCCGCCACTTTACTTACCCTATTCACCATCACCTAATGTGTCACCCCTCTCTTCTTAGATTGTAAGCTCTTAAGCAGGGTCCTCCCTCCTGTTGCGTGTGTGTAACGTGTATGTACGTATATTTGTTATTCTGTGTCTCCCATTGTACAGGGCTAAGGAATTTATTGGCGCTTTATAAAATCTTGTAACTGTAACTGTAGATATTATTGGTGAAAACCGACAACTTTCTAGCCATTATCAAATAAATGAAGGAAAAAACAAACAACGAAAATATCAACATGTAACCTTGGGGGCTTCCAGCCTTTCTGGTGTGCTTGACGGCAGCATGTCTGATGCTGCTCGCTCACCAACGCCCGGTTTAAATTGAAACAGGCAGGGAGGTGGCTGCATGAGGTGCGGCTTGAGAGGGGGCGCGGTCTGGTGAAGGTCTTTTAAAAACCAACAGTTCCTTCTAAGCAGTGCCAGATCATGGTTATCCATACCTGAGCTCCTTGTACCTGAATTCTCTCGGAATTTAACCTGTTATTGACCTCTGCTTCTTTTCTGACTATTCTGCCTTCCGTTGCCCTAGACTATTTTCTTGTACTACGCTTCTGCACTGATATCGAGCCGGCTATTCCATTTGACTATTCTATACTCTGTATTCCTGATTCTGGCTCGTCTGACTACCCTCGTGTTGCTGACCTGGTTTTGTATTACGACATTGTCTTTGATTAACCCTTTCTGTCTAGCTAGTATACCTGGCCAATTCTAAGGACCAGACAGTTAGGGATTCTTCTACGGCTACCCTGTTGGTAGCTTTTGGGCTCTGTGGAGTGTTGGGCTTTAAGGACTGCGTGGTGGGATCCGGGAACCGTGACACAACAGGTAATTTTCCCTCACTCTGAGAACTTCCCTCTAAAGACAGGAAGATCTTTTGCTCAGACTGGTTCAAGTCCTCTCTTGATTTGCATATAGATAACTTGACTCCTTTATAAATAATTGTTCTGCAGCAAAATTGACAGAATAATAAAGGATTATTCACAAAGCACCAAAATTGAGCTAAATTTCAGTAGTTTTCATTTTGCCGCATTTCGGCGATTCCATTTCATCGAAATTTTGATGCATTCACTACTCACTGAATGTTCACAGTATTGCCACAAAAACTGAGTCAGCGTAGCAGTTATCTGATGTTGGTGAAAAGCGACGATAAGTGCCAAAAAGCACCAAATTGGCGTCAAAAAAAGAAGTTTCCTATTCTCTTAATAGGAGGTTAAATCAATAAAAATGTAGTAAAAATGTGCCTAAATAATGAAAAAGGTCCTTCAAAGAGGTGCATGGTCTGGCCGAGCAGGAAGATGGTTGCGTAATTTTTGCGCTCTGAGCGCCATCCACTCCTTCTCCATTTACACAGGGTCCTGCCAGTTCCCACTGCTGAGCCCAACAGAGGATCTGACCCTGCTATGCCTAGTCAGGCCTCTCATCAGGGCACACGGATATCTGAAAGTGCTTCCCGCCAAGCCCGGCAGCGTCCAACCATGCAGGATTTAATATGGCGCCGCCGGCCAGACCCCCCCCCCATGTGCAGACAAAAATGTTAGATAGACCATCTAACGAAAAAGGAGGTAATGGGAAGTACTGATTAAAACGTAACTTTTGATAGTTGTTGTAGATACATCTGACACACATACATATACAATTATGAAAAACGTGGAGTAGGGTGCATAGAGTTAATTATTAGCCAATATTGTTAGCCAATATGTAATCTCTCAATATGTATCAATAGTAGATAGAGATGGCTACAATTTCATCACAGGACTCGGAGGCTCATATTTGCCTTCTCTTTCTTTATTTTCTCTCAGCAGCAAGAGGTTTAACATGTAAAATAGAAGAAAAAAACTGTTCCCTCACAACAGGGAGTAACCACGCCCCCAATAGTCCCAATAGGTCAATCCATATAGTCCCTCCTCTGGTGTAGCTCCTCCTCTTTCTTGCTGCTTACCTCAAGGAGATAAGTACACTTGTTTTCTCTCTTGCACTATTTATATATATTATTGTATTTTACTGTATTTTTGCTCATTGTAAACTTTTCTTTCGGGACGCCGACTTTTCCCGGTGTTAGCCGCGGGGGTCGGCGTTCCCGTTTTACGTTCATTTAAACACAGTGTTTTTACTCTACATATTTATCATACATATAATTCCCCACTCACTATCTACTAAATAGGAGGAAATTGGGCATTGTCTTTGTTTGCTTTTCGCCAAGAGTTCCGCCGACACCAACCTCCACCTCACGGTTCCGCAGACACCGGATATACCCGCCCACTTCACCTCACAAGGTTTCAAACGCGCCAT
The DNA here is from genome assembly GCA_009667805.1 of Leptobrachium leishanense. NCBI lineage: Eukaryota > Metazoa > Chordata > Amphibia > Anura > Megophryidae > Leptobrachium > Leptobrachium leishanense. The sequence goes on along the minus strand of CM019065.1, from coordinate 29,710,605 downwards.
TTTAGAAATAAGCGCGGTCTTTCCCTCGCAACACAGAATGTCTCTCTCCAAACCGCACAGAAATTCCTCTCCCTCTCCACCCCGGGGCTCCGGGTCGGAGGTGAGTTCAATCCCACACTCCTCTCTATCTGAACAGCTGGCAGCGGCATCCCCGCAACACCACCACCGGAAAAAATCTTCCAAACAAAGATTTGCAGCCCTTGAAGCTTCACTGAGGTCCTCCATTTCAGACACTGTGGCAGCAGCTGTAGCAAACATTCACACCTCATTCAGACACTCTATGCAAGACGCAGTCGCTTCTCTACAGATTCCACCTAAGGTGTCTTCCTGCGCTGCTTTCTCTCAGAGATCCCCTAATTATGCACGTGCCAGAGCTTCATCCCCAGATCAAATTGTGGAAGTCTCCCCTAGGGAGCCACCAAAAGATATTAATATGGGCCACCACATAGCTGATATCCCCAAAGATGCTTATGGAGGGGCTGGCATCCCCGCAGTGCTGCCAATAATGGATAGCGAGTCCCATCCTCGCAAGAGAGCTCCAGACCGCGGAGCGCAGGCTGCGGCCGAGATTAAGAGACCCATTCCTGACGAGTGGAGTCTCGTCCCCGCTAAAAAAAGATCAGGACTAGTGGATCCTGAATACGGGGAAGATGAAGGGGATTACCCCCTAGAAATATACGCACCTGATGATGACGATGACCTGATGATTTGGGGAGAAGAAGAATCACCTCCCGTGCAGGTCGGGGACACAATATATGATCCTAAGGGAAACCCTCTTTTTAACCCTAAGGACATTTCGCACCCAACATCCTCAGTGTGGATTCCACAACCACACATCGAGCGTTGGGTAGATAGCGTCATGCGCTGCCCACTAGACAAAGGCACGAGACAAACATTAAAAGCAGAGGGTCCTAGACCCACAACAACAGGCAAAACTTGCATTACGCCAGACGTAGACGAGGCATTTCAAAAAATTGCTGCGAGAAAAGGATGGTCTCCTAAAAAAGGAATAGACCTGGCTATACGCACATGCCAGGATAAGTTGCTGGATGCAACCGGACCTCTAGTCAAGGCCCTAGATATAGTGGATCACGCAAAACTAGCACATATCCCACTAGACCATGCTGAGATAGCCGGATGGCTACAGAGATCCCTTTGCTTTCTGGGAAATGCCAATTCTGCCCTAGCTGCGGAAAGAAGGAAAACGATCCTATTGAAGATGGATCCTAAGCTTTCACATTTAGCTACCGCTGACCTGGGGGTCAAAGCGGAAGGCCAATTATTCGGAGATCCATTCGCTAAAAGACTGAATACATACGTGGGTGCTTTCTCCATGATTGACAAGGCAGAGGCAACGATTAAGAAAGTGTTCCCTAGCCGGGTCTCCCACAGGGCCGGAAGAGGCAGGGGTCGCTTTTCCGGCCGCGCGGGACCCTCCCGCTCCGCAGGCCCCGCTTATAACAACCAAAGCTACACAGATAGTAGCGCCACCACTAGCTCCAGTTTCTTCCCGTCCAGAGCCAGACCTTGGCACAACAGATCTTTCCGTGGAGGCAGAAGTTCCTCCTTCAGGAAACCTACAGGTGAGCGATCTTCACATAATTCCTTTCCCTCACATGAGGATAGGAGGTCGTATTTCCCAGTTTCACCAAGCATGGACACATATTACCACAGACACGTGGATTCTACATACTGTAAAAGGTTTCCTAATAGATTTTGTAGACACCCCTACACAACCTCGCGCTCCAGCGACATTACACTTCCAGCACACACAGTCACTACTGATACAGGAGGAGATACAAGGCCTCATACACAAAGAGGCAATAGAGCTTGCCCCCACCTCTTCGGGAGGTTTTTTGAGCAACATTTTTCTGGTGGCAAAGAAAGGCGGCGGTTCCCGCCCTGTCATAAATCTCAGAGAACTAAATTTTTTCGTTATGCACAGACACTTCAAGATGGAAGGCATGCACACGTTACAACACATCCTTCTCCAGCACGACTGGATGGTCAAACTGGATTTGAAGGATGCTTACTTGACGGTCCCGATACACGAATCCCACCGGGACTTCCTCAGATTCAATTGGCAGGGAACCACATGGCGTTTCACATGTCTCCCTTTCGGTCTCTCATCAGCTCCGTGGTGCTTCACGAAACTGTTGAAACCGGTGATTGCCTCCTTGCGAACGCGCGGCGTAAAGATAGTTATATATCTGGACGACATTCTTCTGATGTCCCAATCCCGAGACACCCTACGGACTCATCTTCAATGGACGATATCCCTGCTACAGGATCTGGGATTTCTCATCAATACAGAAAAATCTCTCCTAACCCCAACGAGAAAGATCGAATTTCTAGGTTTTCTATTGGACTCCAACCAGCTGACATTATCCCTTCCGTCCACGAAGATGCGCAACATAAGAAAGGAAGTAGCCTCTCTCCTCCAGCACTCAGTTACTACCCTGAGATCTCTGGCCAGAGTGATTGGTCTACTAGCAGCAGCGAGACTGGCGATTATTCCAGCTCCACTTCACTATCGGGCCCTCCAACGCCTGAAGGCCCGTTCCCTCCGAGCGGGTCTGGATTACCCGGACAACATCCATCTAACAGACGATGCTCGAGTAGACCTCTGCTGGTGGCACGCCCACATGTCAGAATGGAACGGGAAACGTCTGTTTCCCTTACAGCCGACCCTCACCATAGATTCAGATGCCAGCAATCTGGGCTGGGGAGCTCACTGCGAAGGGATGGAGACAGGTGGACGATGGTCACCCGAGGAACGTATCCATCACATAAATGTACTGGAGATGATGGCAGGTTTATTTGCAATCCGGTGCTTCCCCAAAGACAAACTCCACTCTCAGATCCTCCTTCGCATGGACAATTTCCCAGCAGTCCGGTACATCAATGCCATGGGAGGACCAAGATCGGAACCTCTGACCCAGATGGCACAGAGGGTCTGGGATCTTTGTCTCCAGAACAATCTTTGGGTCCAAGCCCAATTCATCCCGGGTCTGTCCAACCAGATCGCAGACTGGAACTCAAGACACATGACGGACGCAGGGGACTGGAAACTCCTATCATCTATATTCAACAAGCTTCAATCTCTTTGGGGTCCTTTTCAACGGGACCTCTTTGCATCGAGACTGAACGCACAAATACCACACTTCTTCAGTTGGAAACCGGACCCAGAGGCTATAGCCACGGACGCGTTCCTCCAGGATTGGTCGGGAGACCGGCTTTATGCCTTCCCTCCATTTGTCCTCATAGCAAGAACCATAAAGCAGGTTCGACTTCACCAGGCGACGATAGTACTGTTGGTCCCCCATTGGCCGAGCCAACCGTGGTTTCCATCTCTGATGGAACTGGCAATAGACATTCCCAGGATGCTTCCACAATGTCAAGATCTATTGAAGGATCCCGACAACAATCCTCATCCTCTACTACAGGGCAACCTGGTCATGCTAGCATGGCTGATTTCAGGTTTGCCTGGCAGAGCCAAGGAATTTCGGACAGAACTGGAGAATTACTCCTGCAAGCCTGGGCCCCAGGTACTCGCAACGCATACAGATCAGCCTGGAACCGATGGACTTCTTGGTGCGTGGGAAGACACCAAGATCCCTTTTTGGCACCTCTAACTTCCGTCCTGGACTTCCTGACTTCCATATTCGACGCCGGTCTACAATATAGAACCTTGAATGTGTACAGATCGGCCATCTCAGCAGGACATGTTGGCTTCGCAGGGGTTGCAATTGGCCAACATCCCCTGGTGTGTAGGCTATTGAGGGGCACCCGATTCGCTAGACCTCCCCTTCCAAGATATGTTTCTACCTGGGACGTCTCCCTTGTACTAAGATTCTTGGAACAATGGCCGGATAACCAAATTCTGACATTACGACAATTATCCGCTAAGCTTGTCATGTTATTCTGTTTACTCTCCTGCAAACGTGTTAGTGATGTACGGGCACTTGATTACCCTTCACGCTCTTTTCAACCGGACGGTGTCCGCTTCGATATCTCACGAAGAACCAAGACTTCAATCAATTCAGTATTCTTTCCACGATTCCAGATCATCAGTCCTTATGTCCTGTTAGATGCCTACAGACCTATGAATCTCGAACACAAGATCTACGTACGGGGTTGATTTCCCCTCTATTTCTTTCATTCCGGGCGCCACATGCCCCTGTGTCACCTGCAACCTTAGCCAGATGGATACGTTGGCTGCTGGATCTGTCTGGAGTGGATACCTCCTGTTTTGGCGCGCACTCGGTTCGAGGCGCCATGGCTTCTGCAGCAGTGGCAGCTGGCTGTCGATTGTCGGATATCATGCGATCTGCCGACTGGACCAGAGAATCTACGGCTCATCTCTTCTATGTTAGACCAGTTCCTCATTGGACGACTTCAGTTATTGCTCAGCTTTAAATAGGCAAATATGAGCCTCCGAGTCCTGTGATGAAATTTCTGAATTTTCCTATGATATAACGGAAAGTTCTAATTTCAATAAGGACTCGGAGGCGAGTATTTCCCTACCCATGAATATGCCCCCCCTTATATGATTGTTCTGCATAACTGTTTTAATAAAATGACTGTCTATATTCAGACCTTGTTTTGGGTTTTGCTTTGGGTTTTGTCTATGTGATGCGCTGGCGATGTTATCCTTTACGCGCTCCGACTTCACGATTCTGATTAAAATCGATGTTTTTTCATGACTCAGTTCCTTGTAATTTGTTTTCGCTACCATAGTGGATATACACTCAGTTATGGCTTAAATTCTAAACACTTCTCCGTGTTTTTGCTTCCATTTCAGAACAGTGAAATCCTCCTTCCGTTGTTCGGATAATGGTCGTCTTCCGCCTAGGAATATGGGCTGCATCCTCCTCTCCCCGTTGGGATATCCTTGCTTGTTGGGTTCTGTTTACCTTATGTTTTCGCAAGAAAGAGGAGGAGCTACACCAGAGGAGGGACTATATGGATTGACCTATTGGGACTATTGGGGGCGTGGTTACTCCCTGTTGTGAGGGAACAGTTTTTTTCTTCTATTTTACATGTTAAACCTCTTGCTGCTGAGAGAAAATAAAGAAAGAGAAGGCAAATACTCGCCTCCGAGTCCTTATTGAAATTAGAACTTTCCGTTATATCATAGGAAAATTCAGAAATTGCCAATATAATTAGAAGCTATTGATACATCTATAGATACATTGAGCGAGAGCAATGTCCTATGTAGACACGGTAGGGAAAATTCCCCAAAGGAAGGACAAAGACAGGGTGGTTGGAGTCAAGGGATAATTCCTCATGCAAATATCGCATACCACTCTATGCCAACCCCCCCCCCCGTGTGCACTAAGGAACGCAGCACCAGGTGTGATATTCAGCATCTGAGACAGCTCCTTCTAACATTGAAGGATGACTTGCAGACTGACTTCAGAGCCGGGATGAAGGTGCTGCGGGCCGACCTGGGAATGCCGAGTACCAGACTGGCGACACTTGGGAAGCAGATGGAGGACACGCAGATGGCACAGGCTCTTTCCAGGGCTGATTTCAATGCACTATGGGACCGCTACGAATCGCTGCAGGACGTGGTAGACGATCTGGACAACCGGTCCTGCAAGTCGATCCTCCGCCTCCACAACATGGTTGAAACAGTGACTGACCTGGCTGCCTTCATCCACAGATATTTTCAGTTACCCTTCCCGAACATCCCAGGCGAAGAACTGCTCTTGTATAGAGTTCACAGTACCCTAGGCCCCGCCTTCAGATTCACTGCATGATGTGTTCCTGAAATGTCATTACTACACCACTAAGGATTCGCTTCTCCAAGCTATGTACAACTCTCCACCAGCGTTCGAGGTGTGACCCCCCCACTTCTGCAATGACCTGCCTCCTTCCACGCTCTAGAAGCGTCACGCTCTTACTAGATCTGCTCCGCAACTGTGGAATTCACTATCAGTGGGGATTTCCCTTCCGCCTTCTGGTACCCCACGACAGAGCCCTTCTATCTCTCCGAACCCCCACAGATGCTGGGACCCTTCTGGAGGGCCTGGGGATCTCAGAGTCCCAGGGTCTGTTTTATCACAGAGACCTGGGAAGACAGGGTGAAGGACGGAGCCCTCCACAGGAGCCTGGATGCCACACCCGACAAGTTTTGCCCTCTCTCCATAGAGCTGCTCAAGTGCAGTGGTGTCGCAGCTCCCTTGCCGCAAACGGATCCATTTTGCTAAAATTGGCCTAGGCTGTGTGGTCCGACCCCAATGCCCCTTTGCGTTTGAGATCGCATGGTTCTATGAAGTGTTTGGTCGCCCCAGTATTCGAGGTTTAGCTCATCGACTTCAATGGGGAGGGTAATGGGCATTTGCAGCTGATTTTATTTTCTGTCTTACACCCTGGACAGTCCCTCAGTGCCCATCTTTCACTCTCCTCTCTCCCTTGTCACCCAGCTCTCGCCTTCAGGAGTGTTACCTGCCACCGGCGGTGTCCTCAACCTGTGATGGGGGGATGGTGGGGCGACATGACCATCCGACTCCTACAAATTACATATAGTTTCTCACAATGTCAAAGGTCTTCACACTCCACAGAAGCGCAGGATGGTGACTAGACATAGACGGCTGAGGCAGACATGGTCTTCCTCCAGGAGACACATTTCACCAGGGAGAGGACACCCAGGTACTGGGGTGATGGGTTTACAATCCACTTTCACTCTACCACGAACAGTGGACAGGGTGGGGTGAAGATTCTTGTCCAGTCCGGGTTGCATTTCCACGACGTTCACACAGAGGCGTCCTTAAATGGGCACTTCCTCAGAGTAGATGGGACAATGGGGGGGGGGGGCTGTTGTCACCTTTGTCTACGTCTATGCGCCGTCCCCTCCGGACAAGCCATTCCTCAGGCTTGGAAACGAAACTCACGAACCTGCTTGACTGTGGTGTCATTGTGGGAGGGGATTTTAATGCTGCACTCGACCCTTATTTAACTTAAACCCGTGGGGGTCGTACCCTATTCGGCGATCTAATGCTCTCAGGGCATTGATTCGGTCCTTTAACCTATATGATGTCAATAGTATGATTAAGGCCACTGGGCCAAAACGTCACGTTCAGCAGGGGTAGCTGTTCCCCTGAATAAAAGTCTTTCTGCACTTTACTCTGCTTGAAGCCTGACTCTATTTTGTATCTTAACCTATATGACATCTGGCGCTTGCTACATCCTACTGACAGGAACTATTCCTTCTATTCGGACCCACACTGTACCTTCTCCCGTATTGACTATATCTTCAGCAGTAGGGACTTAGTACCCAGACTCATTGTGTCCCCTAATTGTTAAGTCACTCTTAGCAGCAAAAATTTGAGAAACTCTAAACATTCTCTCCGCAGAAGATTACATGTAAGTCACCATATTTTGTGAGTTGTGTTGGTCAGTAGACATGTGCACTGGCAAAAAATTCAGCTTGGTCCAGGATTGCGACAGACTCAGCTGTCTCTGGGGCAGCTGGAGGAGCCTGGGGCATAGCTTCCTTCCTACTGACTATGGACCAAGGTGCTACCTGGGTTTGCCAACTGTATTGCCCAGGGAATCCAGGATTTATGTTGACTGTGTCTGTGTATTACTCAGTTATGTATTTATTGTATTGTCTCCTGTTGTGTCTCTGTATAGTACACCCTCTGTATTAACTACCCCCTCTCCGTATAGTGTACACCCCCTGTAAGAATATTCCTTTGTTTCCCCTGCTTCCCTCAAACCCACCCCCTCCTCCTAGGATCTAGCAGGCAGTTTAAGAAAAGGTTGCATGTGTAAACGAGCCATTGTTTTGAATGTACTTTCCCATTGTCCTGTTACTGGAGTCTGTTAATAGTATCTGTAATACGTTCCTGAAGGGGGTTGTCTCTCAACTATTTTTAGCTGTATGTTTCAAATTAACAGTCAGTCTTGCACTCTAAAACACTGGTCGTGCCTGTTGATTTTAGGGACATTTTGGGGCTGTGGATGCTGGATTTTGGGTTCCAGCAGGGAGAAAGCCAGAGACTGACAGAGGCACACAGTTGGTGTGCCAGGCGATCTGTCACAAGGATATTTCAGAATTCAAAAAATGTGGTTTCTGAAATATTTGGAACCAGCCTATTCGGAATATTGGAAGCATCTGAATATTTTTGACTGTTTCAAATATTCTAAACCGCAATGCATTAAAATATAAAAAACTACAGAATGATGCACAAACGGTTCAGGAACGACACAGAATGATGCTCATTGCACATGCACCAAAATAACGCCCAGAAATAACCCTACTATGCAGTCCACGTGGTGGGAGAGCCTAAACGCTGCAAGCCAGCATAGTATGCCCCGCAGCCTGCCCATAGACACGAAGGGCAGCTAATGACGCAATCATAAGCGCAACGTAGGCAGGCCAAAGGCCAACCTCAGCGGGACGTGCAATGCGCCCCGAGACATCGAGGTTCCACCTTGCTGCTGGGAACTCCTGGCAACAACGAATATGCTCCAAAATGATGCACAGAATGAAGCATATGCTCCAAAAAATGATGCACAAGATGGAGCATGTACTCCAAAATGATGCACAGAATGAAGCATAAGCTGAAAAAAATAGGCACAGAATGAATCATATGCTAAAAATGCTGCACAGAATGAAACAAATGCTCTAAATGATACACAGAATGAAGCATATGTTCCAAAATGATGCAAAGAACGAAGCATGTGGACAAAAAATGACACACAGAGTGAAAAGCATTTGCTCTAAATTGACACCCAGAATGAAGTGTAGGTTCCTAAAATGAGGCACTGAATGAAGCATATGCGCTAGAATAATACACCGAATGAAGCATGTGCTCCACAATGACACGCAAAATGACGCATATGCTTCAATAAAGCTGAGAAATATTCTAAACAAATCTATCCAATTATGGGCTCTACTTAGCTCGACCTGACGGCCGAAAATGTTTGTTTTTTCTAGCTGCTTCATGCGCCTTTTTTCAGGTTTGGGTGATTCAATTTGTCTTTTGATTGCTGAGAACATTTTAGATGGAATATCGGCTCTCGTGGATCAGATATCGGCTCTCGCGCCTGTACTTTGCAGTTAAAATATCAACTTAAACGATTTAACTCCTGTTCTTCAGTATGCCGATCTCCAAAAACATACATAACAAGTGCTGAGAAGTGTGATATATGCTTTTTGGATACTTGTAGTGCCATGCAATGTATTTTCCCACTGTTTCTGCACATAGATTACGATTTGTGGGTTTCAGAATGATACCCCGGACTTGAGAGTTACTTTTTATTTTTATTTTCCTTAAAAGTTTTCCCTCCACTTTTTTTAATACTTTTTACTGTGGTTGGTAATAATTCAAAAAACATCTCTAGGAGGTTTATTCTCTCTGTATACATTATCCTCTTGCTGTCAGGGGGGGTTGTGGCTTGCAGGCGGGCCTGAAAGGCAACTCCTTCGGCCCGCCATTCTTGACAACGTGCCACGCGTGTCATTGGCTGCAGCGGGATGACCTGAGTTGGCAGTCCCGAGGCACTTAATGATGCGTCCAATGTCGTCCTGCGATGTTTAGACCCACCAGCAAAGAACGCAGGTGCTATTCGAGGACAACATATCAATCCCCGCTGCAGGAAGAGGTTTACAACATACCCCTTTCTAAAGTTGAATCCTATTTTTGTCTTTCTTCAGGATGGTCAGTATGGGTCTAAAAGAAGTTGTGTACGTGAGGATGCACTCACATTTGTTATGACAGATGTCTGCGTGTGTGCAGGTAGTGCACATGCACACTTAAAGTCAGGGGCAGTTGGATGGGTGTTCAACTTTCACGGATCCTGACCCACGTTGGGGACCTACAACTGCCCCCTGCATGAAGCTTCTTGCACTTCTATAAGCTGCAGATGTATCGAGCTGAGAACGAAAGGGACCATCTACTCATCCTGACCACGTCATCTTTTTAAAGCGGTCAGGATGTGAGTGCCCCCTCTTAGCTATGCTGATGTGGTGAAATCACTGAGTGAAGTAGTTTCCTTCACTGCACCCAGCATGACCAACAGTCGGGATTTTTAATTCCCCAGCTGCCGGTCACCATACCGGTCACTGTTGATGATGGAACGCAGACAGCATGCTGACGTCACTCTCTCTGAGACCACCCGGGACAGTGAGCAGGCTGAGAGAGGCAGCTGATTGATTGGATCTGCACAATGTATATAGCATGCAGTTTGCTGTGTGTGGGCACCAAGGACTGGCTGAGGCACAGCATGATTCCTGCTGAGGTAAGGCCGGGGGGGGGGGGCAAATACACAGGGGCAGGGGCTGGCTTGCATACTGGAGGAAGATATGGGTCAGAGTACTGGGAAAAGAAGGACAAGGAGTCAAGCATACTTGGGGGAGGATAAGAGGGGGAAAGCATATTATTATTATACTTTATTTATAAAGCACCAACATATCCCGTAGTGTTGTACATGGGTATAATCAGAACAAGAAAGACACTAGCACAATACTTTTAGACAAGATTAAATTTCACAAACTAATAGAGGAAGAAATGAGGGGCCCATTCCCGGCGGGGACTTAAAATTCAGATGCAAACTACCTGAAAGGTGGGGAAGCACCTATAGGGGAAGAGGGTGGCTGGGCAAGCATACTGAGGTAAGAGGGTGACTGGGCAGGCATACTAGAGCCAGAGAGTATTGGCAGGCATATTTGGAGCAAATGGTGATGGGGCATGCATAACGAGGTAAGAGTGGGAGGAAGCAGGCATGCTGGGGCAGAGTTATAGGAGGCAGGCACACTGGGGCCAGAGGGTGAGGGCTTGCACACTGGGGGCAGATAGTGAGGGGCAAGCACACTGGGGCACAGGGTGAGGAGGCAGATGGGCAGGCACAGGGTGAGGGGGCAGGCACTATGGGGCAGAGGGTGAGGGGACAGGCACACTGGGGGCACAGGGTGAATGGGCAGGCACACAGGGGGCAGGAGGTGAGGGGGCAGGCACTCTGTTGGCAGAGGGTGAGGGGACAGGCACAATGGGGGCACAGGGTGAATGAGCAGGCACACTGGGGGCAGGAGGTGAGGGAGCAGGCACTCTGTGGGCAGAGGGGGCAGGCTCACTGAGGGCAGAGGTGGCAGGCATACTGGGGGCAGAGGGTGAGCATGCAGGCACACTGAGGGCAGAGAGTGATGGGCAAGCACACTGGGCAGAGGGTGTGGGGCAGATTGTCAGGCCCCCCGGGCAGAGGGTGAGGGGACAGGCACACTGGGGGCACAGGGTTAATGGGCAGGCACACAGGGGGCAGGAGGTGAGGGGGCAGGCACTCTGTTGGCAGAGGGTGAGGGGACAGGCACAATGGGGGCACAGGGTGAATGAGCAGGCACACTGGGGGCAGGAGGTGAGGGAGCAGGCACTCTGTGGGCAGAGGAGACAGGCACACTGAGGGCAGAGGTGGCAGGCATACTGGGGGCAGAGGGTGAGCATGCAGGCACACTGAGGGCAGAGAGTGATGGGCAAGCACACTGGGGCAGAGGGTGTGGGGCAGATTGGCAGGCCCCCGGGCAGAGGGTGAGGGGGCAGGCACACAGGGGGCAGAAGGTGAGGGGGTAGGCACTCGGGGACAGGCACACTGGGGGCAGGGGGGACATGCATAATGTGTAAGGGAGAAATTGGAATGGAGTCACTCATGCTGAACAAATGGGAGAGAATCAATGGATTGCAAACAGTGGGGGAAGGGGAAAAAAACGACCTAAAGCTGTGGGCACTGGGCAGGAGCTCACACATCTGAGGAAGAGAGCAGAAATGAGGCAAAACAGTAGGAGGTGTAATGAGGTGAGCTCTGGGAGAAAGGCAGCATGTAAAAGACAGATACAGGGTGAGCAGCACAGTCCACAATACGTCAGTGACTCTGCTTTGTTATGTGCGCACTGCCAGGTGGACTGTGAGGAAAATCACTAACCTGAGGTGACCACCTCTTCCCGCCTCTGCATGGCTCTGAGTCACCTGACCACCTCTTCCCGCCTCTGCATGGCTCTGAGTCTCCTGACCACCTCTTCCCGCCTCTGCATGGCTCTGAGTCACCTGACCACCTCTTCCCGCCTCTGCATGACTATGTGTGTCACCTGACCATCTCTTCCCGCCTCTGCAAGGCTCTGAGTCACCTGACCATCTCTTCCCGCCTCTGCATGGCTTGTGTGTGTGAGAAAGCGTCTGGGAGGGAGGCAGACACAGCTTATACACATGTCCTGCACCGCATTGTGAGGGAGGTAAGGGAGGATGGAAGCACAGGGACGGAGTAATGTTTGTGTGGGACATAAATGCTTTCATTCCATAGAGTATTACTGTGCTTTATGTCTGCTCAGTGTTTGACAGAAATAAAACAATGATGTTGCAGCACACACTATATTATAATGCAGGCTTCACTTCTTTATGTCACTTTTTTTTCTTTTCTTTCACTTTTTTCCTGTCTCTAGCTTTCTCTCTTTCTGTCTACTTTCTATTTTTCTCTCTCGTCTGTCTTTGCTTCTTATTCTCGGCGTCTATCTTTATATCTCTTTCTGTCTCTTTTTTTTTCTTTCATCCTGTCTTTTTCTCTCTTCTGTCATTATCTGCCGCTCACGTTTTCTTTCTACCTGTCTTTTTTTTTTTTTTTTTTAAACTTGACAACTTTTATTGTGAACACGATAGGAAATGTACAACACAATGCAAGAAATGAAGAATAGTCATTAGAGAAGAAGAGAAGTGTCGTAGCCAAAAAGGACAAACAAACAGAGTGTGCACCGTTTTGTGTTTTACATAGATGGCAATTAACAGTGAAAATCAAACGTTAAAGTAATCAACCAGTAGAAACAAACAAACAAGTAGAAACAAACAAAATCCTAATCTGCCCAGGTAGGATCAGCGACAAAAGACATGAACAATCTACCTGTCTTTTTATTTTTTCTTTCACTGTCTTCTTTTCTCTCTTTTACTCATTTCTCTCTTTTTCACCGTTTCAATCTGTTTTTCTGTGTCTTTGTTTCATGTCCTTTCTTTCTGTCGTTCTCTTTTTTTTTTCCACTCTTTCAGGGTTATTCAAAGAGAACCGAAATTTCGGTGTTCTTTCGTTCCCCGCTCTTTGAGGAGTCAAATACACCGACCCTGAGGTGAATTCAGCATTCAGTGCAGGGAAAAGCCACCGAACGCGTCCGAAAAACTGCCGAATTGAATGGAAAAACTACCGAAAAACATCAACACACCCGCCAAACGCATCCGAAAAAAAGCTGCTGACCAGCCGCCGGAAAAAGCTGGCGAAATGAAAACACCCCAACTTTTAAAAACTTTGCATAAAAAACTACTGCACGAAAATGCCTTAAAATTACATATAAGGTCATATGAATTATAATAAAAAGGTCTGTTACAGGAAAAAAATTGCCGAAGAATGCCGAAAAAATAAAGAGACTTTTTACTGCAAATTAACCTCCCTGGCAGTATTCCCGAGTATGACTCGGGGTTAAATTTCGCTACCACGAACGGTAACCCCGAGCCACACTCGGGCTGCATGTTTACTCACCTCCTCCTGGCTCCCTCGCTGTCCCCCGCAGTGTGATCACAGGGAGCTGCTTCCTGGAAGGCTCCCTGCGACTCACACGATGCAGGGTGGGCGGGACCAGCATAAAATAAATCTTTTTTACAGTTTACAGCATTTTGGATTATACAGTGTAATGTTTATGGACGGCCATTAGGTGGCAGTACAGGATAAGAAATAGACCATACATCATCTCACCCTTGCTTGCATACAGATTTCAGTGTTTTTTGTTGTATTTTATTGAATATCATTTATTTGCATTATTTTTGGGATAATAAATTATTATGTCGTGTTTCAAACTTTATCGGACTCAGTGTATTTACTATTTATTTATTTATAAAGGATTTTACCAGTAAGGACTCTTGATTTCACGGATTTCAGTGCGTGATTCCTAATTATTACAGGCTAACTATGTACAAAAACATGTTTCCTTTAAAAAAAACATGAGACGCTTTTAGACACGAAATTTTGAAAAAATTAGACCGTCAGGGAGGTTAAAAGAATTGACGGTATAATAAATAGGGAATATGTTTTACATTGAAACCTATGGGATTCACCTGATTAAACCTGTCGAATGAAACCACCAAAAATCGGGGCATTTCACTGACATTTCGGGGCTGTTTGTTATTCTCCGAATAGATTAACCATTACTTCTCTATGGTTAGTTCATTGTCCCCGAAGATCACCGTATTTCGCTGGCAATGCGCCAATTATTTGGTGAATGACAGCTTTTTGAAAACCCGAATGGCCACAAAATTGTACCGTATGAGGAAATTCACCGTTCGGTGCAATTTCGGAGCCAATTCGTCTCTCTTTGAATAACCCCTTTTCTTTCTGTTTTCTTTATATTCCTCTCCGTTCTTTTTTTATTTCACTGTCTTTTTTATTCTCTGTTTTCTTCTAATTGTCTCTTTTCTTTCTTCCTCAGTTTCTAGCTGACTTTCCCCCTGTCTTCCTTTGGTTTTTTTTTCTGTCGTTCTCTTTTCTTGCTTTCTCCATAACAACTCTTTATATTTCTCTCCTCTTACGTTTTATTCGCTCTTTACCCCTTTAAATTTGTTTCTCTTTTCCCATTTTCAACGTTTTTTTACTCTTTGTTCCCTCAAGGTCCATATTTTACTTTACATTTATATTACATTTTTTTTATCCCTTGTCATTTGCTCCCCCTTGTCTCCTATTCATCATTATATAATGAAATTAACATTTTTACATCCTGCCTGTCTTGCAGGGTTATTCAAAGAGCTCTGAATTGGGGCCGAAAAGGTAACCAAACGCTGAAATTCAGCATTCGGTTACCTTTCCTGGCCATTCGGCTATTCAGAGAGCAGGCAATTCGCCAAATCCTGCCGAATTGCCTGCACATTCGGTGCCTGTTCGAGGGCAGTGAAATCCCCATAGACAAGCAATGCTTCGTCTATTCAGAGAACAAAAACTAGCAGTGAAAAGTTGACGAATTGCCCTGCCATTTGGTGGTTTAATTCGGCAGGTTTATTCAGGCGAATCCCATAGGCTTCAATGTTCAAAATATTCCCATTTTGATTCAATATCTAATAAACCGTTGATTATAATATTCTGCAGTAAAAAGTCTCTTCATTTATAGATTTTTTTAGGATCTTTTAAGCATTTTTTGAGATTCTTTAGCAAAAAACTTTTTTCCGTTTTCTTTTTTTTTTTACGTTTTTTCTGTAACAGCCCTTTTTATTATCATTCCTTGGACCTCATATGTAAATTCCAGACATTTTCGCTCAGTAGTTTGCAAACAGCGTTTCACTTTTCAAACATTCAAGCGTACTGTTTGTTTTTTTTTCACTCCATTCGACTGCCGTGTCGGGTTTTTCCGGCGGCTGCTCTGCGCTGTGATCGGCTCCTGCTCTGGTTTCTTCGGCGGGGTTAATCCAGATGTTTTTGCGGGTTTCGGTTTGCGTTTGTCCTGGTTTTGCGGTGATTTTTCGGCGGGTTTGCGGTGACTTTTCCCTGTATTACGATGGCCCTGTGGTGCCACCGCTGGGTGGCCGAAATGTGATCGCCAAATTGCACCGAATTGACGAGAACGAAAAGTCACCGAACATGCGGTGACTTTCCGATTCTCTTTGAATAACCCTGTAAGTGTGTCTGCCAGGTCCAACTTAAGTTGAGCTCATTTGGTAGGGAATCACTTTCTATGTATGTGTTACCTTTTTTGCTAACACAGATTTGAGTTACCGTATTTTTCGCTCCATAAGATGCACCTGACCATAAGACGCACCTAGTTTTTAGAGGAGGAAAACCGGAAAATAAATATTCTGAATGAAATAGTGTAAAAATGGATATTGCCCCAGCCAGCTCACACATGGATTTGCCCCAGCTCACACATGGATTTGCCCCAGCCAGCTCACACATGGATTTGCCCCAGCCAGCTCTCACATGGATTTGCCCCAGCCAGCTCACACATGGATTTGCCCCAGCCAGCTCACACATGGATTTGCCCCAGCCAGCTCTCACATGGATTTGCCCCATCAGCTCTCACATGGATTTGCCCCAGCCAGCTCACACATGGATTTGCCCCAGCCAGCTCTCACATGGATTTGCCCCAGCCAGCTCTCACATGGATTTGCCCCAGCCAGCTCTCACATGGATTTGCCCCAGCCAGCTCACACATGGATTTGCCCCATCAGCTCACACATGGATTTGCCCCATCAGCTCTCACATGGATTTGCCCCAGCCAGCTCTCACATGGATTTGCCCCAGCCAGCTCACACATGGATTTGCCCCAGCCAGCTCACACATGGATTTGCCCCATCAGCTCACACATGGATTTGCCCCATCAGCTCACACATGGATTTGCCCCAGCCAGCTCACACATGGATTTGCCCCAGCCAGCTCACACATGGATTTGCCCCAGCCAGCTCACACATGGATTTGCCCCATCAGCTCACACATGGATTTGCCCCATCAGCTCACACATGGATTTGCCCCATCAGCTCACACATGGATTTGCCCCATCAGCTCACACATGGATTTGCCCCATCAGCTCACACATGGATTTGCCCCATCAGCTCACACATGGATTTGCCCCAGCCAGCTCACACATGGATTTGCCCCATCAGCTCACACATGGATTTGCCCCATCAACTCACACATGGATTTGCCCCATCAGCTCACACATGGATTTGCCCCATCAGCTCACACATGGATTTGCCCCATCAGCTCACACATGGATTTGCCCCATCAGCTCACACATGGATTTGCCCCAGCCAGCTCACACATGGATTTGCCCCAGCCAGCTCACATATGGATATGGCCCAGCAGCTCGTGGATGTGCCTCCGCTCACCTGCCTCCGCCGCCGCGTTCGTCTCCTTCTGAGCATGCGTCCGGCGGCAGGAAGCTTGGGCACTCGCCTGGGGGAGCCACGTGACCGCGATCTCGGGAGATCGCGGTCACGTGGCTCCCCCAGGCGAGTGCCCAAGCTTCCTGTCGCCGGACGCATGCTCAGAGGGAGACGAACGCGGCGGCGGCAGGTGAGCGGAGGCACATCCACGAGCTGCTGGGCCATATTCGCTCCATAAGACGCACCCACTTTTCCCCCCACTTTTTGGGGGGAAAAAAGTGCGTCTTATGGAGCGAAAAATATCCCTTTCAAAGCTTTGCTTTATCTCTCTAATGCTGGCCTTAGTGACAGCAGTGGGTGGAAGAGCTGCCCTACAGGACAGTCCCACGCGCGCCTCTGCGCTCGCTTGCTTGCGGGTTTGCAAGCTGACTGATATGTCAGTGAATAACAATTAGTAAAAATATAGGAAAACATCTCAGATATTTAAAAGTCTATTCAGAAAGCACTGAAATTCCAAAAAATGTCAGTGCTTTTCACTTTGATGCATTTCGTTGTAATTCTGCGTTCTGTAAATATACGAATCCGTAGTTCTCAATGGGACAATTTCAGTGCCTGTGTTCTGGCAAATGAGGGGACCGCTCAAAACGGGCGACTGGCGCACTTCTGGTTGACGTTGCACACGCTCATTTTGAGAAATTTTACCAAATGCGCACACGTACCTCAGAGTTGTCAGAGGCGCGCGCCCGAGAAAAATTAGGCATCTACTGAAACCAGACGCTCATGTTCCAAAACCGCACTGAAAGTGCATGCGCGCGCGTACCTCCAAGCTGTCAGGAATGCGAACGGCACGCGTACACGCTCACCCCATCAAATTTGCTATGCACAGGAGAGCAGATTGGCAAATTTGATGTTGCCAGGGATGCGCATGTGGGCATATTGGCTAATATGGTGGGGTGAGCATGTATGCGTGCCGTGAGCGTCTCTGACGGCTCGGAGTTACGCATCTGCATTCAGTGGAATTTTTTTTAAATTAGCGTCTGGCACATCACTGGAAGTGTGCCGATTGCCTGGTTTGAGAAGATGCCTGATTTTTCCAGCGTGTGTGTCTCCCTGGTACGCGTGCACATTAAGTAAAAATTCTCAAATTGAGCGTCTGCTACTTTACCGGAAGTGCGCCGGTCACCCATTTTCAGTGGTCCCCTCATTTGCCAGAACACTGGCAAATTGCACCATATTTTGCCATCAATCTGCCTTTATTTGGCGAATTGACAGCTTTGTGAACTAATTGGCCCGAAATTTCAAAGGCGGCAAATTCTGAGGTTAGTGGATAAACCCTTTTGCCACATCAAGTAAGTCTACTGAAAGATGAAAAAAGAATCCCACCTTTAGGGTGGGCGTCCATTGGCACCGTATTTGTGCGATGGTGCGATCATCAGATAGCATCCGTCGTCTTCCGTCCGATCCAACAACATGCGGGTGAATGGACCATCGTCCATTGCGTCTGACGTCCGTCTTCCAGTGACGGGTAAAGATGGCATCAGAGGGGCGATCAGAACTTTTTCACTCGTTTGCATCGCATGTATTTCTGCAGATCAGAGAAGATGGATGTGGAGAAACTGATCAGGCGAGTTATAAAAGCATTTAAAATAAACTATTTATATCAGGGATCTCAAACTCTGTCCCCTCAGATGTTTCTGAACTACACCTCCCATTATTCTCTGGCCATTTATTGCATTCAAAGAATTCTGGGATTTGTAGGCAATATACATCTGTAGGGCCAGAGTTTGAGATCCCTGATTTATATGTACAGCAGCAAGAAAAAGTATGTGAACCTTTTGGGATTACGTGGAGTTTTGCATGAATTGGTCATAAAATGTGCTCTAAACTTCATCTAAGTCACAACAATTTGAAAAACACAGTCTGCTTAAAATAATACAACACAAACATTATATGTTTTCATGTGTTTATTGAACAGGATATGTAAACATTCACAGTGCAGGGTGGAAAAAGTATGTGAACCTTTGGACTTAATAACTGGTTGACCCTCCTTTGGCAGCAATAACCTCAACCAAACGTTTCCTGTAGTTGTAGATCAGACCTGCACAACGATCTGGAGTAATTTTGGACCACTCCTCTTCACAAAACTGTTTCAGTGTAGCAATATTCTTGGGATGTCTGGTGTGAATCACTCTCTTAAGGTCATGCCACAGCATTTCAATTGGGTTGAGGTCAGGACTCTGACTGGGCCACTCCAGAAGGCGTATTTTGTTTTGTTGAAGCCATTTATATGTAAAACCAGTTCATTCTGGTTTTGACAATCTCTGCGCTCCACCTCTGAAATCTATCTGATCGTCCGTAGTTGTTCCGACAGATGGAAGACCCTAGTCGGACGTCCGTCGTCGTCCATGGTCTCACGAACGCATCGGTCGTCCGACTATGGTGCCAGTGGACGCTCAGCCTTAATGTTCAAGTTGATGTTATGTAAGTCCAAACACACCATAAATTGCAAATTTGTATTTCTCTACTGAATATATGAAAATCTTTACTGACATGCAGGTAGTATTCAAATAATTAAAAAAAACAACAAGGAAATGTCACATGTGCTATTAACCCCTTAAGGGCCGCTGACGTACCCTGTACGTCCTGTCCTCGGGTCTCCCTTAGGCTAGGGTCAGACTAGCACACTTTAAACATGCGTTCTGGCGCACTTAATTACGGCCGCAGTAGCAGCAAATGGCGGGCAATGACGGCCAATATTTATTTATTTATTTATAAAGGATTTTACCAGGAAGGATACATTGAGATTTCTCTCGTTTTCAAGTATGTCCTGGGACATATATATACGAATATACGAAGTACGGTCGCACGAAAGTGCGGCCGCGCAACGCAAGTGGAAAAACGAACGCATTTTGTCGAGTACTTGAAACCGCTAGTACTGACGTACAGAGTGCGCTGCGTCCGCTAGCAGCGTGTGTGCGTGATTTGGAGATGTCAGACGCTGGTAATGTCCGGCCAACATAACGTCCAGACGCAAAAAGTGTTTTATTGATGATCCGTACAAAATCACGAATGCAAATGCGCATCGTATGACCGCTATCGCGTACTCCGTGAAAAAATGCGTCCATTCGTTCTAACGCACTTTTTCACAGACAACGCAAAAATGCGTTTGTCTGACCCTAGCCTTAGACCCGCGGACGTACAGGGTACGTCAGCGGCACCTAATCCCCCTCCCGCCCGATACTCACCTCTCTCGCTGGATCCCTCGGCGATCTGGCAGGGAGGAAGCCTGCCCATGTGATTTACATGGGCAGGCGAGGCTGATGACATCGCCACGCTGCGTGGTGACGTCATCAGCAGGCGTCCCCATGCAAAGCAATGGAGGGGAGGGGGGCTCCTTAGGAGCCCTCTATCTCCCCAACCATTGCAGCTAAGGAGATGCTTAGATGCAGGAGATGCTTTTTACACCGCTGAAAAGGGGAGAGTATCCCCTTTTCAGCGGTGTATAGCATTAACTGTTTTGCCGCCGGATCACGTTTCGGCGCCAATTGGCACCAAAATGCGATTCGAACCTGGAGGGGGGCTGACATCTTGGATGTCAGCCAAGCCTCCAGGTCCCCCCCCACCCACTGACAACCTCACCATATGTGTGAGGATGTCAGTGGGCCAGTTAACCATCTAGCTGCCATGTAGAGATAAGGGGATCCTAAGGATCCCTTTATCTCCTGATCCAAAGGCCTGATTATGGCCTTTCAAATGATACAAAACATGACCAGGTTTGGTTTAAAAAAAATAAAATAAATAAAAAATAATAAAAAAATTTAATTAAATAAAAAAATGGGTTTTTTTTAAAGTTTTTTTTGTCTGGGGGGGGTTTAATTAAATAGGACCTAGGCTGTCATCTAAAAATAATTAGCACAAAATGGTCAGAATGAGCGCAGCGCACATAGGTGAACTGTCTCAGCAGTGAAGGGGTTAAAAAGCAAACGCATGTAAAAATTGGGTATTTCTAGTCTCGGGACAACATTTTTAACCTATTCAGCTGGGGTCTTTTTGGGTGGTTGTAGATTTTGGGGATTAAATTACGAAAAAGTGTGTTTTTACAATTTTTTCCTCATATTTCATATTTTTTTTATAGTAAATTATTCGATATGATGGAAATATTGGTATTTCTAGAAAGTCCATTTAATGGCGGGAAAAACTGTGTATAATATGTGTGGGTTGAATAAACGACTAAGAGGAAAATTTGACCTAAACACTAACAGCGCAGAAACGTAAAAACAGCAGCGGTCACTAAAAGACGGATTTGTGTAAAACCGCCCGGTCACTAAGGGGTTAATAAATATTCAAAAAGGGGAGAGTATCTCCAGAATAGCAAAATCGAAGTGGAAAATGGAAATATTTTATACATGAAGCAGGCTGGATACTGTTAGGGCCCTGTTAGGGAATAGGTGCAAAACCGTTCTTTTCTGCACATATGTACAGTATATTTTGCTGTATCCCTAACCAGGTCATTATTGCAGCTGCCTCTTGTTTCCGTGTTCTTCTTTTTTATCCCAAATTGGAATTGTTCCTGGTGAGGGTATAAATACCCACCAGTCTCTCTCATGACTGATAAGCAGCATGAGCATATGTGGTTTCTTAGAAAGCAGCTTTTGGTTTCATTAGATAATACTCACCTGACCAGAGGTGCCGTTCAAGAAAACCAAAACCTCTGATTGAGTTTTGTTTCGCATGGAGCTACAAGTGTACTATATTTACACAAGGTCTGCAAGTTCACACCAGGAATGGGCCTTAACCCCTTAGTGACCGGGCGGTTTTACACAAATCCGTCTTTTAGTGACCACTGCTGTTTTTACGTTTCTGCGCTGTTAGTGTTTAGGTCAAATTTTCCTCTTACTCGTTTATTCAACCCACACATATTATACATCCTTTTTCCCGCCATTAAATGGACTTTCTAGAAATACCATTATTTCCATCATATCAAATAATTTACTATAAAAAAAAATATGAAATATGAGGAAAAAAAATGGTAAAAACACACTTTTTTGTAATTTAATCCCCAAAATCTACAACCACCCAAAACGACCCCAGCTAAATAGGTTTAAAATTTTGTCCCGAGACTAGAAATACCCAATTTTACATGCGTTTGCTTTTTAACCCCTTCACTGCTGAGACAGTTCACCTATGTGCGCTGCGCTCATTCTGACCATTTTGTGCTATTTATTTTTAGATGACAGCCTAGGTCCTATTTAATTAAACCCCCCCAGACAAAAAAACTTTAAAAAAAAAAACATTTTTTTATTTTATTTAATTTTTTTATTATTTTTTTTTTATTTAATTTTTTTTTTAAATTTTTTTTTAAAACCAAACCTGGTCATAATCAGGCCTTTCAAATGATGGCAAATATGACCATCTAGCTGCCATGGATCGGGAGATAAAGGGATCCTTAGGATCCCCTTATCTCTACATGGCAGCTAGAGGGTTAACTGGCCCACTGACATCCTCACACATATGGTGAGGTTGTCAGTGGGTGGGGGGGAACCTGGAGGCTTGGCTGACATCCAAGATGTCAGCCCCCCTCCAGGTTTGAATCGCGTTTTGGCGCCAATTGGCGCCGCAACGTGATCCGGCGGCGAAATGGTTAATGCCATACACCGCTGGAAAGGGGAGGCTCTCCCCTCTCCAGCGGTGCAAACGGCATCTCCCTAGCTTCAATGGTTGGGGAGATAGAAGGCTCCGAAGGAGCCCCCCCTCCCCTCCATTGAAAAGCATGGGGACGCCTGCTGATGACGTCACCACGCAGCGTGGCGACGTCATCAGCCTCGCCTGCCCATGTAAATCACATGGGCAGGCTTCCTCCCTGCCAGGTCGCCGTGGAATCCGGCGAGGGAGGTGAGTATCGGGCGGGAGGGGGATTAGGCGCCGCTGACGTACCCTGTACGTCCGCGGGTCTAAGGGAGACCCGAGTTCAGGACGTACAGGGTACGTCAGAGGTCCTTAAGGGGTTAAAGGGACACTGCCACCAAAAAATGAAATGTCCTTATTGTGTTTATTTGATGTTGCTGATATCTTATGTTGCACGTTTGCAATCAAGAAACGCACACTCTGTTTTTCAGTTACAGACCGTTTATTAACCGGTGTGCCTGTATGAAGTAAAAAAACAATGCTTTAAACTCTTGTAATAGCATGAGGTGTTTACATTCTCCTCATGCACCATAGAGCCTAACACTTCCTGGTACAGGACCCTCCACTCCCAACCAGGCTCACACCATCTGCTGGCTGGAGGTGATACTCACCGCTCAGTACCCTACCATAACTTTACATGTGCGTTTAAAGCTACCATGCCACACTTACATGTGTTTGTTTTTCTCTTGTATGTTTAGTTAAGAAAATATTTTCCTCTATATGTGTCACTGGGTGCATCCATTGTGTGATATTTTCCTCTATATGTGTCACTGGGTGCATCCATTGTGTGATACTTTCCTCTATATGTGTCACTGGGTGCATCCATTGTGTGATATTTTCCTCTATATGTGTCACTGGGTGCATCCATTGTGTGATATTTTCCTCTATATGTGTCACTGGGTGCATCCATTGTGTGATATTTTCCTCTATATGTGTCACTGGGTGCATCCATTGTGTGATATTTTCCTCTATATGTGTCACTGTCATTCAGCTGCCATCTCTTATCTGGATTAGACTGGAGGACACAATATACCCCCTGCCGTCTAATCTAAACATTCCCTCCTCCAACTCATTAACTGCTAAATACTGTATAAAATAAACCACAGCAGTAAGGTAAAACTTTTGCACAGATTTTGGTAAATGTTGCATCATGGAAAAAATCCACAAAATGGAAACTGGAGATAAAAAAAACTATCAGGGTCCGAATTGTGGCCGAAAGGTAACCAAATAGTGAAATTCAGCGTTCGGTTACCTTTCCTGGCCATTCGGTTGGCGAATTGCCTGCACATACGGTGCATGTTCGGTGCCTGTTTGAGGGCAGTGAAATCCCCATAGAGAAGCAATGCTTCGGCTATTCAGAGAACAAAAACCAGCAGTGAAAAGTTGCCAAATTGCCCTGCTGTTCGGTGGTTTCATTCTACAGGTTTATTCAGGCGAATCCCATAGGCTTCAATGTTAAAAATATTCCCGATTTAATTCAATATCAAATAAACCGTTTATTATAAAATTCTGCAGCAAAAAGTCTCTTTATTTATAGATTTTTTAGGATCTTTTAGGCATTTTTCTGGATTTTTTTGCCAAATTTTTTTTCAGTTTATTTTTTTTAAATCGGTTTTTCTTTTTTCTGTAACAGCCCTCTTTATTATCATTTCCTGGACCTCATATGTAAATTTCAGACATTTTCGCTCAGTAGTTTCTTTGCAAACAGCGTTTCACTTTCCAAACATTCAAGCGTACTGTTTTTTTGGGGGGGTTTTTCACTCCATTCTGCGGTGTTGGGTTTTTCCAGTGGCTGCTCTGCGCTGTGATCGGTGGCTGCTCGGGTTTCTCTGGCGTGTTCGGCGGGGTTAATCCAGATGTTTTTGCGGATTTCGGTGTGCCTTTTTTCGGATTTCGGTGTGCCGGGTTTTGCGGTTAGTGTTCGGCAGGTTTTCTGCTGCTTTTCCCTGCACTACGACGGCCCTGTGGTGCTTGCTGAATACACCACAGGGTCGCCGAAATGGCATCGCCAAATCGCACCGAATTGAAGAGAACGAAAAGTCACTGAACGTGCAGCGACTTTTCGATTATCTTTGAATAACCCTGTATCTTTATTTTTCCCTTTGACATGCAATTACTTCAAAGAAAGAAAAAACAGCAGCATGTGATTTATAATGTTTTTATAAGGTAGTTTTTGTTTGTAATGCACAAGAAATCGAGTTACAGCTTATGTAAGTGATAGTGTCCCTTTAAATGTACTTCAGGCATAGTCTACACCAGGCTAGTCCTAAATGTGTAATACAATTTAAAACATTGCGGTTCTTGACCCTTCCCAGACACCCACCGTACTGTACGACGTAGGTTAGTGTTAGCGACACATGCTGTACCGGTACGTTTGTACCAGGATTGGATGCTGGAAGACTAAGGCTAGGATCAGACGAACACATTCTGTGCGGACTGTGCGTCCGTCCACAACGGACGTGCTTTCTCACTGACGACAAGGTAGTGGCCACAGAGTCCGTTTTTTTAACTGATCTTATTTTTGACGGATGTAGGAGGGAAAATAAATTAAAATGAAAAAACATTTTGTCCGTGAAAAATGCTGGACGTATAAATGCAGTCCGTCTGACCTCGTTCATCACTCACACACAAAGCTATGCAGACGTGGTGCACTCCGCACGTCCGTCCTAGCGGTTTTACATTCTTGCCTGACGTGTGTCCGTTTGCCACGTCCGTTGTGCGTCCGCACTTCCGTGCGGACGTACTTCGTGTGTGGGGCTTCATTGGTCATGATTCCCTGCTACCACGGACGTACTAATGTGCGGCAAAACGGACGTGAAAACTGCGCTCGTCTGACACGGGCCTTAGCTCTGTGAAAATAACAAGTGGAGTTAAAAATATATATCTCGTCAGTGACCAATATTTATTTTTTATTTCTTAAATATTGGCTGATTCAATTGTAAACATTGGGCCCAAGCTGTTATTCGAAACAAAGTTGGCTAGCAAAGACGCCCGAAAAAGCTTATTTTTGACCAGCATCATACAGATTTGGTGCAGGAGGGGTGGGGTCGCGCCTATTCCCCGAAGGGTTGGCTGCAACCACCAAATGCATCCAGCCCAACAACATGTGTAAAACATAAGAAAGAAAAAAATGTCATCTGCGCTTACTCCAATTATACCGTGTGAAACTAAACACAATTAGAGGTTTGGTTTCTTATTAATGGCCATTATAAGACGAGCTCGCCCGCCAGATTTGGGCCTCTAAACATGGCTATTAGAAAAATCTGATGTCTAAACAACGATTTCAGTCGTATTTCCTCTACTTCCCTGCTTCAAAAATTTATTTTTAGCATTTGTGTTCCAGAACTCTGCATACCGATAAATTCGAATTGAATCGCAGGCTGAATTTTCCATTGAAACGTATAACCACGGGAGCCGATATATTAGCCGAATTTTTATCGGGAATCGAAATGCGGGTAAACCCAAATTTCAATCCCCAGAAACGAAAAAGTGTACAGCAGAAATGGGGCAGCTATTGGCTATCAAGCCAAACTAAATTGAGGCCTTGCACCTTGGATATACAGTATCACCTGCTAAGTATGATATGAGTTGGAGCACGCTAAAGAGACAGCCTCTCCTCCCCAAGTCCTCCTACCTCGGGCAGCCTCCCACAGCTCTCCTTGGCCAGCTGCAGGTGTATGATATGAGCACAAAAACCGCCACTCCTTGTGAGTTGGCACAGTGGCTCAGAGTAATGCACCTTGTTAGTAAGAACCAGATCCTGAGATTGAATCTCAGCAGGGCCTTTGCATTATTTGTAAGAAAAAATTAACATCTTTCTGTGCCTTCTTTATTATATATATATATATATATATAAATGCTGCTGCTATTATCAGAAGATTGTATTATGAACAATAGTATCATTATAATAATATTATGATTATTAAGTAAATAAAGCAAAGCTTGTTTCATTTATTTAATAATAATATTATAATGCTACTTTGCTACGCTAGTGAAAAAAAACCCACATTTGACCTGTACCCTGGTGAAAGAGAATTGTTACAAACTCCTCTCCAGGTGGTACCTGGACCCTGCCAGACTACAAAAAATTTACCCTATCCTGTCTGGCCTCTGCACTAGGGGTTGTGACGACCTCCACGGCACATTCTACCATATGTGGTGGGAATGCAGGTATGTCACCGTTTTTTGGTCTTCAATGTCTTTACTGCTCCCACATGCACTTGAGCTGCAAATACCCCCTGACCCAATGTTGGCCTTGCTTAACTGTCCCTCACGATGCTATGGGTTGTCCCGCCCCTCCCTTAAACTGGTTCACCGAGTATGTACAGCCACTTGTATCTGTATTGCGCGTTCGTGGAAACTGGCCCTCCCCACCATAACAGAGGTCTTGGCAAAGGTGTGATACGTCTACAAGATGGAGTGTCTGACGGTCCAACTGCACGATACCGTCCCGCAATGCACTAAGATCTGGGAGCCATGGCTTGCGTCACAGTCAGCACCGTGACCGTTTCTGTTTACGCTTGACCGAGAGACCTCGATTCTGTTTTTGTGTTTACAGTTTTTTCTGTCTTACTGTTCATTCTTTGATTGCTATGTGATTAGTAGCTCACGACTGCTATACATGCTCCCGCATGGCAATGTTTTACCCAGACCGGTAGGATGCTAATTTCGCTCTCCTCCTCGACGGTTATCTTACGTCTGCTTACCGAGTGCATTGGTCTGTTCCTTATACTTAGTTTAGTGCCTTGCAACTGTTTTATTTGAAAACCCAACAAAATTGTGTTATAAAAAAAGAAAAAAAAAGCACATTTAAAACATGGGAACAATTTAGTAGATTATCCCCACAACCTAATAAATCGTGACCACGCTTTAAATATTTTTTTTCATCTTGACACTGGCAGGGCTCCGTAGCAAACTGCTGCTGCAAGCCGATTTCTTTGCAAATCCATGGACATTTCTTCTGGTTTGCCGTTTCCCCGTATATGTTTAGGCTAGGGTCAGACGAGCGTGATTTCTACGGACTGTACGTCCTTGCACACGGACGTACGTCAGTACGGAAGACACAGTAGTGGCCAGACAGTCCGTTTATTCACTGACGTATATATTCTGACGGATGTAGGAGGGAAAATAAATTAAAAAGCAAAACCATTTTGTCCCTGAAAAATGCTGGACGTATAAATGCAGTCCGTCTGACCACGTTCCATCACTCACACACAAAGCTATGCGGACGTTGCGGACGCAGCGCACTTTGTGCGGCCGTTCTAGTGGTTGTACATTCTTGCCTGCCTTGCGTCCGTTTGCCGCGGCCGTTGTGCGTCCGCAGTTCAGTGCGGACGTACTTCATGTGTCGGGCTCCAATGGACTTTCTTTCATGCTATCACGGACGTACTTTTAGGCGCAATCACGGACGTGAACACTACGCTCGTCTGACCCCAGCCTTAGAGTAAGAGACACAGGGTTATTCATAGAGAATTGAAAAGTCACCGCACGTTCGGTGACTTTTCATTCTCTTCAATTTGGTTCGATTTGGTGATCACATTTCGGCAACCCTGCGGTGTATTCAGCAAGCACCACAGGGTCCCCGAATTGCAGGGAAAAGTCACCACAAACCCGCCGAACACTCACCGCAAAACCTGGCGAATGCGCATTGAAACACACAAAAGCATCTGGATTAACCCAGCCGAAAACGCCAGAAAAACCCGAGCAGGAGCCGATCACACGCAGCGAAGCCGCCGGAAAAAGCCGACACCGCAGACGAATGGAGTGAATAAATTAAAAAAACAGTACGCTTGAATGTTTGAAAAGTGAAACGATGTTTGCAAAGAAACTACTGAGCGGAAATGTCTGAAATTTACATATAAGATCCAATGAATGATAATAAAAAGGGCTGTTACAGAAAAAATAAATAAACTTAAAAAAAATCCCAAAAAATGCTTAAAATATCCTACAAAATCTATAAATAAAGAGACTTTTTACTGCAGAATAAAATAATAAACAGTTTATTAGATATTGAATTAAAACGGGAATATTTTTAACATTGAAGCCTATGGGATTCGCCTGAATAAATCTGCAGCATGAAACCACCGAATGGCAGGGCAATTCGGCAACTTTACACTGCTGGTTTTTGCTCTCTGAATAGCCAAAGCTTGCTTCTCTATGGGGATTCACTGCCCTCGAACAGACACCGTATGTGCAGGCAATTCGCCAGGATTTGGCAAATTGCCTGCTCTCTGGATAGCCGAATGGCCAAGAAAGGTAACCAAACTTTTTGGCAGCCATTCGGATCTCTTTGAATAACCCTGACAGTGTTACACACGCTAGTTTTGTCAGGACACAAATCTGAAAAACAACTAAAACAAGGGAAAAATGAATCCAAAAGATACTTTACATTTACGTACATAAGTAGTTCTCTGGTTACATATTTCTAGCTTCATAAAACCTTAATTATTTAACTAGAACTATAAACATAAAAACACTCAATAAAATTTCACATTATTATCAGATCTTGCATTACGTTTTCTATTACAGCCATCCATTATTGGTATTTTTATATGTTCTTCAAGGATGTTCTATGACATCAAAAGAGACTAGGGAGAATAAATTATATTGAGCCCTTTGTTTCATTCCTCATAAAACGGTAATAATTTTTAAGGTTCAAGTCTGCTCTCGTTTGTATAAAAGTGAACTTGAGTCCCTCATAAATATCTGTATAATGGCTAGACTGAACCTGTGGAACGATTGATGAATATAGCATTTTCTTTGAGTTAACAAAACGAAACCAGCATTTGGGTTTTGGAATGCAGATTGAAGAGTTTATTCAGAAAGCACGAAATTTCATTCCCTTTTAATCCGGTGAATTCACTATTCGTCGCAGGGTCCCAGAAGTGCACTGAATGTGAAGCCACAGACCGCCAAATGCCACCGAGCTGCAAAAAAAAAAAAAGGAGCTCTAAAAGGTGTTTAATCTAGGGGTCGACTGATTATCGGTACTACCGATAATCGGAGTCAGATATTCAGGTTTTCCCTGTTATCGGTATATCGGCAATGTAGCTTGCCGATAACAAGGATAAACCTCATCGCGCATGAACGTGATGACATCAGAAATGGGACTCCACCCCCACCTGAGCCGGGCAAATATTTACATATGGTGGTCCCCTCTATCTCTGAAACCATAGAGGCCAAAGGGTCATGTGAAGTATCAATGGAAAGGCCAGAGCATTCCAATGATACTGAGCACAACCAGGGTTTATGTAAACATAAGTAAATAACATTTTATTTATAAAAGAAAATCTAATGCTGCACTACTATTCACATTTGTAAAGTGAACAGTGAGGCTGCACTGTGGAGCTCTGTGATACACTCATACACATTATTTTATCAGAGAGCCCCAGTAATAAAACTGTCAGTAATGTGCAGTGTGTCTGAGCATATCACAGAGCAGCACGGCAATATAACTCACTGTAATCTGCGGTATGTATGAGCGTATCACAGAGTAGACATGTGCATTCGTTTTAGTACTAAAACGATTAAGTCAGAATTTTGGGATAATTTAGTTCTAGTATGACTCAAGAGAAACGAAACTGCTCAGTACAAAAAATGAAATAAACTAAAATAAAATGCACTACATTTTAGTTTCAGTCCTTTTTGTGATATTACATTGATGAGTGAAGGAGACCAGCAATGAAGAGCACAACGTCGCAACATCCGAAGTTCTGCACCCTCCACATGCCAATGCAGTAGGATGTTCTATACAGAGAGGGGCATTAATTAATACAGGAGGATGTTCTATACATTATACAGAGAGGGGTATTAATGCAGGAGGATGTTATATACATTATACAGAGAAAGGTATAAATTGAGGAGGATGTTCTATACAGAGAGGGACATTAATTAATGCAGGTGGATGTTCTATATATTATAAAGAGAGGGGTATTAATTAATGCAGGCAAATGTTGTATACATTATACAGAGAGGGGTATTAATTAATGCAGGAGGATGTTCTAAACATTATACAGAGAGGAGCCTTTTTTTAGCCCTTTAAATGCAGTGGCTGTGAGCGCTGAGATCGACTTCTTGTTACATTATCTCTCAGTACAATGTATCAGGCTCAGTTGTTACAGTAACTGACTGTAACAGCGCTCAAGTTTCAGTAAAACAAGGAAATAATATTATTCTAACCTCTTATATATAAAAATATTATTTACTAGTTTTACTGAAACTCTGAGCACTGTGATGAGCAGCAGTCAGTTACTGTAACAGCTTTGCCTGACACGGGGCAGTATTACAATGTTGGTGCTAACTTAACCAGAGCTGTTGTAAACTGAAAACCTCCATAGGCTATAATG
Source organism: Leptobrachium leishanense (assembly GCA_009667805.1). Classification (NCBI taxonomy): domain Eukaryota; kingdom Metazoa; phylum Chordata; class Amphibia; order Anura; family Megophryidae; genus Leptobrachium; species Leptobrachium leishanense. The sequence goes on along the minus strand of CM019065.1, from coordinate 29,679,734 downwards.
GCTCTGGGAGGTTTACAACAGCTCTGGTTAAGTTAGCACCAACGATGTAATATGGCCCACATTGTGCTGAGACTGAGAGATACTGTAATAAGCAGCGATCTCAGCCCTCTGAGGAGCCACTACAATAGTAATTGTATCCACTGGTTTTCGGATGAATGAAATTAGTTTTCATACTAAAGAACTGAAAACGAATTTCTTTAGTAACTAAATAAATTGCATTTTAGGACTAATCCATTAGTTCAAAACGAAATTTTGTGCTGTGCATATGTCTATCACAGAGCGCCACAGCAATAAAACTCACAGTAATGTGCAGTGTGTATGGGTTTATCACAGAGCTCCACAGCAATACAACTCACAGTAATGTGCAGTGTGTATGGGTGTATCACAGAGCTCCACAGCAATAAAACTCACGGTAATGTGCAGTGTGTATGGGTGTATCACAGAGCTCCACAGCAATAAAACTCACAGTAATGTGCAGTGTGTATGGGTGTATCACAGAGCTCCACAGCAATAAAACTCACGGTAATGTGCAGTGTGTATGGGTGTATCACAGAGCTCCACAGCAATAAAACTCACGGTAATGTGCAGTGTGTATGGGTGTATCACAGAGCTCCACAGCAATAAAACTCACAGTAATGTGCAGTGTGTATGGGTGTATCACAGAGCTCCACAGCAATAAAACTCACGGTAATGTGCAGTGTGTATGGGTGTATCACAGAGCTCCACAGCAATAAAACTCACGGTAATGTGCAGTGTGTATGGGTGTATCACAGAGCTCCACAGCAATAAAACTCACAGTAATGTGCAGTGTGTATGGGTGTATCACAGAGCTCCACAGCAATAAAACAGTAATGTGCGGATTATAATAATAATGCAGCTGTTACTAATAATACAATAGTAATAGACGCATTGTAATATTATTATCATTATTGTGCTTGCAGTTAGAAGTTAAAACAACAACAACAATAAAACATACAGGGATTTGAACTCAGAGATTCTTGTTTACATGACCAGTACACTTAACAACAGCAGCACCAGATCAGCACTGAAGACACCCTGCATATATTTATCTAATGAGTAATCTCTGTGGGGGGCTGCAGTCCTCGCACTGAGGAAGGAGTGGTCGGGAAGGGGACTGCCTGCCTGGGATGCGTGCGGACGGAATGGGTAACTCATGCGCACGCTAACTAACTCATTAAATTAACTCATGGCTACACTTTGCTAGGACCTCACACAATGTGCGAACAAGTTAATTTTTTATTTCCCTAATGACACCTGCGGGGCTCCGTATTTCAGTGCCCCGCTGGTGTCACGGTTGTTTTTCTTAAAACGTGGCCACGTGATAACCCTTCTGGTGCGCACGAGATCGCTATTCCATAGAGATTGCATGAGCAAGAAACCAAAAGAACAATGAATTATGATAATTTCTTTGTGGCTCTGCTTGTTAATCCTCTGCTTTACAACGTGGAGGATGCAAGTTCAAACCCAAAAGACACAGAATTTTTTTCCCTTTTTTGTAAATCTCTTTTACCTGTCTATATTTCATCTTTCAAAGCAAGCACCGACATAATGATGATCATTTCATAATACTATCATTATTTTGGTGCTTGCTTTGAAAGGTAAAATAAAGACACAGGTAAATGAGATGCTTCCATTTTTGGTGGTAAATTTTACCTTCCAAAGCCAGCACCAAAATTTATTTATTTTATTTTATAAAGGATTTTACCAGGAAGGATACATTGAGATTTCTCTTGTTTTCAAGTATGTCCTGGGTTCAAGAACATTGAAGTGTTACATTTACAGAAATACAAAGTAATACAATGTAAGATATTAACAACACAAATATACAGATTAACTTCCATAATTGTGGTGCTCTGTAGGAAAATGAGCATCGAGCCACTGTCTTTTTGTATTGTGGTATTGCAAGTAAGGTGCTGGTCCTGGATCGGAGGTTATAGGATGAGGGAACTGCCGGGGGAAGCAGCCTATTCAGGTAGGGTGGCAGCTTCCCAGAGATGCTCTTAAACACCAATGATAGTATTATGAAATGATCATCATTATGTCTGTGCTTGCATTGGAAGATGAAGTTGGTGCTGTTGTTAAGTGCACAGGTCATGTAAGCAAGAAGCTCTGAGTTCAAATCCCTGTTTGTCCTGTATGGTTTTTCTCTTGTTGTTGTTTTAACATCTAACTGCAAGCACAATAATGATAATAATATTACAATGCGTCTATTACTATTGTATTATTAGTAACAGCTGCATTATTATTATTATTATCATCCGCACATTACTGTGAGTTGTATTGCTGAGGAGCTCTGTGATACGCTCATACATACTGCAGATTACTGTGAGTTATATTGCCGTGCTGCTCTGTGATATGCTCAGACACACTGCACATTACTGACAGTTTTATTACAGTGGCGCTCTGATAAAATAATGTGTATGAGTGTATCACAGAGCTCCACAGTGCAGCCTCACTGTTCACTTTACAAATGTGAATAGTAGTGCATTTTATAAATAAAATGTTATTTACTTATGTTTACATAAACCCAGGTTGTGCTCGGTATCATTGGAATGCTCTGGCCTTTCCATTGATACTTCACTTGAACCTTTGGCCTCTATGGTATAATGTGGAGGATGTAAGTTCAAACCCAAGAGACACAGATATTTTTTAAATCTCTTTTACCTGTCTATATTTCATCTTCCAAAGCAAGCACCGACATAATGATGATCATTTCATAATACTATCATTATTTTGGTGCTGGCTTTGGAAGGTAAAATTTACCACCAAAAATGGAAGCATCTCATTTACCTGTGTCTTTATTTTACCTTTCAAAGCAAGCACCAAAATAATGATAGTATTATGAAAGTATCATCATTATGTCGGTGCTTGCTTTGAAAGATGAAATATAGACAGGTAAAAGAGATTTCCAAAAAAAAAAAACAGGTTTTCAACTCACACCCTCCACATTATAAAGCAGAGGATTAACGCACAAAGCCACACAGAAATTCTATATAATTGCTGGATCTTTTGGTAACTTTATCATATAAAGCCTGGCTAGGAATAGCTATCTTGTGCACATGAGAAGGTTTATCACGTGGCCACGTTTTAAAAAAAAAAAACATGACACCAGCAGGGCTCCGTACTTTTTGACCTGTGTTTTTGGTTTATAGAAAAGCAGTATTAGCTGTTCAGTAAATGTTATTTATTTAAACTTATTTCTAAGTTAATAATTTATTTTCCTTGCTTATAGGTTTTTCAAGTTGACCAACAATTTGTGCAATAAACATTTTTGAAAACATAAAAAACTGAAAACTGTGCGGGTGTTTTTTTTTTACATTTTAAAGTTTTCCCCAAATATAGGATCCGCGCTGGGTGCCAAATGTTCCAGGTACGCCCCTGCTGGCCGGGACAGGAATGAAACTAGAGGCAAAGAACACAGCAGAACAATAAACTATGAAAAGGGGAGACACAGGAAAAGGGTTGACTGAGGTAATAGATATGAGAACTGAGAGTAGTGGGAGTAGAGATTGGGAAAACTAAATACTACTAGAACCTAAAGACATGGAGGGCCAAGGAGCACACAAGAGGGCTTACAAATACAGAACTAAACGATACAGGCAGGACAGGAATAAGTAGATACAGGCAAGACTGACAGGACAAGAATAGGGCTGACACAGAAGGAAGAAACTACTAAGGTAAACCTGGGGAAAGTCCGTGGCAGGGATTCCTGACGGAGCAAGCAATAAGCGAGGTGAGGGTGCAAAGCAAGGGTCTTGGCAGGTTATAGAATAATTAGAGTCCGTGGCAAAAGGGCCTTGGCAGGCGGCTGCCAAATACAATAATCAAGTCCATAGCACCACATCCATCACCAAGATTATGGGATATGGCCGCAAACAGGGCCACTGTGGGGGACAACACTAGAGAACCAAACAGCGGCATCCTCTCGAACTCCACGTAGGGGATGTCAGCTGTCTCCAGGCTCCGGTCGGCACCAGCAGGGTTTACCGGTACATCCACCAGCTCTGTCCAGACAGTGATTCTCGGCAGGCAGGCTCCTCAGGGACACGCAACAGTGATAGCTCCTCAGTCAGCTCGGCGGTCAGCAGTGTCAGGTGAGACAGCTCCCCGCTCTCATCCCGCAGCACTCCGGCCTTCACCGGGACCACACCGCCGTGTCGAGTCAATTCAAGCCCGTCGCCCTCTGAATCACTGCTGCAGGAAGCAGCAGCTCCCCAGCTGGGTCTCAGTACCGCCATGACGCGGCGCATGTCGCCTCTCGTCAGAGGACACTCCTCATCCCCCTGCAGCTGCAATATGGCCCTCCACCTCCACAGCCCTGCATGATCCCCTTTGGGATCCAAACACACGGGGCAGCGAGCTGGGAAACAGCAGAATCCGCCATGTAGGCTGCAAAATAGCCTCCGGCAGCAAGTTCCAGCTGGGGATGGCTGTAAGTGGACGATTCTCTCTGGACCAAAGGGGGGAACAGGCTCCGGTCTAAACACTCCCAATGGCCAGCCACGTAGGAGCTTCAGGTAAAGCTTCTCAGCGGCAAAAAGACAGCAGAAGGCTCCGTGTAGAAAGGGTCAGTGTGGAGCTCCATCTAAATGCAACTTCTCCCCTTTGTGGCCGGCCATGCCCCCATACCACTCACATTTTCAAGATCAGTTATGCTCTCATTAATTCACTTGTGGGTACTTTATAGGGCGTACCTGGAGGCACATGCCTACTCTGCCTAGTTATAAATCCGTCCTTGTCCACATCACACCTCCCGCACGTCCTGAGACAAGTCTCCATCAAAGAAAGAGGGGGTGTTACTTTAGGCCGGCGTCAAACGAACGCAGTGATCACGTCCGTGTTGCCGCACAGTTTAACATCCGTCGTAACATAGAATCATGAGCAATAGAGATCCACACACGTAGAACGTGCGCACCGAACTGCTCATGCACAACACACGTGGCAAACGGACACAAGTTAGGCAAGAACGTAAAACCGCTAGACAGACGTGCAGAGTGTGCCACGTCCAGTTAGCGTTCTGTGATGACACAAAGTCAGAAGGAGCACATTTGCGACGTCCAGCACCTTGACGCACAAAATGGCTTTTCATATCATGTACCAATTTTTATCATTTTTCATATTAATTTTGTTTCCCATAATTCTCTTTTTTTCTACGTCGTCAAGAAAAACGGACTGTGTGGTGTCTACAGTATCTTCCGTCAGTACGTCCGTCCGTTATGCATGCACGCAGAGTGCGCATCTGACATTAGCCTCAGACGTGATGACATCCCTCTCTGTATCAATAAATAGAGACGTGAGTCACAGATCTTCAGTCACAGAACGCCAATTTGTTGGTAAAGTTGGAGCAGTAAAACGTGTCCACTTTATCTTGACAGTAAGTTTGTAGCAGCTTATATTTAATTTTCCAACTTAACAATTTTACCCAGACTTACATTTGGGATAATGAAGGCCTGAAGCAACTCAGGCGTAGGGCCTTTAAGCTGCCCCTGATGCCAGGACGCAAGGAGGATTTTTAGGTGTGCAGGGGTTTAGTGCGTGTAGGAGTTAGAGCGGGAATTTTAGGGGCGGGGTTTCCAGGAGGGTATAAAAGGCGCGTGCTCTGTGGCTCTGCGCACCTTTTTCTCCTGAGGTAAACGCGCAAAGGAAATCCCCACCCCCCCCCCTATTTTTGGTTTAAATGGGGGTGTTGTGTTGGGTTCTAGGGTTTTTAATTTTTCCCCTTTGTCACAGCGGGGGCTGGTAGGCAGTTCTGAGGTAGGGTTCCTTGATTTAAGGTGGTATTTGGTGGATTAGATGTATGGGAGATAGGGTCAGAGTTTAGTTGGCTTGGTTTAGGTGAGGTATGGTGGAAGTGTGGAGTTCCCTGTCAGCACTGTCTATTATTGGTTATTGTTGTATGTTATTTTACATTTGGTGGGGTTTTTATAGCTGTCGCCGATAATAAATATATATCATTCCACAGTACAGTATTCGTGTTTTTATTGTGTTTTGTTTATTTATCTCATTGCGTACGACCGGTCATCAGTGGGCGACTTATGTAGGAATGGGTTGGCTTATTACCACCTTCATCATACTTCTTTAATTTTTTATCCTCTCCTTATTTTACCTTGATTTTCCGGTTCCATGAAGGAAATTCAGGCCATTTTTCTCTCATTATAACAAAGTAGCGATGGGTTGCCAATTTTGACCCAACACTTACCGTGTCTGACGAGTTTTCTTTCACCCTGTCTGGCTAGTCAGATAATTTACACATTACATTTAAGTTGCGGCTTTCAAGAGGGACACATTGTGACTATATGATAACATATCAGGAATGAAGGAGAACTTTTGAGTTCTTGTTATATGTGACCTCCTTTGTTACACTTTCACCCTCTAGTCTCCTTGCCTTGCCATCACTTTTGACTCTGACCTTACATTCACTCTTCGATTTTGAGCTCTTGAGCAGGGTCCTCCCTCCTTCTGTCCCGTGTGTGTGTAACGTGTATTATTATTATTATTATTCTTTATTTATAAAGCCCCAGCATATTCCGCAGCGCTGTACAATAGGCACAGTATAGACAGGGTTACAATACAATACATTGAACAACATTTGACAAACAGTACAGGAGGAGATGAGGCCCTATTCCCGTAGGAACTCACAATCTAGGAGGGTTGGGGTTGGAAACAGGAGGAGAGGGCTGCAAGGTGAGAGTGATTGATGGTTGTGTCAGTGAGTTGGGTGGTAGGCTTCCCTAAATAGGAACGTTTTAAGGGAGCGTTTGAAGGAAGAGAAGTTAGGGGAAAGTCTGACAGTACGAGGGAGAGCGTTCCAGAAAGTGGGGGCTGCGCGTGAGAAATCCTGCAGTCTATCATGGGAAGAGGTGATGCGGGGAGAAGCTAGGCGCAGGTCACTGTTTGACCTTAGGGAGCGGGCTGGGGTGTATTTGGTGATTAGTGAGGACAGGTAGTGGGGAGCTGAGCCAGTGAGAGCTTTGTAGGTCAGGGTAAGGATTTTGAACTTAATTCTGCAGTGGATGGGGAGCCAGTGAAGGGACTCGCAGAGGGGAGCGGCAGAGACAGAGCGGCGGGTGAGGTGAATTAGCCTGGCGGAGGCGTTCAGGATGGATTGTAGGGGGGAGAGGCGGGACAGAGGGAGGCCAGATAAGAGATTATTGCAATAGTCGAGTCGGGAGATTACCAGGGCGTGTATGAGTTGTTTTGTAGTGACAACGGTAAGAAATGGCTGAATTCTGGAAATATTACGCAGTTGGTATCGGCAGGAGGAGGAAAGAGACTTGATGTGGGGGATGAAGGAAAGAGCAGAGTCAAGTGTAACTCCAAGACAGCGCACTTGGTTTGATGGGGAGATGGTGATACCCTCCACCGTGATAGAGAAGTCAGGAGGTGGGGAGGCATTGGAGGGAGGAATAAGTAGGAGCTCAGTCTTTGACATGTTGATCTTTAGGTGGTGGGAGGCCATCCAGGAGGAGATGCCAGATAAGCAGTCACTGACTTTGGAAAGGACAGGGGGAGAGAGATCAGGGGTAGAGAGGTAGATCTGAGTGTCATCAGCGTAGAGGTGGTAATTAAAGCCAAAGCTGTTGATGATTTTGCCCAGGGAGGAGGTGTAGATGGAAAAGAGCAGAGGACCAAGGACAGAGCCTTGAGGTACACCAACAGATAGAGGCAATGAAGAGGAGGAGTTACCAGCAAAGGACACACGGAAGGACCTGTTGGATAAATAGGAGTCAACCCAAGCGAGTGCAGTGTCACCGAGACCAAGAGAGTTGAGGGTCTATAGAAGGAGGGGGTGGTCAACAGTGTCAAAAGCAGCCGAGAGGTCAAGCAGGATGAGAATAGAATAGTGGCCGTGTTTTTTAGCAGTTAGGAGGTCGTTGGTGACTTTGGTGAGGGCAGTTTCAGTTGAGTGTAGGGGACGGAAGCCAGATTGCAGGGGGTGAAGTAGGGAATTGGAGGACAGGAAGAGGGAGAGGTGGTTGAAGACTAGTTTTTCTAAGAGCTTTGATGTGAAGGGAAGCAGGGATACAGGGCGGTAGTTGGATGGAGAGTTGGGATCGAGGGATGGTTTCTTTAGTAAAGGGGTAACTAGCGCGTGTTTGAAGGCGGATGGAAAGGAGCCAGTGGAGAGAGATAGGTTGAAGATGTCTGTGAGAGCAGGGGTGAGGTAGGAGGAGAGGGGAGGAATTAGATGTGAGGGAATGGGGTCGAGCGGGCACATGGTGAGATGTGAGGAGGACAATAAGGAATTGACTTCCTCCTCAGTGGCTGGGAGGAAGCGGCAGAGGGGACCTGTGGGAGTGGAGGTGGCAGATAACTATCTTGTGTTGGGATGTTGCTTCTGATAGTTAGAGTTTTACTGAGGAAGTAGTCTGCCAGGTCTTGAGCGCTGAAGGCAGCTGAGGGGGGAGGTGCAGGTGGGTAGAGGAGGGTGTTGAAGGTGGACCAGAGCCGTTTAGGGTTGGAGGACAGCGTAGATAAAAGAGATGAGAAGAAGGATTGTTTGGCCAAGTGGAGGGCAGAGGTGTATGACCGGAGAATAAACTTGAAGTGAGCAAAATCAGCTTCAGAGCGGGATTTCCTCCAGGCACACTCTGCAGTGCGGGAGCATCTTTGCAGGTAGCGAGTCTGGAGGGTGTGCCAGGGCTGAAGCTGGCGGCGTGGGGCCTTACAGAGTCGAAGAGGAGCAAGAGTGTCTAGAGTAGAGATAAGCGTAGTGTTGTAGTGATTAGTGGCAGCATCAGGGCAGGTGAAGGATGAGGTATGAGGGAGGTGGTGAAGTAGATTGGAGAATTGATGGGGGTCCACAGCATGTAGATTTCTGCGAGTATGTATATTTGTTATTCTGTCTCTTCCATTGTACAGCACTAAGGAATTTGTTGACGCTTTATAAATACTTGTAACTGTAACTCACCACATACAGACAGTAACCAAATCATGTCATTTCCACTTTAACCCCTTAGGGACTGCAGACGTACCATGTACGTCATGGCCCGGGGTCGTCCTTAGACCCGCAGACATACATGGTACGTCAGGGTCCCCTAACCTCCCTCCCGCTCGATACTTAACTTCTTTGCTGGGCTCTTGTGGTGGAATGGCAAGCTGGAAGCATGCCTCGCCTCTTCAGAGGGCCCAGCCAGCGTGATGACGTCATCAGCAAGCACCCCCGGCACCTACTGCAAAATTCAGGAAGGGGAGGGCGGCTCCTTCGGAGCCCTCTATCTCCTAAACTGTTAATGCTAGCAAAAAACAAATGGCACCGCTGGAAAGGGGAGAGTCTCCCCTTTTCAGTGGTGTATTTTATTTGTATTATTATCTTTTATTTATAAAGCGCCAGCATATTCCGTAGCGCTGTATAATGGGGCAGCACAAACATGAGACATACATGATAAATAAGGAAAAGACAACCCTGACCAAAGGATAGCTTGTCTAGAAAGTACAGCACTTTAACCAAGTGCTCAGCCAGACATCCCGTGAGCTTACAATCTAAGGGACGGGGTAAGTGAAACAGATGGGAGCAGAGGGAAGGTGAAGCTGGTTGCTAGAAGAAATGTGACGGTTGCATGGGAAGGACCATAAGGTGGGGCTGAGTAAAGGTAATTAGCGAGAGAAGTGGAAACAGCTATAAAGGAGCCCTTAAATTATGGACCGGGCCTGGGTGGGTGGGACGGACTACAGAGTGGAGAATCTTGGGTCTGTGATGGTCAGTGTGTGCTGCAAAATAGAATGGAGATTTGCTAAGTGTGCCCTTAAAAACTACATGGCAGGAGGGGGAAGGAGGAGCAGCAGGAAGAGGGAGAGAAGCAGAGGTAAAGACCAGGTAAAAAAGTTTGTTTTTTTATAAGTAAAATGGAGGGAACATTGAACCAAGGAATCAGCCAGAAATTAATACATTTAAAAATAAAATACAGTTGCAAGAATGGGGTTCTTTGGAGCATAGCATAGGATGGCATTCTGAGATCCTGCTACCTTATGCTGGTTCCGGGGCGCTGGTCAGAGTATGCTAATTCAGGTTCCGGGGTGCAGAGTGGAGAATCTTGGGTCTGTGATGGTCAGTGTGTGCTTATGCTGGTTCCGGGGTGCTGGTCAGAGTATGCTTATTCAGGTTCCAGGGTGCAAAGTGGAGAATCTTGGGTCTGTGATGGTCAGTGTGTGCTTATGCTGGTTCCGGGGCGCTGGTCAGAGTATGCTTATTCATTTCATAGCATTTTCATAGCATTAACTATTTATCTGCCGGATCGTGATTCAAACCTGGAGGTTGCTGACATCTTGGATGTCAGTCAAGCCTCCGGATCACCCCCCCCTCACCCACTGACATCCTCCCTATATGTGTGAGGACGTCAGTGGGCCAGTTAACCCCCTAGCTGCCAAGTGGAGATAGGGGGATCGTTTGGATCCCCGTATCTCCGATCCATGGCAGCTAGAGGGTCATGTTTTATATCATTGGAGAGGCCTGATCATGACTTTTCCAAGGATACCAAACATGACCAGGTTTGTTGTAACAATAACATTTTTAAAAATAAAATAATAAAATTAAAAAAAAAAATTAAAAAGTTTTTTTTTTTTTTAAATTGTCTGTGGGGGTTTTCTAAAATAGGACCTAGGCTGGCATTTAAAAATGATGAGCATAAAACGGTCAAAATGAGCTCAGCGCACAGAGGTGAAATGGCTCATCAGTGAAGGGGTCAAAAACATGTAGAAATTGGGTATTTCTATTCTCGGGACAAAATTTTGAAACTATTTAGCCGGGGTCTTTTTTGGATTAGATTTAGATTTTGGGGATTAAATTTCAAAAAAGTGTGTTTTTTCCATTTTTCAATAATATTTCATATTTTCTTTATAGTAAATTATACGATATGATGGAAATAATGGTATCTTTAGAAAGTCCATTTAATGGTGGGAAAACGGTGTATAATATGTGTGGGTTGCATAAACGAGTAAGAGGAAAATTTGACCTAAACACAAACAGTGCAGGGCATTAAACACGGATTTTCGTAAAACCGCCCGGTCACTATGTGGTTAAAACCATCACTCGTGTCTGCCCCTGTCTCACATGATATTGCGACGATGCTTGTCCCTGTGCTTATTATATCAAGACTTGATTAGGCTAGGGTCAGACTGAGGCAGTGCGAACGCGCGTTCTGGCGCACTTAATCACGGCCGCACTAGCAGCAGATGCCGGGCAATGACGGCCAATATACGAAGTACGGTCGCACAAAAGTCCGGCTGCGCAACGCAAGTGGAAAACGAACGCATTTTTTCGAGAACGTGAAACCGCAGGTACTGACGTACAGAGTGCGCTGCGTCCGCTAGCGGCGTGTGTGCGTGATTAGGAGACGTCAGACGCTGCTAATGTCCGGCCAACATAACGTCCAGACACAAAAAGTGTTTTATTGATGATCCGTACAAAATCACGGACGAAAATGCGCATCGTATGACCGCTATCACGTATTCTGTGAAAAAATGCGTCCATTCGTTCGAACGCACTTTTTCACAGACAACATAAAAATGCGTTAGTCTGACCCTAGCCTTACAGTAACTCGCTCTTTATTGGCATCCGTAACGCCCACAATCTGTATTGAATGCAGCAGCCAGGCTTATATTTCTCATGCATCACGCCTCACATACCTCCCCCCTTTGCCGGTCCCTCCATTGGCTTCCTGTACCTTTCAGGATTCGATTTAAAATACTGACACTCGCGTTCAAAGCCCTCAATAACTCGACCCCTCCTTCCACAATTCATAAACACATCCCTTCTAGAGCTAGACTCCAGTCTGCAGGTGACCTCTACCTGTCCTCTGTCTCCACCCACACCGCCAACTCTCGCCTCCAAGACTTCTCAAGAGGGAAATTAGCCGTGAGGAGTGGATACATTATATGCATTTAAAGCACAATAAGACACCTTTATACGTATAGAACATACGTGCATAATCTGTACTCATGAAACTGGTGACATAAAACCAAGAGTGGCAATAATCACAAAGTAAAGAGCATACAATTGTATAGTGCAATATTTGTGAATAAATTCAAGTTCAATCAATATTTAAATATATGCTCTTTCTTCAAAGGATCCACAATTGAGGTGTATAAAAATCACCAAAAAGGAACATGAAGACATGAAAACAACGTAGTGCAGCCAATTTATAAATCCATGAAAGGGTTAAAAGGGGGTGTTGCAATCCCACTCACAGGTATAGGAGCCCCCACTCACAGGTATAGGAGCCCTCACTCACATGTATAGGAGCCTTTAATCTCTGCTTATCATGTTTTTTTATAAATTTGTCGGCTGATTCTCCAATTCTTGTTGTAAAGCGCTGCAGAAACTGTTGGCGTTATTTAAATAGGAATAATAATTACAGTAAACCTTCAGTTTGTTTTTCTAGTAAAGGACAGTAGATGGCAGTATAACAATGTAACATACAGAAACCGCATTGTATTTGAGTTTGGACTCTACTACTCTAACATACACTATTAAAGGGATTTATAACAGTGTGTTTTTGTGGTGTGTTTAGTTTATCTTTCTTGTGTTAACAGCGACTGGACTCATTAAAATCATGCACAGATGCCTTCGGTATTTGAAGTAATACGATGTTCATATATTTTTAATTGTATCTCAAGTTAATCTAATTGACTATTTTTCTTGAAAGAGTTAAATCTGCCACGCTATGACTCAAACGTGATCTAAATGGTACCTGTACCACTATACAAGTCATAAAAGTAGATTAATGAAAGTCAATGTTCCGTTAAGTGGTGGGCACTTTAAATGCCTCGACAGGCCCTCTGGACTTTGCAGTGACCTTGTGGGCAATTTAAATACGTTGTCAGGCCCTTTGAGCTTTGCAGTGACCCTCTGGACTTGGCAGACTGTAAAACACTTTTTAATTAACATATTTCAGCAAAAAAATGAAATGTACATATTGTGTTTATTTGATGTTGCTGATATCTAACATGTGCTTTGTTTTTCTCTTGTATGTTTAGTTAAGAAAATATTTTCCTCTATATGTGTCACTGGGTGCATCCATTGTGTGATATTTTCCTCTATATTTGTCACTGGATGCATCCATTGTGTGATATTTTCCTCTATATGTGTCACTGGGTGCATCCATTGTGTGATATTTTCCTCTATATGTGTCACTGGATGCACCATTGTGTGATATTTTCCTCTATATGTGTCACTGGGTGCATCCATTGTGTGATATTTTCCTCTGTATGTGTCACTGGGTGCATCCATTGTGTGATATTTTCCTCTATATGTGTCACTGGGTGCAACCATTGTGTGATATTTTCCTCTATATGTGTCACTGGGTGCATCCATTGTGTGATATTTTCCTCTATATGTGTCACTGGGTGCATCCATTGTGTGATATTTTCCTCTATATGTGTCACTGGGTGCATCATTGTGTGATATTTTCTCTATATGTGTCACTGGGTGCATCCATTGTGTATATTTTCCTCTATATGTGTCACTGGGTGCATCCATTGTGTGATATTTTCATCTATATGTGTCACTGGGTGCATCCATTGTGTGATATTTTCCTCTATATGTGTCACTGAGTGCATCCATTGTGTGATACTTCCTCTATATGTGTCACGTGCTGCATCCATTGTGTGATATTTTCCTCTATACGTGTCACTGGTGTGCATCTATTGTGTGATATTTTCCTCTATATGTGTCACTGGGTGCATCCATTGTGTGATATTTTCCTCTATATGTGTTACTGGGTGCATCCATTGTGTGATTTTCCTCTATATGTGTCACTGGGTGCATCCATTGTGTGATATTTTCCTCTATATGTGTTACTGGGTGCATCCATTGTGATATTTTCCTCTATATGTGTCATGGGTGCATCCATTGTGTGATATTTTCCTCTATATGTGTTACTGGGTGCATCCATTGTGTGATATTTTCCTCTATATGTGTTACTGGGTGCATCCATTGTGATATTTTCCTCTATATGTGTCACTGGGTGCATCCATTGTGTGATATTTTCCTCTATATGTGTTACTGGGTGCATCCATTGTGTGATATTTTCCTCTATATGTGTTACTGGGTGCATCCATTGTGTGATATTTTCCTCTATATGTGTTACTGGGTGCATCCATTGTGTGATATTTTCCTCTATATGTGTCACTGAGTGCATCCATTGTGTGATACTTTCCTCTATATGTGTCACGTGCTGCATCCATTGTGTGATATTTTCCTCTATATGTGTCACTTGGTGCATCCATATTTTGTGTTGTAAACTACCCCCCCACAGCATCTTTTGATAACTTGCTCCTCACTGTGTGGCTTTGACCATAGAATGCAGTGAATGGGTCAGTCACCGACTCACATCGTTGTATTGTGTGGGATAAATTAAAGGACATCACCAGGGGGGTAGATTAGAAGTATTTTATGATCCGGTTCTTATCACATTCAGCTGACAGCTCTTATCTCAGATGAGCCTTGAGAACAAAATCGCCCCCTGCTGCCTTATCTAAACATTCCCTCTTCCACCTCACTAACAGGTAAATATTGTAGATTAGATAAACAAGAGCAGTAAAGTAAGACTCTTGCACAAATTTTGGTAAATTCATGGGAAAAATCCACAAAAAGGAAACAGGAGATAAAAAAAACTATCTTCATTTTTCCTTTCTTCATGCAATTTCTTCAAAGAAAAAAAACAGCAGCATGTGTTTTATAAAGTGGTTTGTTTGTAATGCACAAATAATCTAGTCAAAGCTTGTGTAAGTGATAGCATCCCTTTAATTGCTGAATTCAGGTTTCAAACACAGGTGTATAATCTAAAGCATCAAAATAACTGTCTAGGATCATGCAACCATGATTCCCTAACGTTATGCTGGAATGTACCAATTAGAGAGATTGAAGAAAAGATTCCTCTAAAACAAATAGAGGTATTGACGCTCTAATACCATTAAAATAAACCTTTATTAGTGCACTTAAACGTACAAAATGTAAAAGTTTACAGAGTACTGATTCTGTGTTACTGCTTGTGGAGAAAAACAAAACACCCCGTTGGATGACTGCTACTACAACCACATAAATCACTAGAATTTCCTGCAAGTCTCCTTTGTATGGGACTCAAATTGCTAGCCCTAAGGCTAGGGTCAAACTAAAGCATTTTTACACGCGAACGTAAAAAGGTGCGTCCGAACGCATTGACGTATTTTTTCACGGAATAGGCGAAAACGGTCATACGATGCGCATTTTCATGCGTGATGTTTTACGGATCCAAACCAGGAAACTTTTTGCGTCTGGACGTTATGTTGGCCGGACATTAGCAGGTTCTGACGTCTCCAAATCACGCACACACACCGCTAGCGGGCGCAGCGCACTCTGTACGTCCGTACTAGCGGTTCAGCGTTCTCGAAAAAATGCGTTCATTTTCCACTTGCGTTGCGCAGCCGGACTTTCGTGCGACCGTACTTCGTATATTGGCCGTCATTGCCCGTCATTTGCTGCTACTGCGGCCGTTATTAAGTGCGCCAGAACGCACGTTAAAAGTGCGCTGGTCTGACACCAGCCTTAATAGGCAAATTCTCACGTGAAAAACCACAGTATCAATTATCACAATCCTTATTCATACACATGGATCACTAACAGGGTTATCCAAAGAGATCCGAATGGCTGGAGAAAGGTAACCAAACGCAGAAAATCAGCGTTCGGTTACCTTTCTTGGCCATTCGGCTATTCAGAGAGCAGGCAATTCGCCAAATCCTGGCGAATTGCCTGCACATACGATGCCTGTTCGAGGGCAGTGAAATCCCCATAAAAAAGCACTGCTTCGGCTATTCAGAGAACACAAACCAGCAGTGAAAGGTTCCCGAAATGCCCTGCCATTCGGTGGTTTCATTCGGCAAGTTTATTCAGGCGAATCCCATAGGCTTCAATGTTAAAAATATTCCCGTTTTAATTCAATATCTAATAAACTGTTCATTCTAAAATTCTAATTATATTATAATTATATTATAATTTTTTTTTAAGTCCGATTTCTTTTTTTTTTATTAAGTTCACTTATTTTTTCTGTAACAGCCCTTTTTATTATCATTCCCTGGACCTCATATGTAAATTTCAGCCATTTTTCCTCAGGAGTTTCTTTGCAAACATCGTTTGCACACTAATTTATTCACTGCTTTCTTCTGCGGTCTCGGCTTTTTCTGGCGGCTTCGCTGAGCGTGATCGGCTCCTGCTCGGGTGTTTCCGGCGGGTTAATCCAGATGGTTTTGCGGGTTTTCGGCGTGCATTCGCCGGGTTTTGCGGTTAGTTTTCGTCAGGTTTGCGGCGGCCTTTCCCTGCAATTCGGGGACCCTGTGGTGCTTGCTGAATACACCGCAGGTCACCGAAATGGGATCGGCAAAACGAACGAATTGAAGAGAACGAAAAGTCACCGAACGTGCAGTGACTTTTCGATTCTCTTTGTATTACCCTGTAAATTTCCCTGCAAGTCTCCTTGTGTGGGACTCGATTGTTAGCCCTGAATAGGTATGATCCACATGTGAAGGACCACAATAGCAAATGCCACTATCATCATTCCAATAACTTCATGAATACACTGAATAATTCAGACCACCAACTAGTAAAGTCATATCCTCTGGAATACCACCATACAATCCTTCTCATTAGCTAGATTAGCGCAACATTGTTGCAGAAAAGATAAAGATACATTGACCAAAATTCACTCAACGTGCTTTCATTGTCACTATTCATGGCAATTTCATAAGGAGCTTTTTGAAGAAAAGCATTTTGTACACGACTGAATTTCCCAAAAAAGTTTAGTGAGCTGAAAAATGTAATTTTTTTTTGTTTTTTTCTCCCGACATGGCAGGTCTTGGATTCTCGGTCTCTCCAAAGACCCTTATTTAGATGTCCTGATTTTTTTTAAGTAGTTGTCTTGAATGCACGACTGAATTTTCCAAAAACTATTGCATTGCTGAGAACTCTGTGGATTCATTGGCATTGTTGTGTGTACAATGGAAAATGGGAGGAGGAAGTTGGCAAATAACTGCAGCAGTCATGTTTTAAATCAATCCTACTTAGACTTTAAAACTGTTGTCATGTATTGTGGTACAGGCTAAGCAGATGGGCCAGTGGCGCAATGGATAACGCGTCTGACTACGGATCAGAAGATTGTAGGTTCGACTCCTACCTGGCTCAACTAGTCTGCCGTGATCGTATAGTGGTTAGTACTCTGCGTTGAGGCCGCAGCAACCCCGTTTTGAATCCGGGTCACGGCATTGAGGTTTTGGATCTCTTCAGCACTTGCTAAATTTTAAAAACACATTGACGGATGATGTAACAAGCCACGGCTGCCATGAAAACCAAAATGGCAGAAACTTCATCTGAGGGCACAATCATCTCTTTAGTCTTACAATTTCCCCTCACGTCATTGAAATCCAGACAAAGTCCATTGGGCATCTCAACGTTCAATCAAACATCTCACTTTTAGCTACGTGAAAAAAGAAAAGGACTTATATGCACAAACGAGCCCTTCCCCAATCTAGTTAATTGTTTCCTAAAATCTTAAACATGTAACCACTAACTTGTTGATTTTAGCATCGTTCTACTGGATCTGTCTTAATTTCTACATTTAAAAATCTGCTGATTTCTTTCTTATTTCAAAGTCTTTTTCGAATATATTTTTTCACCTTCCCTCTCATGAGATGATTCGAGGTGTTCTTATGAGAAAAAATGGGGAAAAGTTTAGTGAGCTGAAAAATGTAATTTGTTTTTGTTTTTTTCTCCCGACATGGCAGGTCTTGGATTCTCGGTCTCTCCAAAGACCCTTATTTAGATGTCCTGATTTTTTTTAAGTAGTTGTTTTGAATGCACGACTGAATTTTCCAAAAACTATTGCATTGCTGAGAACGCTGTGGATTCATTGGCATTGTTGTGTGTACAATGGAAAATGGGAGGAGGAAGTTGGCAAATAACTGCAGCAGTCATGTTTTAAATCAATCCTACTTAGACTTTAAAACTGTTGTCATGTATTGTGGTACAGGATAAGCAGATGGGCCAGTGGCGCAATGGATAACGCGTCTGACTACGGATCAGAAGATTGTAGGTTCGACTCCTACCTGGCTCAACTAGTCTGCCGTGATCGTATAGTGGTTAGTACTCTGCGTTGTGGCCGCAGCAACCCCAGTACGAATCCGGGTCACGGCATTGAAGTCTTAGATCTCTTCAGCACTTCCTAAATTTTAAAAACACATTGACGGATGATGTAACAAGCCACGGCTGCCATGAAAACCAAAATGGCAGAAACTTCATCTGAGGGCACAATCATCTCTTTAGACTTACAATTTCCCCTCAAGTCATTGAAATCTAGACAAAGTCCATTGGGCATCTCAACGTTCAATCAAACATCTCACTTTAAGCTACGTGAAAAAAGAAAAGGACTTATATGCACAAACGAGCCCTTCCCCAATCTAGTTAATTTTTTCCTAAAATCTTAAACATGTAACCACTAACTTGTTGATTTTAGCATCGTTCTACTGGATCTGTCTTAATTTCTACATTTAAAAATCTGCTGATTTCTTTCTTATTTCAAAGTCTTTTTCGAATATATTTTTTTCACCTTCCCTCTCATGAGATGATTCGAGGTGTTCTTATGAGAAAAAATGGGGAAAAGTTTAGTGAGCTGAAAAATGTAATTTGTTTTTGTTTTTTTCTCCCGACATGGCAGGTCTTGGATTCTCGGTCTCTCCAATGACCCTTATTTAGATGTCCTGATTTTTTTTTAAGTAGTTGTTTTGAATGCACTACTGAATTTTCCAAAAACTATTGCATTGCTGAGAACGCTGTGGATTCATTGGCATTGTTGTGTGTACAATGGAAAATGGGAGGAGGAAGTTGGCAAATAACTGCAGCAGTCATGTTTTAAATCAATCCTACTTAGACTTTAAAACTGTTGTCATGTATTGTGGTACAGGATAAGCAGATGGGCCAGTGGCGCAATGGATAACGCATCTGACTACGGATCAGAAGATTGTAGGTTCGACTCCTACCTGGCTCAACTAGTCTGCCGTGATCGTATAGTGGTTAGTACTCTGCGTTGTGGCCGCAGCAACCCTGGTTCGAATCCGGGTCACGGCATTGAGGTTTTGGATCTCTTCAGCACTTGCTAAATTTTAAAAACACATTAACGGATGATGTAACAAGCCACCGCTGCCATGAAAACCAAAATGGCAGAAACTTCATCTGAGGGCACAATCATCTCTTTAGACTTACAATTTCCCCTCAAGTCATTGAAATCTAGACAAAATCCATTGGGCATCTCAACGTTCAATCAAACATCTCACTTTAAGCTACGTGAAAAAAGAAAAGGACTTATATGCACAAACGAGCCCTTCCCCAATCTAGTTAATTGTTTCCTAAAATCTTAAACATGTAACCACTAACTTGTTGATTTTAGCACCGTTCTACTGGATCTGTATCAATTTCTACATTTAAAAATCTGCTGATTTCTTTCTTATTTCAAAGTCTTTTTCGAATATATTTTTTTCACCTTCCCTCTCATGAGATGATTCGAGGTGTTCTTATGAGAAAAAATGGGGAAAAGTTTAGTGAGCTGAAAAATGTAATTTGTTTTTGTTTTTTTCTCCCGACATGGCAGGTCTTGGATTCTCGGTCTCTCCAAAGACCCTTATTTAGATGTCCTGATTTTTTTTAAGTAGTTGTCTTGAATGCACGACTGAATTTTCCAAAAACTATTGCATTGCTGAGAACGCTGTGGATTCATTGGCATTGTTGTGTGTACAATGGAAAATGGGAGGAGGAAGTTGGCAAATAACTGCAGCAGTCATGTTTTAAATCAATCCTACTTAGACTTTAAAACTGTTGTCATGTATTGTGGTACAGGATAAGCAGATGGGCCAGTGGTGCAATGGATAACGCGTCTGACTATGAATCAGAAGATTGCAGGTTCGACTCCTACCTTGGTCAACTAGTCTGCCGTGATCGTATAGTGGTTAGTACTCTGCGTTGTGGCCGCAGCAACCCCGGTTCGAATCCGGGTCACGGCATTGAGGCTTTGGATCTCTTCAGCACTTGCTAAATTTTAAAAACACATTGACGGATGATGTAACAAGCCACGGCTGCCATGAAAACCAAAATGGCAGAAACTTCATCTGAGGGCACAATCATCTCTTTAGTCTTACAATTTCCCCTCACGTCATTGAAATCCAGACAAAGTCCATTGGGAATCTCAACGTTCAATCAAACATCTCACTTTTAGCTACGTGAAAAAAGAAAAGGACTTATATGCACAAACGAGCCTTCCCCAATCTAGTTAATTGTTTCTTAAACATGTA
>CM019065.1:29325790-29659306 GCA_009667805.1 Leptobrachium leishanense | reverse complement strand
AGTCGAGTCGGGAGATTACCAGGGCGTGTATGAGTTGTTTTGTGGTGACAGGTGGTGAATGGCGAGTCACTGAACATCTTGGATTCCTTACCTTGCCCTGTTGTGGTTTCTATTTTGTACCCAACAGCACGGTATTATATGGTTGTCTTTTTCTGGTTTTGACTTCGTCTTGCCCCCTGATTACTCTACTCACTCCAGGCCCAACTTTGTTTTTCGATATTCATGATTTCTGGGACCCTTGATCTCAGCTACATTATAAGACCATTCTTTCTCTTTTTGTAATGTCAATCTGGACATCTATGAAGACCAGTTTCCTTTTTCTGTCCTGTCTGCCAGGCCGTATAGCATTTGTTCTACACCTTTTAACCCAGACCAACCGATACTAAGGACCGGTATTAGGTTTTCTCCTAGCTGTCTCCCCTGTGTGCTACAGTCACATCTATTGTGTCAGCATTTCAGCAGTTTTATTGACAAATAGTGACTGCAGTAAAGGACATTCACCGACAATAAAATCTCCTACTTTAGCCCCATAAATATACATTTTGTAGTGCAATCCATCAACCTACTACCACTCCTGCACAGAGGAATCCAGGTACGTCTATGTTTATTCTCAAAAAAGATGTGAAATGTATCAGTTATGCAGAAAGTCATTCCTGAACCACTGGCACTAATGATCCTGATAATCTATAAAACTCCTAGTGTATAATCTTAAAGCACAAGGAACATGTATAAAAAAGAGCATTCCTACTCACATGCACATGAGCCTAATGCTTTGTCGGCTCAAAAATTGCATTTTCAGACGTGTAAAGGCGATTCGCCCTTCTGTATATTCACAGCAGAATCTTCAACAGGAAATAGAAGTTTATTTATGTTAAGACTCAAGTTAAACTTGAATAACCTTGATCACAGAACTCACGTGTCAGGGTGGCACCTGGCGCGGGCCATGGTGGGACCCAAGTTCAGGGGGCATTGAGCCCAGTGTGCAGGGCACACAAGAATAAGTACCTGGAGTAGGTAGCTTCTGGTTATATCAGTGCGTGGTTCAAAAGGATCAGGCAAGCGGATGGTCAGTAGACAAGCAGGGGGGTCTGGTACACTGGGATAGCAATGGAGGAAAACAGGCATTCAAGTGAACAGGTTGGGAGTGAACTCAATACTGAGTTGAGTTCCTGAATGGGGAGTGGTCCTTTATGGATGGACAGAAGTGTATGTTGTGTGCGTGCTTGGTGCTGACTTAATTAACCCCTTTAAGTGCTGGATGCTGGTTGCTGAAATGCAGGTTACCGGGCAGTATTCTTCATAAACTGGTTCAGGGGTCGGATGCGGACATGATCCCTGACGTCACGTTTTCAAGAGCCCTTTTCACAAAAAAGCCACAAAAAATATATCACCTTCTGTTTTTTTATCAGCAAACCACTCCTGTTCTGTGAAACTCCCAAACACTCAGGTCAATAATTTATAAAATCATTAAAAAAATATACAAATATATTAAAGGGACGCTCTATTCATCCTAACCTCTTTACATGATTACAGTGGTCAGGATATGAGGAGTGCCCTCTCTTCACCTCCCCCTCCCAGCACCCACAATCCAGTGAAAACACTGGGTGAAGGGGAGGAGTTTCTTCAATCTCACCCAATGTCACCAGCAGCAGGGATTTTTAATTTCCCGGCTGACGGTCACCAGATTGGTCACTAGTGACATTGGCACACACAGAGAGCCTGCCAACGTCACCCTCTCTGCGACCAATCAATGTAGTGAACGTTCTCAGAGAGGCAGCCAGAGGTCCCTGAAGTTTTTCTGGGCAATTTTCGCTCCTACGCAGTTTGCGCGGCGTAGGAACTGCAAATTGCTCACTGCTACAGAATTTGTGCACTTTATGTACAAATGTTGTGTTGTAGATGCGCACATGCACAGGTCTGATCCATCGGCTGCTTCTCTGAGAACACTTGCTACTGTGATTGGTCTGAGAGAGGGTGAGGGCAGCACCAGGTGGAGCAGTCTTCACATCCTGACCACTTTAAAACTTCAAAGTGGTCAGGGTGAGTAGAGTGTCTCTTTAAATTATCAGGGATTCAAGTCCTGGGGAAAAAAGCGAGGGAACTCACCCAAGAATTCCACAACCCCCATTACCCGAAGAGAAAACAAAAATAAATATAATATATATATATTCATGTATAACCAGGCACAGACCCCATTATTGAATATACACAGACAGGCACAGACCCCATTATTGAATATACACAGACAGGCACAGACCCCCAGAATTAATTATAGCCAGACACAGACCCCAGAGTTAAATATAGCCAGACAAAGACCCCCAGAATTATAGCCAGACACAGAGCCCCAGAATTAAATATAGCCAGACAAAGACCCCCAGAATTAATTATAGCCAGGCACAGAGCCCGAGAATTAATTATAGCCAGGCAGGGACCCCTAGAATTAATTATAGCCAGGCAGGGACCCCTAGAATTAATTATAGCCAGACACAGTCCCCCCAGAATTAATTATAGCCAGGCAGGGACCCCTGAATTAATTATTGCCAGACACTTGCCCCCAGAATTAATTATAACCAGACACATGTCCCCAGAACTAATTATAGCCAGAAACATGCCCCCAGAATTAAATATAGCCAGACACAGACCCCCAGAATTAATTATAGCCAGACACAGACCCCCCAGAATTAATTATAGCCAGGCAGGGACCCCTAGAATTAATTATAGCCAGACACATGCCCCCAGAATTATTATAGCCAGGCACAGACCCCCAGAAATATACTTACCCAGCCTACAAACCTCAGGAATGCGTGTTCTTCTGAGCTCAGACGTGCTCCTGCACACAGCTGCCTCCTTAGCCCTCTGAAGGCTGTGACACGATCTCGCGAGATCTCGCTAGATCTCGGCTGTAGACCGTGTCACAGCCTTCAGACAAGGGCTGAGGAGGCAGCCGCGCGAGGGATCATCACGCAGGGCTCGGATGGAACACGCGGCCAGGGGCTGCTAGAGGAATGCCCCGGCTGCACACAGTGGGAACATGCATTCCCGCAACGTTCCCGTTGCGGGAGAAGTGCAGGAACGCCGTTCCCATGTGCTCCCGCAGGACTTGAGCCCTGTAGTAGCTGCTGTCTAAGTCAAACCACAGCAAAATGCACGGCTCAGAATAGCAACATCATTAGAGTTTGTTAGTGTAGATATAAGTTAAAGGCTCACTTGCAAATGTCAACATTTCTCTCTTTATGGTGGTCTCAGAGAGGGTGACGGCATGCTCTCTGTGTGCTGATGTGATTGATCTGGTGACCAGCAGCTGGGAAATTCAAAATCCCGGCTGCTGGTGATGCTGGGTGAGATGAAGGAAATGCCTCCCTCTGCTACACCCAGCGATTTTTCCAGATTGGGCTAGCTGGGAGGGGGGCACTTCTCACATTCTGACCACTTTACATTTATAAAGTGGTCACGATGAGTAGAGTATCCCCTTAAGTAGATTACAGCTTGACGTCATATCGGCAATGAACATCTGAGTCATGATGTTTGATTGCAGGCGTCTCTGTAGAGGTGAGTTTGAAGGCATGAAGATTAGGGGACTGTCCAATAGGATGAGGACGGGAATTCCATAGAACGGGATCAGCTCGAGAAAAATGTATCATATCTCATACCTGTAAAAACGTAGCTTTCTTTATAGACCTTTAGGATCATAAATATTTTCAGCATAAGCACGACTTGAAACACAGGGAGATAGCACAAATTATTTCCCAAACACTTCCTTATTGTACCTGAGGAATCAAATTGCTTTTACTCCTCGACTTTATTTTCTCAAGATGTTATGTTTCTCACAGTGACTTCATCACAAAACAAACACTAAAGACCCTAAAGGGGTAATTCACAAAGAGATGATCTGGCCCCGAAATTGCACCGAACAGGGAATTTCCCCGTATGGTGACATTTTGGGGCAATTCGGCTATTCACAAAGCAGGCTGTTTGCCAAACTTTGGCGAATTGCCATCAAAATACGGTGTCTGTTCGGCGACAGTGAATTCCCCATAGAGAAGCAATGGTTAACCCATTCAGAGACACAAAACAGCAGTGAACTGCCCTGCTGTTTGGTGTTTTCATTCGTCAGTTTTATTCAGGCGAATCCCATAGGCTTCAATGTTAAAAATATTCCCGTTTTAATCCAATATCTAATAAACCGTATATATATATATATATATATATATTTTATTTGTTTTAGGAATTTTTAGGAATTTTTTGGGATCTTTTCACCAACATTTTTTTTCAATAGCGTCCTTTTTTTTTTAATCGTTCATAGGACCTTATATGTTAATTCCAGACATTTTTGTCCAGTAGTCTTTTGCAAGCACCGTTTCAAAATTAACCCAGGACATACTTGATAACGAGAGAAATCTCAATGTATCTTTCCAGGTAAAATACTTTGCAAATAAATAAATTTGACACTTTCAATTGTGTTTTTTTCTTTTCTTTTTTTTTACCCCATTCGTCGACTTTTAAGCTTTTTCCGGCGACTGACCGGTGTGGTGTTCGGCGGATCGTTGGCTTTTTTCGGATGCGTTCGGTGGGTCTGCAGCGGATCGCCGGGTACTTTCTGTGGATATTTTGCGGCGTTTTGGATCAATCCGATTTTTCGATTCGCATCGATGGCTTATCTCCGTTTTTTTCGATGGTCTTTTAGCAGATTTTTGGATCTGTTCCTGCATTTCGGGGACCCTATGGTAAATGCTGAATTCACTGCAGGGTTGGGGAATTTGAGTCTCCGAAGTACGGGGAACGAGAGAGCACCGAAATGTCAGTGGCAATATTCCCTTAAAAAAGCTATACAGGAATTCACTCCACATTCAATTGAGGAGATTCTTTTTTGTCCTTTTTTTCATCATTGCATACATTTTGCCCTGTGATTCACAGTATATTGTTGATTACTGGGTAGATCTGTAGACATCAGTGAAAGACCAGCACCTTCTTCCTATTCAAATTTCTGTTGATGGATTACAACATTTTAGCTGATTTCTCCAGAGGAAATACACATACGTAAAGACGTCACTGTGATTATTACGTGTTAAAGGGCCAGTACCACCAAAAAATGAAATGGGCTCATTGTGTTTATTTTATGTCGCTGATATCTTACATATGCTTTGTTTTTCTCTTGTTTTTTAATAAAATATTTTACTCTATATGTGTCACTGGGTGCATCTTTACAGCACTTGCTGCTCACTGTGTGTGGCATTGGGCATAGAATGAGCTCTATGGGTCTGAAGTCATGGACACCGACTCAAAGCATTGTATTGTGTGGGATGTATGCAAAGGACATGATTACAGGGTACCGTTCAGTGTTGGAAAGCCACTATCGCATCCCATTCAGGGTCGGATTTATAATTAGGCAAAGTAGGCATGCGTCTACAGGCGCCTGCCACAGGGGGACACCTTGCTACAAGAAAAAAAAAATACCATTTACAACCATTTAGACCTCTGTTTCTCTGGAGCCCTACAGGCTAGAGCGGTGTTTCCCAAACAGGTCCTCGGGACCCTCAACCCGGCCAGATGTTGCAGATCACCTCGGGGAAATGCAGACTGAACTGAATCCTGCAATCACTGAGCAAAAAATCTAAACGCCTGGACTGTGTTTCAGATATCTGAAAAACCTGGCGTATCAGCGGGTCCTGAGGACAGGCTTGGGAAACACTGGGCTAGAGGGACATATAAGCTATGGCAATGCCAAGGTATAGCCTTTTCAAAGATACCAAATATAGCCAGGTTTACGTAAAATAAAAATAAATAAAAAAAAAATTTTCTTTGTTTTCTCTAACGCAGCGTTATTGTTCACTTTTCAGTTTTAAAGTGAACAGTGGTGTTGATGAAACAGGATGACAGCGACGAAACATTACGAGCGCCAAACAGTCAAAATGAGCTCAGCACACAGGGGTGATGTGGCTCGGCAGTGAAGGGGTTAAAAGAGGAAACATTTGAATGTTCTCTTTTTTCCACAAAGATTTTTTTTTTTGTATTATTTACCCTTTGGGCGGGAAATTTCTGTTCAAAACTAAAATAAATAGTTGTTAAAAAAATAAGTAATTTTTTTTATTACTTATTATTAGTAATTATTATTTAAGTTCAACGCTTTGAAGAGAAAGACGCCCCCCCCTCTCTGTGGGTGGTGTGCAACTTTCACTACAAAACTAAAACATTAGTAAAAAAAAATTGTAAAAAGATACTTCTTTTTAACAATTTTTTTTAAGTTTTGATAACCTATTGAAAAATTGCTGAAAATAAAGGTAGGAGCGCTCCAGATTTCTGTGCCTACAGGCTCTTGGAATATAAATCCGGCCCTGATCTCATTCTGCTTCCATCTCTTATCTAGCATAGATACCACAATAGATCCCATGCAGCTTTGTCTAAACATTCCTTTTTCCACCTGTTGCCTCTTCAGTACTGTTTTATTCTATACCACAGCAGTAAAGTACTGCTTGGTACTGATTTTGGTAAATATTGAATCACGGGAGAAATCCACACAATGGAAACAGGAGAATAAAAAAACCTAACTTTATTTTTCCTTTTTACATGCAATTACTTCAAACAAAGTAAAAACCCAGCAGCATGTGTTTTATAAGGTGTTTTATAAGGTGGTTTTGTTTTTAATGCAGTAATCTAGTTACAGTTTATATAAGTGGTAGCGTCAGGTTAAGAACGGAAAAAAAAAGGAATATAATTTTGGTGAAGTCCCATAACCCCTTCCCTACCAAGTGATTTTCCAAAAAAACACATTGTGAGGTACAAGTGTTTTTTTGAAAAAGAATTTTTAAGTAATTATACTCTTTACGACATTTAAAAATACTCCCAATGATTTTTTTTACTGTACTAACATATTTGGCCAGTAGATGGTGCCATCTACTGAACCAAATTGAGTTAGTTGCCATTCCATTTTTTACTGCACCACTATCAGCTTGCTGAATGCTGGGCCGACATTCAGTATGCCGATTTTGCACAGTTTTAGCTCTTTGGACGTTATGCCCACAGGGTTAAAACGTTGGGGGCTCCTTCTGCAGCCTAAAAGCAATTGAAATTTGTTTGCAGCAAATAAATTTCATTAGCTTTTGGGCTGCAGAACAGCATACTGGGATATCTCAATATTGGGGCACCAGATGGTGTCTTTGAAAGATATCTCGATATTGATAGTTGAAGGGGTTAATAATATGTGGATTGGTGGAGGGGAGTTAGAAAAATCAAAATGGTCAAGCTAAAGCAACAATCAACGAAGATGCATTTTAACCAGGTCGATGGCCTAGTGGCACTTGGTGTTGCCCTGGCACTCGTTTTTCTGAAATAAAATATGAACATATAAAAAAGGTTAAGACAACAGCTGTGGCCGTTATTAGGGCTGTCTCGGTTGTGAATGTCAGGCCACTAATCCGATTTGCGTGGTATTCGGGATCACGATACTGGTCCGATACTGCACGGACTTGCAGCATCCTTGCGAAAGGGACGCCATCTAGAGTTGAACATTTTTCATCCCAAAAATATTTCTGACAAGGATAAATGAATATATGTGAAATTTAAAAAAATTAACAAATTTACATATTTTTTTTCTATGTGCAAAATTTCTGTTTTACCCTATATTTAATTGTTAACTTTGCGTCCCATGTTTCAAAAAAAACCTCAGTTGTTTTTCTCCCCCAACACAAACAGGGTTATCCAAAGAGATTCGAAAAGTCACCGCATGTTCGGTGACTTTTCGTTCTCCTCAATTCGGCGTGATATGGCGAACTCAATTCGGCGACCCTGCGGTGTATTCAGCAAGCACCACCGGCTCGCCGAATTGCGTCGAACAGGAGGCGAAGGAAGCTGCCGAACAACCTGCCGAACAGGACAGCGAACGAAGCGCAGCCGAACGACATACTTGTCGACAAGTAGCCGAACATCGCGCCAACTTGTCGACAAGTAGCCGAACATCGCGCCAACTTGTCGACAAGTAGCCGAACAACGCGCCAACTTGTTGACAAGTAGCCGAACATCGCGCCACCTTGTCGACAAGTAGCCGAACATCGCGATAACCTGTCGACAAGTAGCCGAACATTGTGAAAACATGCCGCCAAGTAGCCGAACGGCTCCGGAAAAACCCGACATGCCACCGAAAAGTAACCGAAAAGTAACCGAAAGGACGCCGAATGAATTAAAAAAATTTAAATTAATGTAGCCAACATCAATTCCCTAATTATCCAAAAAAAGTATCAAGTCCTGCAATCAGTGCACCTGTGGATTCCAGAAAAAAAAAAGGCCTTAAATACACATGCACCAGATCTGACAGGTCACAACTCAGAACCTGCGAGAGAGTGAGCTACTCATTTAGAAATATTCTGCAAAGAAATACAGCAGCATGGCTGACAAGGGCAAGCGGAAGCGGAGCCAGGGGGATAGCGGCGCCAGGAAGAAGCGCAAAGAGTCCTTCACGTCGGAGGAGAATGAGGCATTAGTGGAGAAGGTGCTCCACTACTATAATGGTTTATTCGGGGCTGCGGCAAAGAAGACCAGCCAGGGCAAGAAGGCTGAGATGTGGGAGAAGATCACGGACGCAGTGAACGCGGTTGGTGGGAATGGAAGGACCGTGGAGCTGGTGAAGAAGCGGTAAATAGAATAGCATAAACCTGACATACACATAGCACACGTAAAATACATTAGCCAACATATGTCCACACATGGTGCAGCATAATGTGTTGTTTGTTCATTACAAATGTGCTTTTAAAACACTCAAGCAGACTTTAACTTACATATTTGCCCATGTAGAAATCAGGTGTCAACTTGTTCACACATTTAAATTCCATGGGCTGTGCAGTGTTACTGACATTGAAGAGTGAATGTGCCAGTATATGTCAGGGTTAAATGCTGTAATATGTGCGTTTAAATCAGTAGCATTGCGTCAAACATGTGTTCTGGGCCATGTGTTTCTCAGGTGTAATATGTCACACGTTTAAATTCCATGGGCTGTGCAGTGTTACTGACATTGAAGAGTGAATGTGCCAGTATATGTCAGGGTTAAATGCTGGAAAATTTGCTTTTAAATCTCTTCATAGAAGTGAAAGCATGGACTTCAGCCCATGTTATTGACAGTTGGAAAGTAGGTTTTTTAACTTAGGTGTGAATCATCTGTCTGGTCTCATTAATTAGATACATTTGCAGCTGGCTTCACAGGGTGTGGTTTTTGCAAATGAATCAATATCTGGGTTATGAATTTTAATCACTGGCAATCTCTACCTTATGTCCCTCAAATTAATATGCTGGTTAACCCATAAAGGACCAGGGCACAGTTAGGTCAATGCATTCATGATGTAAATGTTACCTTGTGTACTTTATGGGGTTAATACATTTTAGCTTTGAATCCCTAGATTTAAATCGATCAAAGTCAGATCAGGTCTCATTATTCCTTCAATATGTATTACGAGTCTTTGCATCATGTCTGAATGCGATATACCAGCGTATTGTGTACTACAAATGTGAATTTACAGGATTTGTATGATTGGTGGCCCTCCAGTAGGACATATGTGAGCTCACAAAGATAATTGTGGCATATCCATATATTTTCCCAAAGTGTGGATGTATGCCTTGCAGTGTATGTATTGGGAACATAACATGAACATGTCATCTCATGAAGTGTACATGCTGTGTCCATTGACTCTCTCACAATCCATTGTCACATATACAGTACCTTGCGTTTGAACTATAATACATTCACCCCTGTAAGAGGATTGTAGCCAGTTGCTGGCCATTACAAACCCTGAAGGGTGGCCATGTGTCTGATGCTGTGGGGGTCACTGATGGCGAGTAGCATAAGTATGCCTCGCTGTCAGGTGCAGTCATGCACCTCTAATTGGGGCTGCCTGCACAGTCCATGGCCTCATCCACACACAACACAAGACTAACAGTGAAGATTGCTTATACATGCGTATATGTGCAAATATACACACAGCGCGGCCTACCTGCACACCCTGCAGCTTCAAGACCCTCCTGCCATGTGCAAGCCCTAGAAGCTCCCATGTTGTGCAAAGCTTACATCATAAACCCCTGTAAACATCTCAGGTTAATCAGAGAGCGATGAAAAGCAGGAGAATGACTGGAGAATGAAAAAATTCTAGATGAAAATAGCCATAACTGAAAAAATCTCCCTTTCATCTCACTTTCCAAATCTGTTATTTTCATCTTGAATGTTTCATTCTCCAGTCTTTCTCCTGCTTTTAACGCTCTCTGAATAACCCTGATAGTCTGTAAATTTGTACGGGTCACATTAGTGCATCCTGAATCCATCATTATGTACAGATGCAATGGCTCACTTCAGATCACACGTGTAAGAATATTCGAAACAGATCTGACATTGACGTTTCACATAAATTAATATTGTAATTCTTGTGTCCTTTCACAGTTACTTTGATGTGAAGCGCCAGATTCGACGCAAGGTGGCCAGGGTCGCGCGCTCCGCCAATGTCACCGGCGGAGGCCCTGCTGACGATCTGGATCTGTCAGACTATGAGAAGGAGATCTATGAGTTGCTGGGGCCGGAGACATTCGAGGGCGTGCGGGGGGCGATAGACACCGATGCCCCAATACGTAAGTCTAGTCTACATGTAACATTTGCATACACAATGGACATTTGCCAAGTGCTCCTACAAGCTACATGTCAAGGGCCCCATCAGCTTCCTACAGGTCAAACAGGGACACAAAGGTTTAAATGTACATATTTAGGTTGAACCTTACCATCCCTGTGTAACCTGTAGATCATGGTGCAGGCACAGAGCCAAGCAGCCTGTCCTGTAGTGTCCGCTAGTCTCCATGATGCTTGGCCAAGCACGTGATGGCTGTTTTGAGCATCCTTAGGAATCCATGTAGGCTTTTGCTGCCAGGTCACATGACCAGCGGTATCTCGTCTCACAAGATATCGTGCAGGCCCGCCGAGTGAGATTGCTCACATTTTGGACACAGTCTTGCTCCGCTCCCAGCAGCCGGAAGCGGTGTATTGAGCCGCCATTCTGTCCGTATGCTGAGAGTTTAGTATTTCACATCTTTGAAGTTTGTTCAGCTGCAGTAAACAGATTCCTAAGTTGTACTCATTTGGTGCAAATGTTCTTTTCCCGCGGCTGATGTTTTGAATGAGCGGTTAGAGTTTGTGATCATAACGATCAATACTCTCTGCTCATAAGTGACTCTAGCCATGTCAACCCTTGTGAGCGCAGAATACTGTAAACTGTTGAAAGGGAGTGCAATCATCCTCATGGGAACAGTATGTATCAGAACACAACATTGTGCACATTTGTCTGCGTGACTCCAATATATTTGCGTGGGAGGTATCATCATGTGAATGTGCACTGTGTGAACCTTTACATAGGGGATGTATTTCAAACATGTTTATTTCCTGATGTTTGTTCTTTAAATTCTGCATTTTGTCCCTAATGTTCTTTTATCATCTTTCATATCACAGCATCAGGGGCAGTGGCGTCACCAGTCGAGCTCCCTGCGTCCTCACCGGAAACCCAGCAACCGGCAGATCCAGATCCACAGCTGACCCTGGCAGAGAGGCTTGCGTCCCTGGCGTCTTGTAAGTTCCCCTTTTCAAACACTCCTCAGACATGAACACTATTACAGCGGGTGGCTGTTGCCCATTGGGGTGGCTTACGACTGGTGAGGCGTACAGGTACGCCTCGCCATCAGATGATGTACAGGCCGCTTATTCCAAAAAAACACAGACATGTGGCGGCCCTCATAGACTGTCGAGATGTGCACTGATAAAACCTTTCTTTTGGATAAATCTTGATCCATGGTTTCATTTGTTTGCATACCGTTTTCCATCCAGTAATTACAGTCGTTGTTTTGATTATCTTTTTATTGTAGATTTAAAAAGTGTCTGTTCAATTTAGAATTGATATCAAAGAAAGGATGTTTGTATTTCTTAATTATTAATTCATTAACATATCCTATTGAATAATAAACCTTTAAGAGATTCTTTACTGCAGGATATAATAAGCAACGGTTGATTGTATATTTAATAAAACAAAGGAAATTAGTTAACATTGAAGCCTATGGGGTGAAACATTTCCACACCTGTAACATTGAAGCCTATGGGTGAAACATTTCCCACACCTGTAACATTGAAGCCTATGGGGTGAAACATTTCCCACACCTGTAACATTGAAGCCTATGGGGTGAAACATTTCCCACACCTGTAACATTGAAGCCTATGGGGTGAAACATATCCCACACCTGTAACATTAAAGCCTATGGGGTGAAACATTTCCACACCTGTAACATTGAAGCCTATGGGGGAAGACCTTTACCAATAATTGGGATAGATTGAGTGACCACTCCTAAGAATCGGAGGGGGAGAATAGTCGGGGTGCGTGCGAGCATCATATAATGCATTCTGTTGTGGAGGGTGACAACGATTATGGAGGAGTGGGTGCCTGCCCACTGTATCCTGTTGAAGTGTTAATGTTGTGCATATGTTACATTCGTCCTTTTTGAACAGCTATCATTCATATGGCCTAGATAATTAGCTAATGATTTGTATTTCTTCTGACAGCACATCCCACCCTCATCGAGGATGATGAGGTGCCTGGTCCGTCCCACCAACCTCCTGGCGCTGTCTTTTCCCCGGGGTCCACCATTGAGAGTAAGTGTATACATATACACATAATGAATCGTGTTCATGACTCATGGCTGTACAATACTAAACAGCACCACTTTGTACGCAAGACACTGCAGACCAGCATTGTACAGTCATGTCACATCTGTTGACACACACATCATTTACACATGTGTTCTGCCTTTTTCCACAGTGTCGACTTCCGACGAGGAGTCTGCCTCGTCTATCGTGCTCACAATGGTGGACTCCCCTGCTGATGCCATCACAGCAGCAGCGCCAGGACCTGCGTCCGACCCCTCTCAGCCTTCTGACCTGGCCAGCATAGCGACTCAGCTGAGTCAGGCTGTGGCAGAGATGCGCACCTATGCGGCCCACTCGGCTGAGTCGCTAGAAAGGGACCGGGCAGCCATAGGCCAACACCATCAGCAACATGCTGATGTAGTGTCACGATTGGATGAGCTGACTGCTGAGGTGAGGGCCCTTCGCACCCAGGATTTGCCCCGATTGTGCGATTTGATCAGCCGGATGGTTGATATTCATACTGTAGTTGGCGCTGGGCTGCTGGGCACTACACCTCAGCATTTACTTGATCCTCTGCGTGCAGGGCAAGCACAGCCGGACGAAAGTTCGGAAAGTGAGGACTAACGTCCTATGACGTAAGACGGCTGCGTCATGAGGCTCTTACTCCTCACTTTCCTCGACGAGTAGTTTGCCAGCTGATGCAGTTTATTAATATTTTACAAAGGTACAGGTTTACATTTTCTGTCCGGTTGTCCTGGTTCCTTTCGCAGCCCCGAAATCTCGTTCTCCTCCGACGTGAACGAATTCTTCCTGGCACCAAACCGCTATCCCCTTGTTAATATCATATTATTTTTTTATATTTAAAGAAAAAATGCAAAAAAAAAAATATTATAGTTTTATTTGGAGGCATAATACAGCCAGGTGCCCCCTGGCAAACAAATAATAAGCCATTTAGGGCTAAAATGAAAACATGTCTCGTGTCTGTTATTTCAGGTCTACTTTGAATGTACAAACACACATTACATGACAATGTGCAACACAAGCAGGGTTTCTTGCTGTATCCATATTCTTTGATACAGCTAGTATTGTTACATGCACATATCACTAGACTAAACACATTACCAACAATACAACATGATATATTTATGGACTCCAAATAATTATACATATATTGGCAATAACACATAAACTGATGATACTGACAAAATTGACAGTCACACTGTCATCCATCAAGGTACACCATCTGAAGAGTCAGTAACATGCCGGTGAATCTACAGTGGGAGAGAGAGACATGACATGGGTTACATGCAGAGGCTCTATGCACAGGTGAATGGTTCAACTCGCGCGGTAAATGCAATGGCAGAGCGCTGTACCTGATGTAGATGATGATTCACATGTCTCACTGGGTTGCTGTTCCAGACAAGGTGCAGACACTGGCAGCAGAAGATGTTGCGCAGAACGCCACATAGGCATCACAAATGACACATCTGCAGTAGGATATAACAATAGATTGTCAAATGGGTTAATATCATGACAATTGCATAGGATTTGACAATCTATCATGGAATATACTGGAACTTTGCAGTTCTTCAAAGAGGTCGTGGTCGTTCAGGGAGGAATTTCCACCTACTCTATGAAGAACTTAAGACAAAACCACTATCAATAACCGCTGGAGGAAAAGCAGAGGTGATCAATGAGGACATGTTAAAAGGGACAAACTATCGTGAATCATTTATATGAACAACAGCGAGTATATACTCGCGTATAAGCCACGTTTTTGGACTCAAATTTTGAGTAAAAAAAACAAAAATTCGGCTTATACGTGAGTCAAGGAGCGCAGCAATTTGGCAAACTACGGCCCGCGGACCATAGAATTAAGGCCCGTCGGTGTCCGTGATAATTTCTGCATTTCCCACTTAGGCTTATACGCGAGTCAATACGTTTTCACAGGTTATACCCGAGTATATACGGTACTTACCTTATTGACATATAGCTGGGACCCATAGTGGCCTGTGGCAGGAGATGTACAGGTAGCATCGTTTTCAAGGTGCGTTCTGCTCAAAACATATAGGCAATGAATAGAGGAGACATTATACAACATGACAAAGTATATGGATTGTGATAATATTTGATAATGGAACATTTCTTACATGGAAGTGGGTAGCGATGAGATTCACCCTTACCACGGGACCCCGGTCACAGGGATCCACATCCTCTGCAAGAGGGTACATATCTTCCTCAGGCGCTATATTGCCAATGCGGATAACGGGCGCACGATGCATTAAAGCCACGTTATGCAATATACAGCATGCAAGGACGATATCGGCTGCCTTCAATGGAGGATACAACAGGTACCCACCAGACTTGTCCAGGCATAGAAACCTGGACTTTAGAACCCCGAAGGTGCGCTCTATAACGTTTCGGGTAGCACAGTGGGCACTGTTGTACTGCACCTCTGCAGGGGTTTGTGGATTCCGGAGCGGAGTCAGTAGCCAAGGCTGACATGCATATCCCTTGTCACCTAAAAGACAGACAGAACACAATACAAAATATTGTTACTAGCAAACATTTAAATCTGGATAAACAATAATAACATGATTTGATCTGGGACTTACCGAGGAGCCAGCCGTCCGGCATTTGTCCTTCATCAAAGAGGGTGGCCAGGCTGGACTCCTGCCAAATCCGGGAGTCGTGGAAGGAGCCAGGGTTTCCAGGCCGGACACTCATGATGCACTGATCAGCATCACAAACCACTTGGACATTCAAGGAATGGAATTGCTTCCTATTCCTGTATAGTTCCTCGTGGTTTGTGGGCGACGCAGTGCAACATGAGTGCAGTCAATTGCTCCAAGGACCTTTGGAAAACCTGTTACTTGGAAAAAATCAAGTTTAACCTTCCTCCACGAGGCCTGGTCGGTGGGGAAATGGATGAATTCCTTGGCCCTTGAGGTGAGGGCCCTAACCACTTGCGTAAGGCATCTTGAAAAGGACGCTTGGCTAATCCCGACCTCCTCCCCAGAATCTGCCTGGAAGGAGTGTTTGGCAAAATGGTACAAGACCGCTAACAACTTCACCAGCCCGGGAATAGAATGACCCCTTCCACTCAGCGGCTCCAGATCCTGCCTTATGCGCTGGTATAAAGACAGGATGGCCTCACGGGACAGTCGAAATTTCTTAAGGATCTTGCTATTGTTTTTATTTATACAAATACTGTAAATGTTATGCTTTAATGAAGGCTACTACTATTAGTATTGCTGTATTCTCTATTGCATTTACTTTGTTTGACTCACGTAATCGAGTTAGCCCCTTCACTACCAAGATCGAGTATACTCAATCTTCATAAGCACCTGCTGATGCACCGATATCAAGAATGCGCGATGCGGACTGATTCTAGAGCATTCAAAGGAATTTTGTTTATTGCAACTTTTGTTTATTGCAACATTATCCTGAATGTTGTCAGGGGTTGACTGCGGTTGGTGTAGCAGGATGGGGTTGTGAGCCCAATATGCAGTGATATAGGCAGATTCAAGATAACAAGGGTGTTTATTGAGAAACAAACACGAGAACGTAGGATTAGGCAAGGCTTAGACAATTGCGTAGTCAGGGTTCAGCAAGGGGTCTGGTACACGGGGGGTCCTAGATGGGGGCAGAAGGGGAGCAGGATGGGAGGGTACCGGTAAATAGAAGCGAAGAAAGTCCAGGTGATATAACAGAGGGTCCTTGGAGTCTTTGGCAGCGAAGTCAGGAGATTGGCAAGAGGTATCAGGGAGTTTTGTCAAAACAGGTATACAGTCAGCGAATTCAACTTCAATCTGGAAGTCCAGGGTTGAGGGCGGGACTCCCTTATATGCAGGGCTAATCAGGGAGGATGAAGGGCAGGTGTGGATCCAGGGCCAGAACGTCATAATCAGGAAGGTGCATTGTTCATACAAGAGTCTTGGAATCTGCAGGGGACATGCAGGATGATACACAAAAAGGGGGCGTCCGGGGGTCAGGGCCTCCAGGGCCTGACAAATGTGCTCATAAAATTTTGACACCATGGACATGGCAGCCAAAGTTTTGAGATCCGGTAATACCCTCACGGAACCACAGAGCTAAAGTTAAAAAAGGACATGTAATAGCACTATTTGGCCAGGAGAGGGAGGCTTCTGCCTATTAAAAAGAGCTTACTACAGTGAACATATACAGAGGAATGCCTCTGTATATATTTAGTGTGTGGTTAAGGGGAAGTCATTTTCTATAAAATCACTTATCCCGCTAGTTGTTTTATGGAAAAAAAAAGCGCTTGGTATTGAAGGGGTAAAAACAAAAAATGAGTTGTGGTAGATCGCCTGGCACACCGATTGTGTGCCTCTGTCAAACTCTAGCTTTCTCCAAGCTGGATCCCAATAATCCAGGATTCTCAGCCCAAACCTTCGCTAAAATCACCAGGCACGACCAGTGTTTTAGAGTGAAAAGCAAGACTGACTGTTTATTTGAAACACATACAGCTCTGTATTTAGGGACAATCCCCCTTCATCATGAATACATTACAGATAACATCAACAGATTCCAGTAACAGGACAATGAGAAGGTACATTCAAAACTATGGGTATTTTACAAAGGCAATCTTTAGCTTAAACTGCCTGCTAGATCCTAGGAGAAAGGAGGGGGGGGGTTGAGGGAAGCAGGGGAAACAAAGGAATATTCTTACAGCAGGTGTACAATATACAGAGGGGGTAGTTAATACAGAGGGTGTACTAGACAGAGATACAAAATGAGTCTCTACAATAAATACATAAGGGAATATGGCCACAGTATAAACAACTCTAGAAACTTGTGATGATTTTAGGATTTCACAACACAGTCTGGCTGTTGACATGCTGAAGGAGATGCCATGAAAACCAAAGTAAGCCTTGTCAGAGTTCACATTCCCCTATGACAAGCTGCATGTGGTGGGGTTCATCGTGTGGGCCAAAATGACTGAATAGGAAAGGGGAGATTTAAACAAAATCTTCAGAATTTGTTATTTTGGCCTGCATTTTGCAGCTGGGGGGGCATTTCCTGCCCCCTCCTCAAATATTAAATGCAAAAAAGGATGCTGGAGAGATTGTGACTTACTCTGCATTGTGCTGAATATTCTTCCTTTTCAGTAGTAAGCGCTTGATATACTGGGTTTGCCAATGATAGAAACATTTTAAATACGTAAAGGGAATCCACAAGGTAGAGGAAGGGAGTATATTTAAAAGGAAACAAAGTAGCAAAACAAGAGGACATAGTCTTAGATTAGAGGGGCAAAGGTTTAAAAGTAACATCAGAAAGCATTATTTTACTGAGAGGGTGGTGGATACATGGAACAGTCTTCCAGTAGAAGTGGTAGAGGCCAAAACAGTAATTGAATTTAAGCAGGCATGGGATAGGCATAAGGCTATCCTAAACAAAAGATAAATCCAGGTAAAGTATCCATGTAATTGGGCAGACTAGATGGGACGAAAGGTTCTTATCTGCCGACATTTTCTATGTTTCTATGTTTCTAATACACAGTCAACATAAATCCTGGATTCCAGCATGCAGACAAAACCCAGTTAAGCAATGAAACCCCTAATCTGAAAGGGCAGTCCTTAGAATAGCCTGATCTGAATTGAATATAGAATATGAACAAAGGGCAATACATAGAAATACTGAATCCACAGGGGCAAGAGAATGATCGCAGTACTTATAGAAATCCATTTGTCTGTATAATAAATAACTATACAGGGAATATAGAGACAAAAACCAAAGTCCACATACCACAGCCAGGGTCAGTACACAGAATCAATATAAAAAAAACAAACAGAGGTACGAGCAGAATCAGAACCATGACTACTTAGCCAAGAGCCAAACCAAAGGATCACAGAAATACAGGAATAGCCAAATCGCCCTGAATATCAACGTCCGCTGAAATTCCCAGTTCAGTGACATTTCGGGGTCAGATCGGCACTCTCTGAATAACCTCTTAAATCTCTGTTTTTTGACATTCTACATAGACCATTGAGGTGTCATTGGAAAGGCCAGATGCTGTCCTTTTAAATGGTAAGAAACATGACTATGGTTAATGTACAAAATAAAAATAAAACGCAAGTGAATTCTGTGTGTTTTTCTCAATTTTGTTTAAACTTGTGTATTGCCTTAGAACAATGCAGGATGGGAAGTGAAATGGCTCAGAAGCAAAGGGGTTAACGTCTTTGTATCAAACCTCTGGAGTTCACCAGACAAGGCTATTTTCTGGATACACTCAAAATATATAAACCTCTAAAGTGTGTACACTGTGTGTCCAAGCCTGTGTGTGTATCGGTGTATCTGGTGTATATATAGATGTGTATATGGCCATTTATGTGTATGTGTCTTTTGAGTGTGTGTCTGTATACAGCTGTGTATGAGTGTGTACCTGGATGTATATCTCCAAAATGTCCCTGTTTTTTGGGACAGTCCCTATTTTGAGCCCAAATCCCCCTTTCCCTGGGCTCCATTACAATCCACATGCTAAAATGGGGACGCTAGGGAGAAAAAACTGTGCCCGCAGTTTTCTCCCTAGCGCCCCTGTTTTACCGCGATATTACGATGCAGGCGCTTAAAAAGCTGCCTGTATTGTTGGCGAGCGCTACGCCCAGGGATGTGCGTGGCAGCACTAAGCGCCACTGCGCGCATCCACTCGATGGAGTCCATTGAGTTTCTCCTGTGCCGGTCACATGACCAGCCGGGTCTCACCTCCTGAGATCCGGCAGGTCGCGTAGTGATCTGCAGGGAGAGACTGGGTGAATTTTTCCCCCAGTCTCTCCCTGCTCCTGCAGGATGGAGGAGACGGACGGAGCCTCGGTCCTTGCCGCGGGATATTAGGTGAGTATCTGAAATTTTTTGGGGGGTTTTGGCTGGTGCTAATGGATTCTGCAGAAGCGGAATCCGTTAGCACCAAGTCCTGGCTGTGGTTAACTTTTTGCTAACCACGGCCGGACATTAATCAGCGCTAGGACTTTGTAATCCTAACGCTGATTAACACTTTGCTCTCCCCATGTTAAGTATAGGGAGCGCAAAGTACAGTAACCTCACGCTGAAAGCGCAAAGTACCAAACGCAAACGGGTCACTTAACCCGTTAGCGTTCGGATTGTAATATGTGGTGGCTACCAGGGCTAACATTAATGCTCACTTAGGTGAGCGCTAACGTTAGCACCAAGAGTGTAATGTAGCCCCCTGTTTTTTAAAAATGTTTCTCCTTTTAGGAACTCCTCATTATATTCAGGGAGTACAGGTGTATAACAGAGCTGCACAGCAATAAAACTCCGAGCAATGAGTCTGTGAACTATAATAAATGTAAATAAGATACGTTGCTTTGATTTTAGTAAGTATTTTTATTAACATAAACGGCACAATATTATGTGATGCCGCCTATAAAGTTTATGAATAGCCGATTTTCTGAGCCTGGCTTTAGCGGGATCCATAAATGGTGTGTGTGTGTGTTTGTTTAGCTATGTATGTGTTTGTATCTCTGAGCTATATGGCTGTGTATGGGTGTCAGTGGATGTCGGGACCTGCATCGTGTTACTGCTGGTGGCGCTAGATTCTCAGTGAGAGATCATGTGCAAAGCATTGCTGTGTAGTGTCAGTCTGGTGTCACCTGAGCTGCAATTGCACAGACCCTGTGCAATGCTCTAGAGAGAGTGAATGTGACAAGCACAGCTTGCATTTAAGCGCGACTCTGCCCGTCACTGCAAATCAAACGGCAGTTCTCATCCAAAACTGGTAGAATGCCCCCCAAACCTGTGTCTGGATCTGCCCCTGCTGCTATTAGACCTCATTCTGCTGCCATTTCTTATCCCAGGTAACCCATATTTCTCCATGGATCAATCAGCTTTTACCCACATGTAATCTCTTAGAACCTTTAATATTATGTTTTTGCAGAAAGTCATCCATTCATTGTTTAAATGAGACTCTGCACAGACTCTGACCCAACCACCTCAACAGGCACAGAATTCCACAGCTTTATGCTCACTGTAGAAAAAAATAATAGTTTGCATCTGCCACATTCTGACAAGATACAGCTAAGGTGTGTAACGTTGGGGGCTTCCAGCCTCTCCTGTGTGCTTGAGGGCAGCATGTCTGATGCTGCTCGCTGACCAACGCCCAGTTTAAATGGAGACAGGCAGGGAGGTGGCTGCACGAGGCATGGCTTGAGTGGGGGGCGCGGTCTGGTGAAGGTCTTTAAAAACCCTCAGTTACTTCTCAGCAGTGCCAGATCGTGGTTATCCATACCTGAGCTCCTTGTACCTGACTTCTATTGTGATTTAACCTGTTATTGACCTCTGCTTGTTTTATGACTATTCTGCCTTCCGTTGCCCTAGACCATTTTCTTGTACTACGCTACTGCACTGATATCGACCCGGCTATTCCATTTGACTATTCTATACTCTGTATTCCTGATTCTGGCTTGTCTGACTGCCCCCGTGTTGCTAACCTGGTTTTGTATTACAACATTGTCTTTTGCTTAACCCTTTTCTGTCTAGCTAGTTTACCTGGCCAATTCTAAGGACCAGACAGTTAGGGATTCTTCACGGCTACTCTGTTGGTAGCTTCTGGGTCCTGTGGAGTGTTGGGCGTTAAGAACTGCGTGGTAGAATCTGGGAACCGTGACAAGGTCCTCATCCATGCGCTCGTCATATTATGACTAAATTACTGTGACTCAGTACTTATTGGCATCCCTGATGCCTGCTTTGCCACTCTGTAGGATGTGACATGCTTCCAGCTCAGCATGTCATGAGACTGCAAGCGGGCTGGGTAGTCCAGCCAATCCAGTGACTCTAGATGAAAGAAGGTCTTGACAAAATTGGACAGAGCTGGTGTCTGAAGTACTCCAAGTCCAGGAAATCTGACCCGCGGGCTCCCTGAGCTGTGGGTCTGGGTGGAGCTAAGCTTCTGAATGTGGATGGCTGTAGCTCTCCGAGACCCTTGACAAACAGCAGAGAGGGAGCAGGGAACTCCGATAAATGGCGCACGCACACTGTGTAGCATTTCCCTTTAAAATACTGGTGCTGATGTTCATCTCCCTCAATAATTCTACCCTTGCTCCCTCCTGTACAATTCCATCCCTTCTAGATCACTCCAGTCTCCAAGTGACCTCTGTCTATCCTCGGTTTCCATCCACACCACTCACTCATCTCCAAAATTTCTCCTGGGCAGCTGCGGTACTGTGGAATGACCTACCTCAACCTATCGGACCCTCATCTAATCTTTGCTCCTTCAAGAAATCCCTCAAAACCTGCTATCACAAAGTTCAGATCAGCGTATCCCATGACTGACTAATCCCTCTCCTCACCTACCTCCCACATCATGAAAGACTTCATTACCATGCTCCTCACCATTTCTGAAGCAAACACTAGTGCTGCAGGTCATGACCACGAATATGTTGGTAGCTCCTCTTGACTTCCTCCACCCCAACTCCTCTAGATCAGGGGTCAGCAATCTTAGACTTCCAGATGGTTTGGAAATACATCTCCCACGATGCTCAGCTACTCATTACGTTGGCAGTGCCTCATGGGAAATATAGCAGGGCTCTCTACACGTCTCATCTCCTGTTGATAAGTTTGTAGGCAATTTTCTATCACTCCCTATTACTGTCAAGGACCACGGGAACTGTTAACGCCGCACTATACAAATGATTATGGTAGTATGGGGTTTGTCTGAACCCCCTGCTGCATAATTAGTGTATGTTATTAATGGTATATAAAGCTACTTTATTACCAAACAACATTTTCAACTTCCTGAATTCTTTATTTTTAAGAAATGGCAGAAAGAGCAATAACCATGATTTTACAAGCTAGCCATAAAACACTAACTCAATAATCTGATAATTTTCTTTCCTCCTGCTGGTTGACCTTTGTAACATTACTTCCATATGTCTGAGCTCATCCAAAACCCATCCTGAGAATCAAAGCTCCAGAGGACACACAGACAGCACTGACACATATTTCTTCCTTCTGGTTGTGAAGATTGATCTCAAGCATGAAGACCTTGACTGGAACCGCATTTCTGGTGGCAAGTAGGTGACCTTAACACTAAGAATGTATTGTTTAGAACTAGTGACATGCTAAACCCTTACACAACCAAAATCAAGTTAACTCGATTTTGTATTGTAATACATTGAAAAGCAATCGCTGGAGTGTGAAACCCCATTTGACAAAGCTGTTACAATGCTCTTTGGAACAATCCCTAAACTACATAAATTGCAAACTCCCCATCTATGTGTCAGGACAAAATCAAATGTTTCTTATGTGGTTAGACCCAAATCTTTCCTTTGGCCCCACATCGAAAAACTCTCATCTAAACTTTACCCTAAACTAGGTGCCCTGTACAGAATCAAATCCTGCCTGAGCCCCGCGGTAAGAAAGCAGACTGTACAATGAGTGCTTATGCCAGCTATTGAATACGGAGATGTAGTGTATGCAGCTGCCCCGCAAACACACCTTCAGAAACTTACTACATTGTAGCACAAAGTGGCAGAATGAGTTCTACAATGTAGCTACATGACCCACCATTGTGACATGTTGAAAGACCTAAACTGGCTGTCGCTGGAATCCAGACGCACCCTTCACCTTTCCAGCTGGTGTTTAAGAGCTTTTCTGGGAAGCTACCACCCTACCTGAATAGGCTGCTTTCCCCAGCAGTTACCTCATCCTATAACCTCCGATCCAGGACCAGCACTTTACTTGCAGTACCACAATACAAAAAGAAAGTGGCTCGATCCTCATTTTCTTTCAGAGCACCTCAATTATAGAATAACCTCCCAGACACCATCAAATCTTCCCCCAGTCTAAAGTCACTTAAGACTAAGCTCCCTATTAACATACCTCAATACAGAATACACCTGTAAAGATGTAACACAGTGACTATATATGGAATGCATCTGTACACATGTAACTTAGTGACCTATATACAGAATGCACCTGTAAACATGTAACATAATGAATATATTTCCTTCATATTTATTTTCTGTGTTAATCTGTATATTTGTGTTTTGTTATTATATCTTGCAATTTATTGCTTTCTATTCCTGTAACGACCGTAAAAATGTCAATGTTCTTGAACCCAGGAGATACTTGAAAACGAGAGAAATCTCAATGTATCCTTCCTGGTAAAATACTTTTAAAATAAATAAATAAATTTCAAGAAATCCCTCAAAACCCATCTCTTCAGATTAGCGTACCACATCACTGATGCAACTCATCCCTCTGCTCACCTACTCACACATGATTGAAGCTGCTTCTACTGCCCCACCATTCCCAAACCACTGGCAT
This sequence comes from Leptobrachium leishanense, assembly GCA_009667805.1. Lineage (NCBI taxonomy): Eukaryota > Metazoa > Chordata > Amphibia > Anura > Megophryidae > Leptobrachium > Leptobrachium leishanense. The sequence goes on along the minus strand of CM019065.1, from coordinate 29,635,353 downwards.
TAATGATCCTGTGTCTGCTATCTAGTGCAATTCTTCTTCTCTTCCTCAACCCCAATCCCTCTAGACTGTAAGCTCCTATGAGCAGTAGGGATGAGCTGTTCGGTTCGATCTGTTCGGAGTTCGCATCGAACATCGTCCGTTCGGCTGTTTGCCGAACTCAGAACATTTCCGCGTGTTCAGGTCGAGTTTACCCACAATGCACCACAATGGACCACAATGCCCTTTTCCACTGGCCTGAAGCTTGTAATTGGCTACAGCCTTGCACCTGACCACAGGTCAGGTGCAAGACAGGTGCCACACTATGCCAATCACGGCTCAGAGTCCTGATTGGGCAAATTTTGCCCAATCATGGGCTCACAGAGCTAAGTCCCGCAGCACACTATATAAGGCTTCACACAGCCCCCAGCACATGTTTTTTGAGAGGAGATTGTTCTGTTAGTGTGTGTTCTCACTGCCAGCAGCTATTGGGGGGGTCTCACTTCTACAAGATATCTGGGAATTGTTGTAATCTGTGTGTTCTCACTGCCAGCAGCTATTGGGGGGGTCTCACTTCTACAAGATATCTGGGAATTGTTGTAATCTGTGTGTTTTCACTGCCAGCAGCTATTGGGGGGTCTCACTGATTTATAGGAGATTCCTGGGAATTGTAATCTGTGTCTTGTCACTGCCACCCATCGGGGGTCTCACTGATTTATAGGAGGTTCCTGGGAATTGTAATTTGTGTTTTGTCACTGCCACCCATCAGGGGGTCTCACAGATTTGTAGCAGATATCTGGGAATTATAACCTGTGCCTTGCCACTGCCACCCATCAAGGGGTCTCACTGATTTAGAGGTGGTTTCTGGGAATTTTAATCTGTGTCTTGTCACTGGCTGCCAGCTATCAGGGTGTCTCACTGAGTTATACCAGAGTTCTGAAATCTTTAATCTAGACAACACAGTTGAATCAGAGTTCTGCATATCTCCAATTTTTATAACAGAGTTGAATCAGAGTTCTGTATATCTTTAATCTATATATCACTCGCCATGTCAGAAAGACCAAAAAGGACAGGCAGACGCTCCCAGACACAGATAAGAGGGCAAGCAGCCTCTGTGTCGGGAGGCTGTGCCTCTGGTCGTCGTGGACATGGTGCATCCTCTGCAGGGGCACGCTTGTCCTTTCTAACTGGTGCTGGCCGTCTTAAGCAGCAGCAACATACAGAGGATTTGGTGGATTGGTTAACCAGGCCATCCTCAGCCTCCAAGTCCTCTGCCAGCCAGGCTTGTAGTGGTTTACAGTCCACCTCAGCTGCCAAAACATCTAATTCAGCCTCCATGTCCACAGCTACTCCTGCCGTAGCCTCACTATCACACACGGAGGAGTCAGCTGAATTGTTTGACTACAATGACAGTGACATGCTGCTTGAGGATGCGCAGCAACTACAGTGCTCTGATTCAAACTCTGAAGTTGAGGATGGGAGTATAATCAACATAGAGGAAGGGGGTGCCAGTGCCACACAAATAACTGGCACTCATGTTGCCCCAGCAGCTGCAGCATACTGCCACGTTGGCTCCAGTGATGAGGAGATAGGGGGTGATGACGATGATGAGGTCACTGACTCCACCTGGGTGCCTGATTGAACAGAGGAGTCAAGGGAGGAGGAAGAGGAGGAATCACAACAAAAACGAGGCAGAACGTCCTCTATGACCAACCGTAGCCAGTCCAAGGCATCAGAAGTCACAGCTGCTCAGGTGCAGAGTGCTGTTGTCTCAAAGCACATGTACAGGAAGTCTGCTATCTGGGAGTTTTTTAAGAAATGTGCAGATGATAGCACCGTTGCTATTTGTAATCTATGTCAGATGAGGATCAAGCGTGGGAAAGACATCCCACGCTTGGGTACCACGTGCTTGAGGTGACATATGACCACCTGCCACGCTTCCCATTGGCACAACACTTTGCATAGGTCCACCTCCTCATCTGTCTCTACCCCACTATATGTCCTGCCATGTCATTGCCTACAACCTTCACTGACAGGGATGATGCTACAGTAATGGGTGTACCGTTCCTTCCTTAGAATGTGACAGCATCCCATCAGCTGAAGATTTACTCAGTCAGATTACGCTGCCCCAGCTGCTGCAGCGTAAGAAAAAATATAGTCCCAACCATCCCCAAGCACAGCGCCTAAATGCCAGCTTAGCAAAATTACTCGCATTACAGCTACTGCCTTTCCAGCTGGTGGGCTCTGCTTTCTTCTGTGAATTTGCTGAATGTGCTGTACCACAGTGGCAGGTTCCAAAACGCCATTTCTTTTCACGGAAGGCCATTCCAGCACTATACCAGCACGTGGAACACAATGTTATTGAGTCATTGGGAAAGGCAGTCAGCAGCAAGGTGCACATGACTTTAGAGACGTGGTCCAGCAAGCATGGATAGGGCCATTACATTTCCTTCACGGCACACTGGGTAATTCTGCTTGCAGCTGGGAGGAATCCAAGACGGGGCTCTTTGCTGGAGCTTGTTCATCCACCACGCCTCCAGAAAGCTGCTTGTATGAGGTCTGTCTGCTCCACCACCTCTTCCTCCTCCTCCTTCTCAGTCTCTGGCGAAGTGGCAGTTCAACCGACGCAAGGCAGGGGCTACGCAATGGTTCAAGCAAAAAGATGCCATACTGTGCTTGAGCTGGTTTGTTAAGGAGACAGGAGCCACACCGGGCCAGAAATTCTGTCAGCTCTGCAGGGGCAGGTGCAGAGATGGTTAACACCACGCCAGCTTCAGCTGGGAATGGTCATCTGTGATAATAGCAGCAACCTTCTCTCCGCCCTACGCCAGGGTAAGTTGATACATGCACCATGCCTAGCACACGTCCTAAATGTGGTGGTACAGCATTTCCTAACCAGGTATCCAGGGCTGGCAGAGCTTCTCAGCCAGGCCAGAAAAGTCTGCAGCCACTTCAGACAGTCATTCCCAGCAAGTGTTCGCCTGGCAGAAATTCAAAGAGAATTCCACCTTCCCACAAACCGTCTGATCTGTGACATGCCCATCAAGTGGAACTCGACATTATCAATGCTGCAGCATCTGCACAAGCAGCAGAGGGCCATCAATGAGTACCTGTGTGAGTATTGCACAAGGACAGTTTCAGGTCAACTTGTTTTTTTCCCCCCCGCAGTGGCTGATGATCAAGGATGCATGCACTGTACTGTCACCATTTGAGGAGGCAACAAGGATGGTGAGCAGGGACAGTGCATGCATCAGTGACACAATTCCTTTAGTGTTCCTGCTGGAGTACACTCTGCGGGGAATTATAGATGTGGCACTAGAGGCAGAGCAGTGGGAGGAAGAGGAGGCCTTCCCTAGCTCGCAAGGCCCCAGTCTTTATGCAGACAGCATTCCTGCGGGTCCTCGGATCAGACAGGTGGAGGATGAGGAGGAGGAGGAATATTTAACTAGTGGGGGCATTGAAGGTGGGGATTCCTCAAGGGAGGGTTTTGTGTCCCCAGAAATCCAAGGACTAGTACATGGCTGGGAGGAGGAAGTGCACGATGGGTTCATCCTCATTGACCAGGAAGACTCGGAAGCTAATGCCACCTCCAACGCTGCATGGGCTCCCTTATCCTGCAAAGCCTACTAAAGGACCCCAGGATTCGTGCTATCAAGGAGAGGGATTATTACTGGTTGGCAAGCCTTCTTGATCCACGATACAAGGGTAAAGTTGCAGAGCTCATCCTGCCCGCACCTAGAAACATAGAAAATGTCGGCAGATAAGAACCTTTTGGCCCATCTAGTCTGCCCAATTACATGGATACTTTACCTGGATTTATCTTTTATTTAGGATAGCCTTATGCCTATCCCATGCCTGCTTAAATTCAATCACAGAGGGAGGACAGGATGAAACAACTTCCAGCGTCTTTACCATATGGTGCAGGACTACCTAGGGGCAAGGGCAGACCTGGATACCTTTACATCAGATGATCCACTGGCTTACTGGGTGTTGAGATTGGATCACTGGCCAGAATTTAGCCAATATGCTATGCAGCTACTAGGTTGCCCTTCATCCAGCGTGCTTTCTGAAATGACGTTCAATGCCGCTGGAGGTTTTGTCACAGACAAAAGAGTGCGTCTGTCCACCGACTCTGTAGACCGGCTGACATTGATAAAAAGAAATCAGTCCTGGATCAGCAGCTATCAATCCCCTGATGCTGACTTAACTGAATAGATCGGGGATTTCTACTGCATTCCTAAATCCTCCACCCCTGCACTCTTCCACAATACCACAAAAAGGGGTTGCGGTGTGAAGGCACTTGCTGCCACCAAAGGCACAATATTTGGGTGCACTGACGCCTGTACCAGATTCATATCATTTTAATATTGGAACGCAGAGTCCAACCCTGCACTCTTCCACAATACCACAAAGGGGTTACTTACGGTGTGAAGGCACTTGCTGCCACCAAAGGCACAATATTTGGGTGCACTGATGCCTGTACCAGATTCATATCATTTTAATATTGGACCACAGGGTCCAACCCTGTACTCTTCGATTGACACCCTCCATGACCCCCTTGCTGCCACGGTTCTGGAGATATCGGGGTTCAAATGAACCCCCTATCTCCACCAGGGGATTCCGGGCAGCTAGGGGTTCCCCGGCTATCTGACGTCATCACGCTATGCTTGAGGATGTCAGGCAGTGAGGGGGGACCCGGGGGTGGAGCCGCCATCCAAGATGGCAGCCCCCACCAGAGCTAGGCCGCACTTCGTCGCCGCAAGGCCTAAGGGGTTAAAGCAAGGCACCGCTTAAAAGGGGAGACTCTCCCCTTTTAAGCGGTGCCTGGCTTTTTTTTGTGGGACCTCCCGATCGGAAGGGAGAGGGATCCTGACAGATCCCCCCCCTCCCTTCCAGGTGATCTCCCTGCATTGCCGGGGGTCGCCTGGAAATGACATCATCTCGCATGGCGTGATGACGTCATTTACGTCGGGAGGAGCTTGACTTCAGTGTCTGAAGACGCTGAAGTCAGAACGCCGTGGGACCCCGGACAGAGAGGTGAGTATCTCCGCCGGGGGGGTTCCGCAAAGCTGATGCTCCCAGCGGGAGTTACTGAATGCTCCCAGCGCATACAGCGGGAGTAACTGAAGATGTGTCCCACACGTCGTTAGCAGTGAAGGGGTTAAAAACCTCTATTTTTTAAACTTTTTGTCCTTGTTTCCTGTCCCCCAGGGCACTACCCGGACCCGGACATTGGTTTTAAATGTTTCTATACATCCTACAAATCCGCCACTTCACGGGCAGGTTATGGGGACCTCCTAGGCACGATATTTGAAGGAATTTTTCGTTTTTATTTTTAACCCTTATTTCATGGAAAACTCACTGTCCTTTTTTTAAACTTTTTGTCCTGGTTTCCTGTCCCCCAGGGCACTACCCGGACCCCCATTATGGCAAATATCTAGCATATATGCCCTCTTGGAGGGCACTCTAAAAATCGAACTTTGAGTCCCATTGACTTGTATTGAGTTCGTGTTCGAGTGCGAATTCGAACTTTTGAAAAGTTCGAGTTCGAATGCAAACCGAACTCGGGGGTGTTCGGCTCATCCCTAGTGTTAAAGGGACAGAAGACTTACTCTGGATATCCAGAGTAAGTCTTCCGTCCGTTAAAAACTTAAGCATACTGAGTTTTAAGGATCAGCATGCATGTTAGGTAGCACCAGGATGGTGCTAACCAGCGTGCTGATCCTTAAAACTCAGTATGTTTAACTTTTTAACGGACGGACTTATTCCCCGCTTGTTCCCCGGAGGTGCTTGTACCCCGCAGTGTGCGTATTCATATGCTCTATTAATTATACCACGCAGAGAGGCGCTTGTTCCCCGCTGTGTGCGTATTCAAATGCTGCATTAATTATACCGCAGAGAGGCGCTTGTTCCCCGCAGTGTGTGTATTCATATGCTGCATTAATTATACCACAGAGAGGTGCTTCCCAGCAGTGTGCGTATTCATATGCTGCATTAATTATACCACGCAGAGAGGTGCTTGTTCCCCGCAGTGTGTGTATTCATATGCTGCATTAATTATACCACAGAGAGGTGCTTCCCAGCAGTGTGCGTATTCATATGCTGCATTAATTATACCACGCAGAGAGGTGCTTGTTCCCCGCAGTGTGTGTATTCATATGCTGCATTAATTATACCACAGACAGGTGCTTCCCAGCATTGTGCGTATTCATATGCTGCATTAATTATACCACAGAGAGGTGCTTCCCAGCATTGTGCGTATTCATATGCTGCATTAATTATACCACAGAGAGGCACTTCCCAGCAGTGTGCGTATTCATATGCTGCATTAATTATACCGCAGAGAGGCGCTTCCCCGCAGTGTGTGTATTCATATGCTGCATTAATTATACCACGCAGAGAGGTGCTTGTTCCGCGCAGTGTGCGTATTCATATGCTGCATTAATTATACCACGCAGAGAGGTGCTTGTTCTGCGCAGTGTGCGTATTCATATGCTGCATTAATTATACCGCAGAGAGGTGCTTCCCAGCATTGTGCGTATTCATATGCTGCATTAATTATACCACAGAGAGGTGCTTCCCAGCAGTGTGCGTATTCATATGCTGTATTAATTATACCGCAGAGAGGCGCTTCCCCACAGTGTGTGAATTCATATTCTGCATTAATTATACCGCAGAGAGGCGCTTGTTCCCCGCAGTGTGTGGATTCATATGCTGCATTAATTATACCGCGCGGAGAGACGCTTGTTCCCCGCAGTGTGCGTATTCATATGCTGCATTAATTATACCTCGCAGAGAGGCGCTTCCCTGTAGTGTGCAGATTCATATGCTGCTTTTTTTTCATTTTAACCACTTCCATGCGGAGGACGCGCTCAGCGCGTCCTCCACATGGCTCCTGCTGTGCGGAGGACGCGCTCAGCGCGTCCTCCCTTTGGGGTCAGCGTTCGGCCGGGTTCCGGCCGATCGCTGGTCCCCCCCGGTGTGGGCTGACATCCTCGATGTCAGCCCAGCATCCGGAACCGCCGCCGATGAAATTAGGTGTCATCGCGGCAGCGCGATGACACCTAATTCAGGCGCCCCCCCCGCATGTGCGGAGGAGGCGCCTGAAAGGGAGGGGGCGAGGTCCTTCGGACCTCTCTCCCTCCCGATTGGCGGCGTTTCGGGGGTTAACCCAGGCACCATTTGGAAGGGCACAGCCTGCCCTTCCAAATGGTGCCTGGCATTAACCCCTGGGGAGCTGGATCGCGAATCGGCGCTGAAAAGCGCCGGTTCGTGATCCTTTCCCGGAGCTGGCCGACATCTTGGATGTCGGTCAAGCCTCCGGGAACTCCCCCTGAGGACTGGCGTCATCGTGCATAGCACGATGACGCCAGTCCTAGAGTTAACCCCTAACTGCCACCAACTGTGGAGATAGGGAGTTCATTGGAACTCCCTATCTCCCGATCCGTGGCAGCTAGGGGTTAAAGTTTGGTATGGTTGGATCGGCCAGGGCATGGCCGTTCCAATGATACCAAACACTACTGTGAAAAAAGTTTTAAAAAAAAAAAAAAATATATATATATTTAAAAAAAAATTATAAAAAAAAATAAACATTTTTTTTTCTTTTTTTTGATTCGTTAATGCAGCAATATTGTTCCCATTTCAATTATAATGTGAACAATGATGCTGCACTAACGATTTTTGTATGCGGTGCATTTGTTAAAAATCGTGTAATTTTCCCCAAAAAAAATGTAACGAGACCCCATCTCTAATTTTTTTAACAAGCGCACCCCATACAAAATATAACCGCAATTGCTCGCATGTTAAAATGTGAAAAAAAACACTTTACACATTGTAAATTATTGAAAATACATATTTTATTGCATTTTTTGTTATAATATACAGACATGACATAACGTATACATATAATAATGACATATTATGAATCTACCGAGTCTGACGGAAAGAACGATATATAATATGTCTGGGTCATATACTAAAATAAGCCTTCAAAACACGTTTAAACATGATGAGCAAAACCGGTAAAAATGACCTCAGCACAGAGGTGTGAAAAGCCTCAGCAGCGAAAGGGTTAAATCATTTTTTTTCGTTTCTGATAAGTGATGTAATAGCAAAACCGTTAACAGATTTATTTAACCAATCCTTGCTAACGGGAGTCGTCCCAGAAGACTGGAAATTAGCAAATGTTGTGCCCATTCACAAGAAGGGTAGTAGGGAGGAATCGGAACTATAGACCAGTTAGTCTTACGTCAGTAGTGGGGAAATTAATGGAAACCATGTTAAAGGTAAGGATTGTTGAACATCTAAAAACACATAGATTACAGGATCAGAAACAACATGGGTTTACCTTGGGGAGATCATGCCAAACTAATCTTATTGATTTTTTTGATTGGGTAACAAAAATAATAGACACAGGTGGTGCAGTAGACATTGCTTATTTAGATTTCAGTAAGGCTTTTGATACTGTTCCGCATAGAAGGCTTATCAATAAATTGCAATCTTTGAGCTTGGATTCCAATATTGTTGAATGGATTAGGCAGTGGCTGAGTGACAGGCAACAGAGGGTTGTGGTAAATGGAGTTTATTCGGCGCAAGGTCTTGTTACCAGTGGGGTACCTCAGGGGTCAGTACTTGGACCCATTCTCTTTAATATTTTTATTAGTGATATTGCAGAAGGTATTAATGGAAAAGTATGTCTTTTTGCTGATGACACAAAGATTTGCAACAGGGATGACGTTCCTGGAGGGATCAGCCAAATGACAAATGATTTAGGTAAACTAAAAAAATGGTCGGAGTTGTGGCAATTGAGTTTTAATGTGGATAAGTGCAAGATAATGCACCTGGGACGTAAAAACCCAAGGGCTGAATATAGAATATTTGATACAGTCCTAACCTCAACATCTGAGGAAAGGGATTTAGGGGTTATTATTTCAGAGGATCTAAGGGTAAGTAGTCAATGTAATAGAGCAGCAGGAAATGCTGGCAGAATGCTTGGAAATGCTGGCAGAATGCTTGGTTGTGTAGGGAGAGGTATTAGCAGTAGGAAAAGGGAAGTGCTCATGCCACTGTACAGAGCACTGGTGAGACCTCACTTGGAGTACTGTGTGCAGTACTGGAGACCGTATCTCCAGAAGGATATAGACATCTTAGAGAGAGTTCAGAGAAGGGCTACTAAAATGGTGTACGGCTTGAAGGAGAAAAGTTACCAGGAAAGGCTTAATGATCTTAACATGTACAGCTTGGAAAAAAGACGAGACAGAGGAGATATGATAGAAACATTTAAATACGTAAAGGGAATCCACAAGGTAGAGGAAGGGAGTATATTTAAAAGGAAACAAAGTAGCAAAACAAGAGGACATAGTCTTAGATTAGAGGGGCAAAGGTTTAAAAGTAACATCAGGAAGCATTATTTTACTGAGAGGGAGGTGGATACATGGAACAGCCTTCCAGTAGAAGTGGTAGAGGCCAAAACAGTGATTGAATTTAAGCAAGCATGGGATAGGCATAAGGCTATCCTAAACAAAAGATAAATCCAGGAAAAGTATCCATGTAATTGGGCAGAGTAGATGGGCCGAAAGGTTCTTATCTGCCGACATTTTTCTATGTTTCTATGTTTGTTCAGCTTTTTTTCCCGTTTTAAAACCTTTTGTTCTGTTATTTTCTTTAAAGTCAGACCACTTGGGTCAGTATTTTATTTTTGCATTTTTTAAATCGTTTTGTTCATTTTTGTTCCTTTCATACCATTTTAATATGATTAAATAAAGTTGTGCGATGCATATTCATAAGAAAAAAAGATCTTTATTTAATAAAAAAGGATAGAATCGGCAGAATTACCGTATCGAAAGGATCATCGTATCGACAGGATTATCGTATCGACAGAAATATCGAATCATTGGAAACGAAAAATACGATGTCCGAAATTACCGAAATGGAACCGAAATCACGAATGGAACGAAAATGACATGTGATTTTACACATTTCACGTCCATACGAAAACACGAAAATCTTTTCGTTACAGATCGAAAATCTATATGTATCGGATGTTTTCGGATCCGATCCGATTCGGAAATTGGGCCGAATCTGAAGCCACGAATCGGACCGATTCGTGAAAAATATGAATCGGTCCGATTCGAAACGCACATCCCTAGACTGCAGCATGAGAAACCTTTCAGAGAAGGCTTTCTTCTAAGTATCTAAATATATATATAATGCATTATTCCATTCTTAATTTTTTTTTTTTTAAAAAGTGTTGTTGTTTCTTGAATACAACTTACTAAATCCTTATCTAAACCCCCAATTTCAAGACTAAATAACTCACACCAAGAATGCAGCACCTTACTTGCAATACCACAATACAAAAAGAAAGTGTGTCGATCCTCATTTTCCTACAAAGCACCACAGCTATGGAATAACCTCCCAGACGGCATCAAATCTTCCCCCGGTCTAAAGTCACTTAAGAGCTCCCTATTAACATACCTCAATACGGAATCCACCTGTAAACATGTAACATAGTGACTATATACAGAATGCATCTGTAAACATGTAACATAGTGACTATATACAGAATGCACCTGTAAACATGTAACACAGTGACTATATACAGAATGCACCTGTAAACATGTAACACAGTGACTATATACAGAATGCACCTGTAAACATGTAACATAGTGACTATATACAGAATGCGCCTGTAAACATGTAACATAGTGACTATATACAGAATGCACCTGTAAACATGTAACACAGTGACTATATACAGAATGCACCTGTAAACATGTAACATAGTGACTATATACAGAATGCACCTGTAAACATGTAACACAGTGACTATATAAAGAATGCACCTGTAAATATGTAACATAGTGACTATATACAGAATGCACCTGCAAACATGTAACATAGTGACTATATACAGAATGCGCCTGTAAACATGTAACATAGTGACTATATACAGAATGCACCTGTAAACATGTAACAGTGACAATATACAGAATGCACCTGCAAACATGTAACATAGTGACTATATACAGAATGCGCCTGTAAACATGTAACATAGTGACTATATACAGAATGCACCTGTAAACATGTAACAGTGACAATATACAGAATGCACCTGTAAACATGTAACAAAGTGACTATATACAGAATGCACCTGTAAACATGTAACATAGTGACTATATACAGAATGCACCTGTAAACATGTAACATAGTGACTATATACAGAATGCACCTGTAAACATGTAACAGTGACAAAATACAGAATGCACCTGTAAACATGTAACAAAGTGACTATATACAGAATGCACCTGTAAACATGTAACACAGTGACTATATACAGAATGCACCTGTAAACATGTAACAAAGTGACTATATACAGAATGCACCTGTAAACATGTAACATAGTGACTATATACAGAATGCACCTGTAAACATGTAACATAGTGACTATATACAGAATGCACCTGCAAACATGTAGCATAGTGACTATATACAGAATGCGCCTGTAAACATGTAACATAGTGACTATATACAGAATGCACCTGTAAACATGTAACAGTGACAATATACAGAATGCACCTGTAAACATGTAACAAAGTGACTATATACAGAATGCACATGTAAACATGTAACACAGTGACTATATACAGAATGCACATGTAAACATGTAACACAGTGACTATATACAGAATGCACCTGTAAACATGTAACATAGTGACTATATACAGGATGCGCCTGTAAACATGTAACATAGTGACTATATACAGGATGCGCCTGTAAACATGTAACACAGTGACTATATACAGAATGCACCTGTAAACATGTAACATAGTGACTATATACAGGATGCGCCTGTAAACATGTAACATAGTGACTATATACAGAATGCACCTGTAAACATGTAACAGTGACAATATACAGAATGCACCTGTAAACATGTAACACAGTGACTATATACAGAATGCACATGTAAACATGTAACACAGTGACTATATACAGAATGCACCTGTAAACATGTAACATAGTGACTATATACAGAATGCGCCTGTAAACATGTAACATAGTGACTATATACAGAATGCACCTGTAAACATGTAACATAGTGACTTTATACAGAATGCACCTGTAAACATGTAACATAGTGACTATATACAGAATGCACCTGTAAACATGTAACATAATGACTATTTCCTACATATTTATTTTTCTGTTAATCGTACAGGGGTATTCAAAGAGCGGTGAAAAGCCGGAGAATGACTGGAGAATGGAAAATTCTAGGTCAAAATATCCAAACCAGAAAAATTCTCCTTTTCATCTCACTTTCCAAATCAGCTAATTTGACCTAGAATTTTCCATTCTCCAGTCATTCTCCTGCTTTTCACTGCTCTCTAAATAAACCTGTGTATATTTGTTTTGTTTTTAATATCTTACATTTTATTACTTTGTATTTCTGTAACGACTTTAACAGTTCAATGTTCTTGAACCCAGGACGTACTTGAAAAGGAGAGAAATCTCAATGTATCCTTCCTGCTAAAATACTTTCCAAATAAATAAATAAAATCTACGGTGTATGAAAACACAAATTAATCACGTAAGGTAAAAGTATCAGGGTTATTCAAAGAGATCCGAATTGCTGGCGAAAGGTAATGGAACGCTGAAATTCAACATGCGGTTACCTTTCCTGGCCATTCGGCTATTCAGAGAGCAGGCAGTTCGCCAAATGTTGGTGAATTGCCTGCACATACGGTTCCTGTTCGGTGCCTGTTCAAGGGCAGTGAAATCCCCATAGAGAAGCAATGCTTCGTCTATTCAGAGAACAAAAACCAGCAGGGAAAAGTTGCCTAAATTCCCTGCTGTTCGGTGGTTTCATTCGTCAGGTTTATTCAGGCGAATCCCATAGGCTTCAATGTTAAAAATATTCCCGTTTTAATCCAATATCTAATAAACCGTTGATTATAATATTCTGCAGTAAAAAGTCTCTTTATTTTTAAATTTTTTAGGAACTTTTAGGCATTTTCTGGGATCTTTTTTGCCTACATTTTTTTCCAAATCGTTTTTTTTTTTTCTGTAACAGCCCTTTTTATTATCATTCATTGGATCTTAGATGTAAATTTCAGACATTTTCGTTCTGTAGTTTCCTTGCAAACAGCGTTTCACTTTTTAAACATTCAAGCGTACTGTTTTTTTTTCACTCCATTCGTCTGCGTTGTTGGGTTTTTCCGGCGGCTGCTCTGCGCTGTGATCGGCTCCTGCTCGGGTTTCTCCGGCGTGTTCGGTGGGGTTAATCCAGATGTTTTTTGCGGGTTTCGGTGTGCATTCGCCTGGGTTTTGCTGTGAGTTTTCGGTGGGTTTGCGATGGCTTTTCCCTGCATTACGACGGCCCTGTGGTGCTTGATGAATACACCGCAGGGTCGCCGAAATGGGATCGCTGAATCGAACTGAATTGAAGAGAACGAAAAGTCACCGAACATGCGGTGACTTTTCGATTCTCTTTGAATAACCCTGTATATAAATAAAAATTTATTTTAATGATTGGAAAAAATAATATGAAAATTAACCCTGAGGGTAAAAAATGCATCAGAATACTGGGACAGTGAGCACATGAAAAAAATTACTTTATTGGGGCACTTCTATGTTTGAGGGCATTTGGGGACATTTAGGGTGTGGGGGGGACTGTGGGGGTTTTGGGGTCACAGTCTCTTCTCTCCATACTTGCTGATGAGCACTGCAGGGACGTAGAGAAACAAGATTGAAAAGATGAGTATTTTCTAATGCTCATCCTGCCTGTCAACCCCCAAGAACACTGTGGCTGAATGTCACAGCAGTATCGGGGCCAGGAAAATGCCGAGACTGCAGCCAGGTCCCCATGACTACCGACACTTGATCCACGTGCAAGCATACCGGTATGTCACATGTTGTTAACGCAAGCTAACCTACCACATACTCGCAAGTTGTGTGTCGTGAAGCGGTTAAATTAACAAGCAGTGTTTATAGTGGACTTCTATTAAAAAAGGCGCATATTTACTAACTAGTTTTTGTATCTATTTCAGTGTCAAGCATGGTTGCAGTAATAACGGCAAACAATCTATCAGCGCCAACAGGAATAATACCCCGAACAACCAGTGACATTTCAACGAGGCCACCTCTAGGGACCACCACACTATCTACACAGAAACCGGCAACATCCATACTATTAAATACTGTCCAAACAATACAGATTGCAAGCTCGACAACACGAGCAAGAACGTCAATCTCCTCAACTACAGCACCACCTTCAGTACTCCCTGTCTCAAAGAAAGGTAAGTGTGCTAGTATAGTAACATTAAAGGAACACTGCCATTAACATAAGCTGAATCTAGATTACTTGGGCATCACAAACAAAAACACATTATAAAACACATGATGTTGTTTTTTTTCTTTCTTTGAATTAGTTGCAAATATAAAGGAAAAATAATTTTTTTTTTATCTCCTGTTTCCTTTTTGTGCAACATTTATAAAAATCGTGTTGTGAGTTTTACTTTACTGATGTGGTTTAGGATAGAACAGTAGTGAAGAGACAATGGAGTGGAGGAGGGAATGTTTAGATAAGGCTGCTGGGCATCTATTGTGTTGTCTATGCTACCCAAGATAAGATTGGGAAATGATTGCAGTTTAACCCCATAACGACGTGTGTTTGTCGCCCATCAGGGGTGGGTTAACACCAGGGAGGTTTACAGGTACCCCTCGCCGACAGGTGCCGTGCGAGCCGCTGATTTTCATCCAGGAACGCAGCCGGCGTGCAGTACGCGTCATTGGATACAAGGGGACGACCTGAGTTCAGGACGTCTCTCTGCAGCCAACCGTGCTTGGTGCACAGCAGCTGTGGGGGGAGATGGGACGGCCCATTGAAGACAGCACGGCGTACCTGTACACCCTGCGTCTTCAAAGATCTCCCGCCACGAAGACCGCATAGACGTCCCACGGCGGCAAGAGGTTAACAACACTAGATGACACCCCTGGTGATGTTGTTATCCTATATTTAACACAATGCAAGCCAATAGGTCGTTTTTCTGGAGATCTGACCCATAGACTCCATTCTGTGCCCAATGTCACACAATGAGGATCAAGTGATGTAAAGATACTGTGTGTGTGTGGGGGGGGCAGGTTACAACACAAAATATCACACAATGGATGCACCCAGTGACACATATAGAGTAAAATAGTTTGTTAACTAAACATACAAGAGAAAAGCAAAACATATGTAAGATATCAGCAACATCACATAAACACAATAAGGACATCTAATTTTTTGGTGGTAGTGGCCCTTTAACAGGATGGTCAGTTATTCATGTGCGTGGGTGTAGACGTGTGCGCTGGTTATAGAGATAAGGGATAGCTTAAAGGATTTTAATACAAGTCCTACGAACCCTGGTTCCTGCCAGTGGTTTCATGTAATTTCAAAGGGTTACGGGAAGCTGTGGAACTCCGGCAGTAGAACTCTGGAGAGACCACATGATCTTGTATTGGGCTTTAGCTATGTAAGCCAGGGCTTTTTTTCAGGGGGTACTCACCGGTACTCAGTACCGGCACCTCACTCACCACTCAGTACCGGCCCCTCACCACCAGCCCGAACTAACAGGAGAGAGAATGATTCTCCTCTGTCCTCCTGCAGTGCCAAGAAAAGAATCATAAGCGCTCGGCAGCTCATATTGCTCCTGAACGCTTCCAATTGTCAGGAGTGTATGTAGGGACCGATAACCCCCTCTTCTCCCAGTAAGTGATAAGGGAGGGCTGGATAAATAAAATCTCCCCTCTGTTTCTTCAGTGCCCCAGCTCTGGCAGATGTGTGTAAACATGCTGCACCCCCTCTCTCTGCAGCTGCTGAAACAGCATGGGGAGGGGGGTGCAGCATATTTACACACATCTGCCAGAGCTGCGGATTGTAAGGCAAGCGGTGTGATCAGACGAGCTGGCACTGTAAGGCGGTAATGGTGGCCGCCTAAGAGCGCAAGACCAGGAGGGGGTGCACAAAAAATTTGAATCCCTGGTCACTTGCCTTGACAGGGACCCACATTTTTAAACTATCTGCCTAGCACTGTGTCCCTGCTGCTCCTCCTCTAAGATGCAGCCGGTGCCCAGCGAGCTGCATTGTATCTGCCAGGTCAGAGAGCAGACTTCCCCACGGTGCTGAATACGGAAGCCTGCGTTCTTTCTCTCTCTCTCTCCTCCTGGTCCCTTCCTCCTTGCTGGTGACTGGCCCCCTTTGATGATGTCAAGAGGAGGGCATGCCAAAAGAAGTCTACATTGCCACCCTACCGCCAGCCTCCCCAGCAGTTCCAGACAGTGTGTGGTGTACCCTGGAAGGTGGAAATTTAAGTTCTGGTTGCATTGCTCTGCAGGGACTCAGTGACAGGCAAGCCTCAGAACAAAGAAAAAAAATGCTGCTGCTTCTAAATACACTTCAAAACAGCATTTAAAAATATCAGCTCTGCCAACACAGGTATGTTCATCTGCTGTTACCACCATGTGGGGTGTTCAAGGTCAAACACCCTCTCATTGCAGTGTCCCAATATTATTGAAACAGTTCTAGTTGGACAGTGGAGTTGTATTGCTGTGGAGCTCATACACACTGCACATTACTGTGAGTTTCATTGCGGTGGAGATCCTACACACTGTGTGTTACTGTGAGTTTCATTGCTGTGGAGCTCATACACACTGCGCATTACTGTGAGTTTCCTTGCCGTGGTGCTCACAAATGCGAGGGGATTATCCACTCAGTGCCAGCGTTGCAAAAAAAACCCCAAAAAAACAGCTAACTGCACTGCAATACAGACTTTTCTTGCAACAGAAGCACTTAGGCTAGGGTCAGACGAGCGTGATTTCTACGGACTGTACGTCCTTGCACACAGATGTACGTCAGTACGGAAGACACAGTAGTGGCCACACAGTTCGTTTATTTACTGATGTATATTTTGATGGATGTAGGAGAGAAAATAAATTAAAAAACAAAAACATTTTGTCCGTAAAAAATGCTGGACGTATAAATGCAGTCCGTCTGACCACGTTCCATCACTCACACACAAAGCTATGCGGATGTTGCGGACGCAGCGCACTTTGTGCGGCCGTTCTAGGAGTTGTATGTTCTTGCCTGCCTTGCGTCCGTGGGCCGTGGCCGTTGTGCGTCCGCAGTTCAGTGCTGACATACTTCAGGTGTCAGGCTCCAAAGGACTTTCTGTCATGCTATCACGGACGTACTTTTAGGCGCAATCACGGACGTGAACACTACGCTCGTCTGACCCCAGCCTTAGTGGATACCCCCCAAAGGTTTCCAACAATAGTTGTAGTTCATTTAAAGGAACACAGTATTAAAAAATATGGTTCCCTTTTATAGTGCCTTTCTTTAAGTGAGCTACAACTATTATTTATTAAGACTTGAAAATAGTCATAATAATCAGTTTTTCCCCGAACGTGAGAGTACCCCACCTTTTTTTTCAGAAATAAAGCACTGTGTAAGCCACCTTGTTGTTTACCTGTCTATGGCCTAGATTACATACCGAACACTGACGTTAGCATTTTGATATGTAAGCATTAACGTCAGGATAAGTGACTTTAATGCATGACCCCCTGATTACCTTCCTATGGCTAGAACGCCTAGAAGGTAAAAAAATCCGATAGTGCATCAGTGATTTCCGTGAGCTTGCGCAAGCTTACTGTACTTTGCGCATCCTATACCTAACATGGGGAGCGCATTCAGTAATTAGCGTTAGGAAAAGGTATTACAAAGTCCTAGCTCTAATCACCGCACTGATGCGGTAACGTAAAATTTACTGTCATCTAGAAGCTGGTGCTAAATGATTCCGTTGTTGTAGAATCATTTAGCACCGGATTAACTCCCCCAATAAATGAGATACTCACCTCTCATCCCACGGCGAGAAAGGTGGCCCGATCCACTGCTTCTGGATGCCTGGAGCAGAGTGAGACTGGAGACAAATAGTCCTCAGTCTCCCTCCACGATCACTCCATCAGTGGCCCAGCGCGATCTCTGCAAATATAAGTCAGTCAGTAAAGTGCAAAAAAAACATTCTACTTTTATCAAAATATATTAATCTGATGCATTTTTAACAGAGTCTTTGGGTAAACAAATTGTCTCTTTCTCTCCCCAGATATTTCATACATGGTCCGTGTGAATGTGGACCTCACGATCATTAACAGAGTATTCATGGACGCCTTTAGCGATAATAGTAGCCAAGAATATAAAGCTTTTGAGAAGGAGTTTAAGACTGAGGTAAAACATATATATCAAGTAATTTATTTTTATTAGATGATGACTTAACCCCTTCCCTGGGGTAGATGTGTGGGGAACTTCATGGGAATCCTATGTGGAGGACGGTCCCCGCAAGTCATTCGCTTAGTGGGGTATTCCGGTGGAATACTCACCTCTCTCTCTCTCTGGGTCCCACAGTGATCTGTCTTCATTGAAGTCAGACCCTCAGATTTATACCCCCTCCTTGCAAACTGACGTCATCGTGACAGGTGCGATGACATCAGTTTCAGGCGCCCCCCGGCAAAGCTGGAAGAACGCCTTTGTGAGAACAGTTTGGAGCTGGCCCCTTCCTCTTCCAACATGACTGTGCACCAGTGCACAAAGCAAGGTCCATAAAGACATGGATGACAGAGTCTGGTGTGGATGAACTTGACTGGCCTGCACAGAGTCCTGACCTCAACCCAATAGAACACCTTTGGGATGAATTAGAACGGAGAGTGAGAGCCAGGCCTTCTCGTCCAACATCAGTGTGTGACCTCACAAATATGCTTCTGGAAGAATGGTCAAAAATTCCCATAAACACACTCCTAAACCTTGTGGACAGCCTTCCCAGAAGAGTTGAAGCTGTTATAGCTGCAAAGGGTGGACCGACGTCATATTGAACCCTAAGGATTAGGAATGGGATGTCACTTAAGTTCATATGCGAGTCAAGGCAGGTGAGCGAATACTTTTGGCAATATAGTGAATGTATAGCCACTCAGATACATGTATGCTTCCAGACCTCAAATATATGTATACCCACTCAAACCTCAGATACATGTATACCCACTCAGACCAGATATATGTATACCCACTCAGGTTTCATATTTGTATACTCACTCAGACCTCATCTATGTATAGCCACTCAGACCACAGATATGTATACCCACTCAGAACTCATATATATGTATAGCCACTCAGACCTCAGATATGTATACCCACTCAGAACTCATATATATGTATAGCCACTCAGACCTCAGATATGTATACCCACTCAGAGCTCATATACATGTATACCAACTTATACCTCATAAATGTATACCCTCTCAGACCTGATATATATGTATACTCATTCAGATACATTTATACTTACAGACCTCAGACCAGATATGCCCACAGCCCTCAGACAGACGCCGGGGTAGCAGACTAAATGCATTAAAAGCTTTTGGCCAGCGTTCCCCTCTGGCTGGCCGAGTTACCGAGTGGCCGCAGTGCTGTGACGCACTCTCACGAGATCTCGTGACTGCCGCAAGATCACAGCTGGAGTCACAGCGTTCACAGCCCGGCAGCCGCTCAATAATGCGAGTAGCCGGAGGGGAACGCTGAAAAAGAAAAGAAAAAAAATGAAATCATGAATTGAGCAGAGGCTGTCAGCAGGATCTCCACAATTATTTAATGGCAAAAAAAGGAACTGTATTCTTAATAGACTATAGCTTGAACTGCTTTTAGTGGAATCTCCAGTCCAGATTTGGAACATACATTTCCATGTATAATCGTAGGTACTTGGTTGTGCCTTTCTCTGCTAGCATCTTAATGCTCGGCCATTATGTGTACATAGATGTACACTTTTGTGTAAACTAGGTGGGAGCACCAACTAATGAATCGATCATAGATACGTCCAAACTGGTTTTTGCTGTGAGCTGGAACGATGTAAACACATCTTTTTAATTAATTCTTTTTTTCTATCTCT
This sequence comes from Leptobrachium leishanense, assembly GCA_009667805.1. Taxonomy (NCBI): domain Eukaryota; kingdom Metazoa; phylum Chordata; class Amphibia; order Anura; family Megophryidae; genus Leptobrachium; species Leptobrachium leishanense. Next base: position 29,615,407 of record CM019065.1, on the reverse strand, counting down.
GGCAGACCTGGAAGTGTCGTTGTGGATCACATTGTGATCTTGCTGGTTGGCATGACTATTCCCCAGGATCATGAGATAATTGGGATGGTGAAAGATGCATTGATGTATCTCAAACAAAATTGTCAAAATGTGACTCGTAAGTATGCATTCATGAAAACAGTCCTACTTTTCATGTATGGTATTTCTATGGTGAGTATTAATTGATTGTAAAATTACAGAAGATTGTGGAGAATTCAAGCACTTCCTTCTATAGAGCAGGGTGTTTTCCTCAAGTAGAAAAAAGTTCTCATTCTTTAAGTTCACTTATATTATGGTAAGGTCTTCAACCCTCAAAGAAAACAAAGACATAATACAGAACATAGTGAGACCTGTCTGACGAGCAAAGCTCCCCAAGAAATATAGAGGTTGCACTCACGTGGTAGTGTGTCACAACTAGGACACTAGATGAAATAAGCCACTAGTATAATATGGAGATACCGGATCCCCCTCTGATGTCTTGTTCTGTGTGCCTTTTTAGGAAATAAAGGTACTGCAGCAGGACCATTTAAACAAGGGATTTATTCCATAAAATCAATATAAAATATAAATAAAACAATGTTGAGACGCGTTTCGCGATAAATCGCTTCCTCAGTCACCAAAATGAATAATATTTCCAGTCCTGCAGTGTCCTTATACAGTATATTGTATCGTCCATGTAGCATGACGAAACAAAAGTGAAAGACTTCCGGCATTCAGTAATGCATCTGCGCATGCGCAGGTCGTCCTCCAATCACAACTCGCGTTCTGCCTCCAAGATGGCGATGCGTTCCACCTCGTTAAGCCGTCCTGTTTTCTTTTCTTACTAGGAGGTATCAATCCATCTCAGTTCGCACAATCTTCATATATCTTAAGCGGGGGATATTTTCACATCTCATATCTCTATATTAATACTTCACATTTATCAATATTATGGTTTTTTTTGTATACCTCTGAATCATAACATATAGACACATTCCACCCAAGAAGCAGCATATATAGTTCACAAAAAACTCTGATTATATAAATCTAACTACGGGGTATTCCAATATAAATCAATTATTCCACAATATATCTAAGATACCTCATCATAGAGTACATGTTGTATTATATCAATACATTTCAGTGCCCATTGTAGTATTATATTTCCTCATATTATATGTTGTCACATCCCGTGACACCATACTTATATAGTACATTAACATCAAATATCCACCAATCTTGTGGGGGCTCTTTTGTATATCCAAATGATGACTTTATGAAACCCAACTCTACCTAAAAAACACCGTTACCTAAAAAACAACTGGGTAAAGACTACTTATAATACCTTTGATCATAAAGACCCAACTAAAAAGATATTTAGATTCATAATCCTGTATTAAAGTGCGTATTAATAAAGTGCATATTATAACAATAAATATATCAATTAACAATTCTATTTTAGAATGTATATTGATAATGTGCATATTATATCAGTGAATTATAGTGCATATTGCAATTCTAATTCCGCATATCTATGAGGAAACTAATTAACTATCCCATTAATTACCCATATATACTTATCCAACCATTAATAGTTATAACCATAATTTTTATGTAGGTCTAGTCCATATTTTAATTTACTCCATCAATCGTCTTGTTGAACTATTTCCCAAATTTGACAATTCAATGATTAACGTATTTATCAATTCCAAAACATAGTAGTATAAAATACCATACACATAGTGCATTATTAACCCTAATAAACTTTGTGACTCCTCCAGTTAAATCTAAAGTGCTCTACATGATAGTTAAGATTAATCTATATATTTAAATCTATCTTTAAAGTGCCTGTCGTGTCTAACTCATATTTAAATCTTGTTCGGTTTAAAAATAGGACGTAAATTTCCTAAATTTTTTTTTACATTATTATTAATTTTTTTTAATATGTATTTATTAAACTATTTCCCTTTTATCCCTTATATACATAACTAGTGAAGATAGATTAAATTGGCCTTTTGGTAACAAATGATACAGAAAAGATCGAAATTAATAAAGGGGGGAGGGGAGAAAGTTCTAGGGAAGGTCTATACAATTAACAGAGTTTTAGAGGAAGTGGCATATCTCAAAGTCTTGATTGACTTGATTTAAAATCATTCTCTGCATTTTAAATTGTTTTGTGCACTGTTCAGTTTCTTACACCAGGTGGCGCCAGATACATATATTTTTTTAATTGATTGTAAGCCTGCTAATATGGACAGCTTGCTTGCTGTTCCAAGTCAAGTAACAATTTGTGTGGCAGCTAACTTCTTTAATGCATCTTATAATTTGTGAAGACTGCAAAAAAGTGGTGGAAAATGGAGAATAATTGAGAGATTCTGAGTCACTCGTTATTCCCCCAACAGTCACTACGATTTTGCAACGGCAAAATTACACGATACATACATTTGACGAAAAAAAATTCAAAAACCCCAGTATTCAGGGCCGGATTTATAGTTAGGCACAGTAGTATCACCGCTGTGAGTACATAGGACTTTTAAATTAATTAAAGAATATTGATAATAGAATCCAGTCAATAAATGGTAGCAGTAGTAGGTTACTCGGTGTGGTGAATCCCAGAGCTGGTACAAGGACTTCTGCCACCCCAGGCAAAAAAACATTTTGTGCCCCCCCACTCCTTCGCTCCCCTGATACGTCCCATGCTCTTGTGAGGTCTCTAAACACTTGCAGGCAGCACATGCAGGAGGCTGGATATAACATATCTCCTCCGACATTTTTGTTGGCCGGCAGTGCCTGTTTAGATAGCAACTCACTGTGACAACGAGGCGTGAGCTCATATGCAGAGGTCGCTCGCAGTCACAGAGCTGTCTTGCTATCTGCTGTGCTGGGCTAATGGGAGGAGGGCGCTGCTGTAAGCTCCACGGCAGAATTAAACAGCCAGAATGTAACTTTTGCCATAGTGTCCGGGGTTATATTAGCCCAAAGTGGTGTCCTCTCTGCTAGTGGCGCCCTAGGCAAATGCCTAGTTGGCTTAGCGGGCGCACTGGCCCTTGTAGTGATACTCCTCCAGTCTAATAATTCTTTCTATTTTCCATTATTTTTTAAAAAGGATTAAAATCTCCCAATCTCTCATCTTTCGTATTCTCTCTTGAATTCCAGCAATATATTGCATTAAAGTGAACGACATTAAAGTTGTTGACGGACCAACGCTAAATGAGCCAAATGTTACTGGTAAGTGCGGGCAGATTGCCCAACTCTGATTCTGTCAACACATTCCTGTTCAGTCTCGTAACCGTGACATCCTTACATGTGCACTGTTTTCCACAGATATCTGCAATAGGGTGGTCCCGGAAGGTTTTAAAGAATTCTACACTCCGCTAATTACTAGTGGTGGTCTGGATTGTGTGTCTGCATGTAATCAAGACTCTCCAAACTATTTCAGCTGCAACGGGGGCACTTGTGAAATACAAAAATACATAGGACCGCAGTGCTTGTGAGTATGAAATCGTTGTCCCATTTTTTTTTCAGTTTCAAACACAACCATCTTGAAATTAAGGTATTTATCTTTATGATTCGCTGTATAGGGGCCGTGTTCCAAGTGGAGTTTTAATGTCTGAGTGAGACACGATAATTATTGATACGCCTCTCGCAAAGGTTACTGTTTAATTTGCTATTCCTAGACAGACGGTAACATGCTTTATCGCTCCTCTTTTACAGATCGTTGGTGTTATTTTCCATGTCTTTTTGCTTTAATTCTCCACGCTAGGGGGCCTATTCCAACCCTGGAGTAAACGTAACCAGAGCTGTTGTAAAGTTACCAATGAAATGCCAGATCACAACCCAGACGTTAGCCTATTGTCTGGATCCAGTAGATAAATTGGCTACAGCCGATAGCTTAACAACTCCTAACGATATTACAGTCAGGTTGCGGGCAGATACTAGCAGCGGCGCTGTGCACCACCTCAGGTATGAGCTCCTGGTGTCTATGTGACTCTGTGGAATCTGTATGAGCTCTATGAGAGCTTGATTTGTTCAGGGGCACAGAAGGAGTCACAGAAGAACACCTGGCCAGAGGAAGCGACTGATCAAACTGCCCTCCACACTTCAGGATCTTAGGTAAGTTTGGGAGACTTTTCAGGGGGTCAAACGTAGGTGTTAAGTGATTTTGGAAAATCAGATTCACTTAACACCAGCTTTTAAAAGTCGCTATTCATTTACTGAAGATTTCCATCATGTAAGCCAAAATGGGAACTAAGTTCCCCCGGCTAAAAAAGTGAAGGAACTCTATTCCTAGGGGTTCGCAAAGGGACCCCCCCAACCAAGGTGGAATATCCCAATACAGGAGAAAGGGAGGTTGTTTGGACCTCCATATCTCCTGAACTGTAGACGATACTGGGCCATGCTTGGTACCGTTGGAAAGGCCAGAGCATGGTTCGGAGTTGAACAAAAATAGAAAATTAAATAAATTATAAAGTCTATATTTTTTTTCTATAATGCAGCACTATTGTTCACTTTTCAATTATAAAGTGAACATTGATGCTGCACTAACTCACCTTCTCATTTCCTATGATGCCAGCAAGTGTGGAGGTGATGGCATAATGCATTATTATGTATTGCTCCATCTAAAACCGGCACACTGCAGCGAGGGGAGCTGGGGGTTATTTGGAATCCTGCACCTCTGATTTTTACATTGCACAAAGTCTTTCTAGGTCTTTATGGAAAGGTCAGAGTCTGGCCTTTCCAACAATACCAAATGTAATGTAATGTATAAAAAATGAAATTAAAAATTTAAATGCAAAATTAACTTTTTTCCCCCCTCATTTTTAAGGCAGTAACATTATGTGCTTTTTACTTACAAAGCAAACAATGGCACTGCACTAACTCACCTTCTCATTTCCCACCGGGAGCAAATGTGGAGTTGATGGCAAAAAGCGTCATTACACACTGGTCCATCTAAAACACAAGCCGCTTCACCACTTGTTAGGTGTCATTGCTGGGCAGGTCAAAGTCTTGCCTTTCTAATGATACAAAACATGGCCATGAAAAATGTCACGAAAAAAAAAAACACACAGAAGGATACATAAAAGATTTTCTTTTTAATTATTTAGTTTTTGTTCAAAAGCAATGGCATTGTCTATTTGCGACGTATAAAAGGAGCAATACCACTGCCACTACTCACCTTCTCATTTCCCACACCGCGAGCAAATTCATTGTGTTATGCACTGGGCAGCTATGGATTAACTGACGTCATCATGCACATGTGGGCAGGGGAGCCCGCGGAGGCTTGGCTGACATCCAATATGTCATCCACCTCCAGGACAAGTCTGCGATCTGTCCCCGATTTTATTTCATTGCCGATCGGGAGGGAGAGGGTCCAGCGCCCCCCTCTATTTCAGGCGCTCTTGAAACTGACATCATCGCACCTGGCGATGACTGTCAGGGGTCGGTACCGGGGTGAGGGGAGTATGAGCCCAGCGTGCAGTGGTCTGCAAAGATAAACAGGTGGAGATAGGTAGAGGAGAGTGGATGGATATGGGGACTAACCAGGTTGAATGGAGAAGGGTGGTTGGAATCGTGGATATGATTGCAGGAGCCAGAAATGGGGAATCAGGAACAGGTAGCAGAGCAGCAACACAAAGCAGTAGTGGTCTCTTCGGAAGCATGAGCTGTAATGAACCAGCAATGTTGTAGTGTAGCGCAGAGCCCTTTATTCTGTGAGTCACGTGTGTTTTGGTGCTGTAACTGTTACATTGCTGGATGCTGATTTGCTGATTGCTGGTTACTGGGCAGGAACAGTACAGGGAGTGTACCACCAGGGGGGTGTCAGGATGGTTGCAGCCATGGGGCATGACAATGATGTCAGTGCCACAGCCGAGGTCCATAAAACCAGAAGTCTGGCTTCACGGAAGGAGGGTTTAAAGGACATGATGTACATCCTTGAAGGTACATCCTTGGTCATTAAGTGACCATTTTCTCAGGACGTACCTGTGTACGTCATTGGTCCTTATGAGGTTAAGCTCAGTTCTGTCGCCTTTTAGGTAAGCTCTCAGCAGGCTCTGACCAATTATTTAAGGCCAAAAAAGGGAATGCTATTTTTCAATGGAATATCCCTTCAAATAGTGATGTTACTTATACATAGGACTGACCCTGGTTTAAATATGTACTGTAAGTATGAGATTCTAATGGCCTATTGTCATTTTGTATCATTATATATTTTGTATCTTTTCACAGCTGCCCAAAGACAGATATATATCTCTACGCTAAGGCAGGATGCACTGGTCGGATATTACTAGTGGCTATCTATGGTGGTGTGGGAGGCGCCATGGCCGTCCTTTTAATTTCAGCAGTTGTTTTGATATTTTTCCTGTGCAGAGAAAGAAGACACAGGGACGAACACGTTTATGAAGACGTGAAGTAGACAGTTTCCTATACAATACCATGGCAATAATGTAAAATACGAAGTGTCCATGGCAACAATAAACCCAGACACCTTTGTCATGTGTAGTCTATATATTGTGGTGTGCACGCATGAGACGTTTACTAGTTAATTCTCATTTTCTTCATATTTTTCACACCATGCTCATTCAGGAAAAGGCATGGTGATAGAATGGAAAAGGCATCCTGTAGAGAGGACGCACTATAAAAGGATGCAATTAAAACGACGTCGGGAAAAAAAAGACTCCCCAATTCGGATGCTTCCAAAGAGGACACCGTGAGTCATTTACGGAGGTATTGTTTTGGGAGTAATCAAAAAAATTGGGAACCATTTGAATATTTTTGATTGCTCCTGACTTGAACCATTTTCAGAAACTATCGACTTTTAGGGTTAGGATTATATGTAGGGTTAGGGTTACATTTAGGGTTAGGCTCACATTTAGGTTTAGGGATTGTAATTAGGATTAGATTACTATTTGTTCTTTTTTTTAAGCATTATTGTTACTTTTAGGGCTAAGGCTAGAGCTGAGGTAACATTTTGGTTTAGGCTACTGTATTTGCTTCCTTTAGGGTTAGGGATACATTTAGGGTTTGCAATTAGGATTAGACTACTATTTTTTCATGTTTTAGGATTAGGGATACTTTTAGGGTTAGGGGTTTTCATTAGGATCAGATTAATATCTGATCATGTTTTAGGGTTAGGATTACTTTTAGGGTTAGGGTTTGCAATTAGGATTAGACTACTACTTGTTCATGTTTTAGGGATACTTTTAAGGTTAAGGCTAGAGCTAGGGTTACATTTAGGATTAGGTTACTATTTGTTCATGTTTTAGGGTTAGATTTACAATTAGGGTTAAGGTTTGCAATTTGGATCAGATTACTATGTGTTCATGTTTTAGGGTAAGGGTTAAATTTAGGGCTAGGATTTGCAATTAGGATTAGATTACTATGTGTTCATGTTTTAGTGTTAGACTTGCATTTAGAGCTAGGGTTAGCAATTAGGATTAGATTACTATTTGTTCATGTTTTAGGGTTAGGAATACTTTTGGGGTTAGGGTTACATTTAAGGTTAGAGTCTGTATACAGGTGGAGATCACAATCAGTGGGGGGTTTAGTGTTCAGGCTATTTTTCAGGTTATACATAAATACAGAAAAAATGGCATCGCGCCCATACTCACCAGAGCGGCAGCAACTGCCAGGAGTAACAGCCCAGTTAATGTATAAAACATAACGAGGAAAAAAAGTGTCATCTGCGCTCGTTTCTATGTATTCCATGTACAACAAAACACTATGAGGTTTTTGTTTGTTTCAATGGCCATTGCAACGTAAGCTCATTTGCCACTTCAAGGCACCTCTTTGTAGAGTGAGTACCTAACCAATGTAACCAAAAGGCCGCTCTACTGAGCAGCTCCAAGCCCATCCTGCTGCTTTTCAGCTAAGGAGAGGCAGAGATATGGTGGGTTTTATTTATACACGCACCAATCACTTCCCATTTGGGATTAAAAACAAAAACATGGAAAGAGGAACAGCTGCAGAACGACGGACTGGTGTTACAAGCATGATATACATAAATACAGAAAATAATACCAATCAAGAAACAAAACCCACCATATCTCTGCCTCTCCTTAGCTGAAAAGCAGCAGGAGGGGCTTGGAGCTGCTCAGTAGAGCGGCCTTTTGGTTACATTTGTTAGGTACTCACTCTATAAAGAGGTGCCTTGAAGGGGCGAGTGACAGTGGCGACTCTAGGAACAATATTTAGGGGGGCACATAGGATACCGCAGTCAAAACTGGGGGGGCACTAATAATTTTCTCCACTAAATCATACCACTGAATAAAACTAAGGGCCCTATCACCTGGTGTGAGCTAAAACACCATCACTAAAGGAAAAATTTAGCGTGAGTCGCTAAAACGTAGTGCCTGACGACCTACTAACAGATCACCTTGTCCGCGGTAGTCCATTAACAAGGTCGTTTAGCGCACGCTAGGGAAACTAATGCGGTTGTGTCAGTGCAGAGTGCCGGGTCATACCTATCCCCCGCCCTCACAAACTTGAATATGAACACATCCAGTGAATAACCTCACACCCCTGCATTATTAAAATCCTCCACAGTGGTCATATCATCCATGTTTTGATGCACACATATATTAAGGCTGATGGGCATTGCATGATAAATGCCACCCAACAGCATGTAGAATCCTTACACTGCATTTATCAGATCCAAAAGGAAGGCCAGGTGAGCGACACAAATTTCCCTGCTGCAGCATATAAATAATACATGTTTCAGGGCAAGATTTATTCATGCATCACTTTAAACATGATCCACACAGTCACCCTAATAATCAACCACTTGCATACTATGAATAACCCCAGCATAAAATGTTTAAAATTAGGCAATATATTAGAATTAGGATATATGTGGATAAAGGATACATTTTTTAATAGAGCCTACTGCAACAGTAGTGACATTGCTGACCAGATCTATTATTATGGTGTATGGGGCCAAGAGAACACCTGTGCTGCATTCCTTTCAATTGCCTGCTAATCTTGGGCGCAGACCTGTTTTTTTGGAGTTAACACCAAGGTTGAGCAGTAGGTAAAATGTTGCAATTAGCGCCCCTCAAAAAATTAGCGCTGGCACCAAGTGATCTGTAAAAGTGCTAGAGATCTCTAGCGCTCCTCATGTTAAGTAAAGGACGTGGAAAGTACAGTAAGCTTGCGGTACAAATCGCTAATAGCAATGATATGAATGTCTGATAGCTGCTTCAGCAACTCCACTTTTAGCAAATTACAGTGACCATTCGCTAAATAGGGAATTCACCTTATTTTCGGCAAAATAAATTGTGGCGAAAAGCAAAGGATCTAAAGACCATTAGACCCTTTAGATTCTAACCTCCATAATAACCCCTAAAATGCCATAAACCCAGAGAAATACAATAAAACAATGTGGCATTTAGCCTACCCCTTAACCCCTAACTCAATGTATCCTTCCTGGTAAAATCCTTTATAAATAAATAAAATAAATAAATAAATATGCAATTGATCAAGGGAAAACATGAAATGAATACACTGTGAGGCATGTAGCCAACCCAGTAACCCCTAAAATGCCATTAATCAAGGAAACAATAAAATTACCCATTAACCCTTAATATACAACTAAAACCAAGGCAAAAACTAACGTAATACACAATGTAATGTATAGTCTGAACATTAACCACTTCACTGCTGAGCCATTTACACCCTGTGAAAATGTTTACATTTAAGTGCCCGTTTTTATTTAATGTTTTAAGACTTTTACTTTACACTGAATATGGTCATGTTGGGTATCATTTGAAAGGCCAGAATCTGCCCTTTCCAACGACACCTAGAACATCCATATACAATGCACAGGAACGGAGATAACGCGGTCCGAAAATGAGTGGGAAGCTGGATGCTGATTTTTGGTGGGGAGGCACATGGGGGGGCAAGGAATAACCTAGGCGGGGCAATTGCCCCCCTGTAGAGTCACCTATGGTGAGTGAGCTTACGTTGCAATAGCCATTGAAACAAACAAAAAACTCATAGTGTTTTGTTGTACATGGAATACATAGAAACGAGCGCAGATGACACTTTTTTTTCCTTGTTATATTTTTCAGGCTAGCTAACTATTTATACTTTTATGGTTAGGGTAACGTTTCAAATTAGGTTTACGTTTAGGGATAACACCAAACATGAAGCAAAAATGGAACAGAATGCGTGGGTTAACCTTAAATGCAATCTGAACCCTGAAAGTAACCCTAACCCTAAAACTAACACAACTATAATGACAATAGTTGGAAAAAAATTAAAAGGCTTTAGAAACCAAATAATTTTGATTGCGGATGAAGTTAAAATGCTTGGGAGCAACAGATTTTTTGATTGGTCCATATATTTTCCAATTACTCTCGAAAATACTTCCAAACACAATGAGAAGCGTTGACTTTGGAAGCGTCCAAATTGGAACGTCTTTTTTTTATCGCATCCAAGTCGGAAGTCTCCTGGACGTGGCATCCTTTACCACAGTAAACCAAAGGAAAGAATCAAGTGAATTTGCAGAAAGTGGCAAAGGATTGCTTGTCATTGGTGGGCTAAATCACTGTTGATGAGTCTGGTCCCTATAATTTCCAAGGGTGTTGTTATTCTTTCCCCACACAGGGGGATACGGCATGTCAATGCAATGCTACGATTAACTCCTTAAGCCCTGCTCAATGTTGGAAAAAAATTCTCGTGGACAATGTTGTAATAGAGTTATCCAAAATCAAACGTTGTTCAACTCTATTTTTTTCAGTATTTTTGTATCCTGATTTAGGAAGCTTTTAAATACATCCTGTTCTCTTTAATTAATTGAGGAAGTCCCTATGATTGTACAGAAGGGATGAAATGTGTTGGATATCTTACATTTATTTTATTTTATTGATTTTATTTGTGTCAAATTGAATAAATCCTATTTCTGCTACACTCACCTGTCTCCAACCATATATAGCAAACTCAGATGTACCAATTTACTCCAAATGGTTCCCTGGTCTGGTGAATTATGTTTTCTATAAGATCAGGTGGGTGGAAAGTTGCATGCATTGTTTAACTGGGGAAATTGCTGCAGGATTGTTACTTTCACACGTACCATCTACCTAGAGGTTGTGGCAGATCAAATACACCTTCATGGCCATACAGGGTTAATCTGCAGCAAAAAGTCTCTTCATTTTTTTAGACATTTTTCGTGATTTTTTTAGCCAAAATGTATTTTTTAATTTTTTTTGTTAAATAGCGTCTTTTCTTTTATCTGTAACAGACCTTTTTATTATCATTCATAGGACCTTACATGTAAATTCCAGATATTTTTGTCCAGTAGGTTTTTTGCAAACAGCGTTTCAAACTTGACACTTTCAATGTTCGTTTTTTTTTTTTTATCCTGTTTGTTGGCTTTTTCCGGCGGCTGGTCGGCGCTGTGTTCGGCGGATCGTCGGCTTTTTTCCGACACGTTCGGTTGGTTTGCGGTAGATCGTCAGGTACGTTTGGTGGGTTTTCTTCAGATCGATTTGATTTGTTTTGGATCTTATCGGTGGGGTTATCAGAGTATTTTCAGATGATTTTCGGGTCAGTTCCCTGCGCTTCGAGGATCCTGCGGTAAATGCTGAATTCACCACAGGGTCGGGGAATTTGATTCCCTGAAGTGCGGGGAACGAGAGAGCACCAAAATGTCATGTGACATTTCAGTGCTCTCTGAATAACACCACAGCAATTAAAACCACATTAATGTGTGTATGCGTGTATCACAGAGCTCCACAGTAATACAACTCACAATAATGTGCTGTGTGTATGAGCATATCACAGAGCTCCACAGCAATAACACTCACAGTAATGTGCTGTGTGTATGAGCATATCACAGAGCTCCACAGCAATAAACCCCACATTAATGTGCGGCGTGTATTAGCATATCACAGAGCTCCACAGCAATAACACTCACAGTAATGGGCTGTGTGTATGAGCATATCACAGGGCTCCACAGCAATAAAACCCACTTTAATGTGCAGCGTGTATGAGCATACCACAGAGCTCCACAGCAATAAACCCCACATTAATGTGCGGCGTGTATTAGCATATCACAGAGCTCCACAGCAATAACACTCACAGTAATGTGCAGCGTGTATGAGCATATCACAGGGCTCCACAGCAATAAAACCCACATTAATGTGCAGCGTGTATGAGCATACCACAGAGCTCCACAGCAATAACACTCACAGTATGTGCGGTGTGTAGAAGCGTATCACAGGGCTTCACAGCAATAAAACTCACAGTAGGTGTGATTAAATACTATATTTCTGGCGCCACCTAGTGGTTTTTTAGAGCAACAGAATACCAGATGTAATATAGTTCAATGTCCTAAAAGAAATCAATTGTAATGTAGGATCAGCAGCCGTTCTCTTCCGCTTTGAAAGTATATCCCAAAAACAACCAAAAACAACGAAATAGTAACAGATAGATGTGGTGAGGTTTGCGCTTCTTCCTAAAAAGTCCTCTTAGCAGGATGTAGTATAGATTCTCTCATTGCTCCAATGGTGTTCACCTCGAGAGAAATATACTAACATAGTGTGATCTGTTATTGTATTATGAAGAATAAAATGTGTAGGTATCACACTCACGTTTTCAAGTTCCCAAAGCCTGGCACTGGATGTATGAACGGCGAGCGTTTCAAATGGGAGCGCTGGATCACCACTCAACCATCTGGATACTCCCACGTCCTTCTGTCTGGTGCACAGCAACCACAGGATCGATATTGAGTAAATAGAAACGGTTTTGAGTAAATAAAAATGGTTTTATTATTATTCCATAAAAAATAAACAAATAAAATAACTCCAGAACGCGTTTCGCGATCTGCTCGCTTAACCACCTGGAGTATTTCTCCTGCTGAGGAAGCGAGCAGATTGCAAAACACGTTCTGAAGTTATTTTATTTGTTTATTTTTTTTGGAATATTAATCCGAATTGCCGAAATGATCAGAATCAAAAAAATCATCCAAATCGCCGAATGGAATGGATCCAAAATTTCAGATGGTAAATATTTTGTTTTCGGAAATGCTCCTGAAATATGAAAATGGTGAATTTCGTCCAAATTTCAATTCGGAACGAAACGAATTCCACATCTCTACTGTTAATGCTTACCTATGAAGTGCTCCACACCTCTTATGAATAGGACTCATTGCTCTTCAATCTTCATCCATTTCAAGGTCCAGCGGTACTTTAAGGCGGAGGTCAGACGAGTGCACTGATTGCGCACAGTAACGGATGCACCTTGTAACAGATGAGATTGTGTTTACATTGTATCAGTTAGTTTTGACTGATGTTGAGAAAAGATAAAAAAAAGGTGTATGCAGGGGTTTCTCTATGTCCGTGTAGCTTTTTCACGTCGATGCCATGTTGACATCCGTTGCAACATACGTTGCCCGCGCATGAAAGAGTGAGCACATGCTTCGTGTGTTGTTCTCTATTGATTCCTTTGAAAAGCTACAAATCGAAAGGTGCTCCCCTAACAGCTATAGGTTGACCAATTTGATGGGTAATCTTGTGTGACTGCTGCCTAGACATCCCCCTGGAATGAAAGTCACTAAATTGCTCCAAGGTTGCCTGATTGGAATTACTGGGATGCCTATGTCAGCTGCACGTGCGGTCCCTTGATCTTCCTGCCCATTGTCCTGCCTATTGGTGGTAGTGGTAGCACTAGTAGCAGTGCTGCTTCCCCTCTCTTTTCTAGGTGCTCCCAGCAGCACCGGCTTGTGTGTGCGCAAATGGTTGTTCATCCCAGCATTAGTAAGATGCCCCACAACTCTCGCCAACTGATGAAAATTGTTCCCATACTTGTGGCCAGCGGCTGCCCTTGCCACTGGGCAGTGGAGGATGTACAATTTGTTCAGGCAGGTGGCTATGAGCTGCTTCTGTGGCGATGGAGGTTGGTTGCCTATCACTGGTGGTGCCACTAATGGGATGAGGGGGAGAGTGACACAAAATGGGAGATCCGGAAGAGGCAGGTGCTGACATTGGTTTTTCAGGTGTAAATAGCAGTGGAGATAGAGAAATAATATAATTTTCTGGACTAGACTGATGATAGTCTTGTAGTACCTCATCATCTAAATCGAAGCACATTCCAATATCCAGACCTTCAAGGGTCAGACTCCAAGTTACTACAAGTTTAGCAGCAGCTTTGCCAGATGTTTGGTGGACCTCACTTTCCTCTTCTGCCTGGTAACCACTTCGGTATACAAATTGTGACATTATTTGCAATTTCGCTGGTTGAGGTGGTGGCACTGGCAGCCAATTTTTTATTGTGAGCAGGTGCCTAAGCCACCTCAAATTGTAAAATCACAGTTTTTGGCTGCTTAAAACTATGGCCACTAGCAAAAGCCTTTGAGGGAATGGACTTGACTGTCTTCTTCTTCTTCTTCTTGTAAAAAATATCCGATGTTACATTTGGCCTCTTGTTGCTAGTACTAGTAGTTATCTTTTTTGGATCAAGAGGGTTTTTCTGCCGTTTCCCTCACAGGGAGAGAGCAAGGAGGAGACTTATCCATAATGTATTAAAAAAGCCGACACTGTCCCACAAAAGGGAAAAAAAAGAGAACACAGGAAAAAAGAATCCTTTTTTTTAAAAAAAAATAAAAAAATTCTGCAATACAGATTATACCTACACTGTCGCTCATAAAATTACCAAGAAAAACCCCAGGAAACAAAGTCTTTTATAAACAGGAAAATAATACTGCAGTACAGATAGAAAAAGGTTAAACTTGGAAAAAAAGCCTTTAACAAAAACTGCAGTGCAGACAAGATAATAAGATCAACTCACACAAAAAAATAAATATTGTTTTTTAAGTAAAACAAAAACCGTACTCCAGCAGGCAAGACTAAACAACTCTCTCAGGGTTATTCAAAGAGATCCGAAAAGCAACCACACGTTCGGTGACTTTTCATTCCCCGCACTTCGGGGCGAGTTGGCGATTCCTAGTTCGGCGACCCTGCGGTGTATTAAGCAAGCACCGCAGGGCCCCCATAGTGCAGGGAATACTCGCCGCAAACCCGCAGAACACTCACCTCATACCAACAGAAACTGCCCCAAAAACCAAGCCGATCACGCAGGAAGAATCCAAGCAGCAGGCAATCACAGCGCAGAGCAGCCGCCGGAAAAACCCGACAAGCTGATGAACGGGGTGAAAAAAAAAACAGTTTGCTTGAAAGTTTGAAATTGGAAACGCTGTTTGCAGAAAAACTCCTGAACGAAAATGCCTGGAATTTACATAAAAGATCCAATGAATGATAATATAAAGGGCTGTTACAGATAAAAGAATTTCGTTCTGTCATTTATTCGGTTCGCTAAACTTTATTTTCGTTATTTTAAATCTTTTCGTTCTTCTGCCGATTCGGATTTTCGATTTTTGTCTATGTTAGTTTTCATGTTTTCGTATTTTCCATCCTATTGACTAATCCATTTACGTATTTTCAGAATTTCGTTCTGTTGTTTATTCGGATTGCTGTACGTTAGTTATTTTTGTATCGATTCTTATTCAGATTTTCGGATCGGTCCGAATCAACCAATATGCACATGTCTAGTTAACCTGCTATATATAAGTGTGAAACACTAAAAACAAACGAAACAGCGCTGGTGTTTGTCATGATGCAAACGCTGGCAAAAAAAAAAAAATCACAATTTTTGCAACAGCAACGAATACTGGAATTTCACAAAAAAGAAATCTGGAAAGTGGCAGGAGATGCTTCGCTGTGAAGCTTCTCCTGCTACTGTTTGGATTGTTCCTTAGTGAAATGTTAGCGTTTGTTGACATTTCTACAATGGCAATTTTTAACGGTGTTTGCAACTTTGGCAAACACCAACGCTCTTACAATGCGTAATATTTCCAGAATTCGGCCATTTCTTACTGGTGACACCACAAAGCAACTCATTCACACCCTTGTAATATCCCGACTTAACTATTGTAGTAATCTTCTAGCTGGTCTCCCTCTCTCCAACTCCCACCTCTCCCCCCTACAATCCATTCTGAATGCCTCTGCCAGGCTCATCCACCTCACCAGCTGCTCTGTCTCTGCATCTCCTCTCTGTGAGTCCCTTCACTGGCTCCCCATCCTCTGCAGAATTAAATTCAAAATCCTTACCCTGACCTACAAAACTCTCACTAACTCGGCCCCCCATTACCTGTCCTCACTAATCACCAAATACACCCCAGCCCGCTCCCTAAGATCAAACAGTGACCTGCGCCTAGCTTCTCCCCGCATCACCTCTTCCCATGATAGACTGCAGGATTTCTCACGCGCAGTCCCCATCTTCTGGAACGCTCTGTCTCGTACTGTCAGACTTTCCCCTAGTTTCCCTTCCTTCAAACGCTCCCTTAAAACATTCCTATTTAGGGAAGCCGACCACCCGACTCACTGACACAACCAGTCCATCACTCTCACCTTGCAGTCCATCACTCTCACCTTGCAGTCCATCACTCTCACCTTGCAGTCCTCTCCTCCTGTTTCCACCACCAACCCTTCTAGATTGTAAATTCCCACGGGAATAAGGCCCTCGTTTCCTCTAGTACTGGTTTATCAAATGTTGTTCAATGTATTGTTACCCTATCTATGTTGTGCCCACTGTACAATGCTGCGGAATATGCTGGTGCTTTATAAATAAAGAATAACAATAATAACTCTCTATGTGATGTAACCCAAATCTCAATAAGTTTCTTATTCCTCATTAATACTAAACATGGGGTATGTCTGGACCCCCTGCCTCATTGTTATTTTGTAGGAATGTGCGCTTCGGGTTTCGGAATTTTCACGAAATTTCCCGATTCGTGCATTCCGATTCGGATGATTTTCTGAAATTTTTCAGATCTGAAAACGGTAGATCCGAACAAATTTTCGTGCCGAAACGAAAACGTTTTGGAATTTTCGAATGGACTAGAAATGTGTAAAATCGAAATTCATTTTCGTTCCATTCGTGATTTCGGCTCCTTTCCCGATTTCAGTTCCATTTCAGTAATTTCAGGGTGCTGTGGAGGTTGGATGCGCGCGCAGCCGGGTGCGCGCGTGCCACCCTCCGCAGCACGCCCAAAGCGTGTTGCGGAGGTAGGATGTGCGCCCAGCCGAGTGCGCACGCAGCCACCTGCCGCAGCACGCCCACCGCGTGCTTGGGCCGTTGGATGCGCGCGGCATAGGGTGCCCACGCAGCCAACCGCCGCATCCAGAAATAGCTTGAGGCGCGCGAAAACGCCTCAGAGAAAACAGCGGGGAGCAGAGCGGAGAGCGGAGCGGAGAGCGGAGTGGAGAGCGGGGAGCGGAGAGCGGAGAGAGGGGAGCGGAGCGGACAGCGGGGAGTGGAGCGGAAAGCGGGGAGCGGACAGCGGAGCAGACAGCGGAGCGGAGAGCGGAGAGCGGAGCGGAGAGCGAGGAGCAAAGTGGAGAGCGGAGTGGAGAGCGGAGAGCGGAGCGGAGGGAGCGGAGCGGAGAGCGGAGCGGAGGGAGCGGAGCGGAGAGCGGAGCGAAGAGCGGGGAGCGGACAGCGGAGAGCGGAGCGGAGCAGAGAGCGGGGAGCGGAGAGGGCAGCGGGGAGCGGAGAGCGGAGAGGACAGCGGACAGCGGAGAGGACAGCGGAGAGCGGAGAGGACAGCGGAGCTGACAGCGGAGAGCGGACAGCAGAGAGCGGAGCGGAGAGCGGAGCGGAGAGCGAGGAGCAAAGTGGAGAGCGGAGTGGAGAGCGGAGAGCGGAGCGGAGGGAGCGGAGCGGAGAGCGGAGCGGAGGGAGCGGAGCGGAGAGCGAGCGGAGCGGGAGCGGAGAGCGGAGCGGAGCAGAGAGCGGAGCGGAGAGGACAGCGGGGAGCGGAGAGCGGAGAGGACAGCGGAGCGGACAGCGGACAGCGGAGCGGACAGCGGAGAGGACAGCGGAGAGCGGAGAGGACAGCGGAGCTGACAGCGGAGAGCGGACAGCGGAGAGTGGAGCGGAGAGCGGAGCGGAGAGCAGAGCGGAGAGCGGGGAGCAGAGCGGACAGCGGAGCGGACAGCGGAGAGCGGGGAGCGGAGCGGAGAGCGTGGAGCGGAGCGGAGTGCGTGGAGCGGAGAGGGGAGCGGGGCGGAGAGGGGAGCGGGGAGTGCAGCGGGCAGCGGAGAGGGGAGAGCAGAGCGGGGAGCGCAGAGTGGAGCGGGGAGCGCAGAGTGGAGCGGAGAGCGGAGTGGAGTCGAGAGGGGAGCGGGGAGCGCAGAGCGGAGCGGAGAGTGGAGCGCTGAGCGGAGCAGCACAAGGGCAGAGCACACTTATCAATAGACTGCCCTCTGGGCAGGCTTTCCACCTAGTACTAGTATAAAACACCATACACATAGTGCATTATTAACCCTAATAAACTTTGTGACTCCTCCAGTTAAATCTAAAGTGCTCTACATGATAGTTAAGGTTAATCTATATATTTAAATCTATCTTTAAAGTGCCAGTCGTGTCTAACTCATATTTAAATCTTGTTCGGTTTAAAAATAGGACGTAAATTTCCTACATTTTTTTATTAATATTTTTTTAATATGTATTTATTCAATTATTTCCCTTTTATCCATAACTAGTGAAGATAGATTAAATTGGCCTTTTGGTATCAAATGATACAGAAAAGATCGAAATTAATAAAGGGGGGAGGGGAGAAAGTTCTAGGGAAGGTCTATATAATTAACAGAGTTTTAGAGGAAGTGGCATATCTCAAAGTCTTGATTGACTTGATTTAAAATCATTCTCTGCATTTTAAATTGTTTTGTGCACTGTTCAGTTTCTTACACCAGGTGGCGCCAGATACATATATTTTTTTAATTGATTGTAAGCCTGCTAATATGGACAGCTTGCTTGCTGTTCCAAGTCAAGTAACAATTTGTGTGGCAGCTAACTTCTTTAATGCATCTTATAATTTCTGAAGACCGCAAAAAAGTGGTGAAAAATGGAGAATAATTGAGAGATTCTGAGTCACTCGTTATTCCCCCAACAGTCACTACGATTTTGCAACGGCAAAATTACACGATACATACATTTGACGAAAAAAAATTCAAAAACCCCAGTATTCAGGGCCGGATTTATAGTTAGGCACAGTAGTATCACCGCTGTGAGTACATAGGAATCCGCTTTGTTTGGCGGATCGTCGGCTTTTTTCCGACACGTTCGGTTGGTTTGCGGTAGATCGTCAGGTACGTTTGGTGGGTTTTCTTCAGATCGATCTGATTTTTTTTGGATCTTATCGGCGGGGTTATCAGAGTATTTTCAGATGATTTTCGGGTCAGTTCCCTGCGCTTCGAGGATCCTGCGGTAAATGCTGAATTCACCACAGGGTCGGGGAATTTGATTCCCTGAAGTGCGGGGAACGAGAGAGCACCAAAATGTCATGTGACATTTCAGTGCTCTCTGAATAACACCACAGCAATAAAAAACACATTAATGTGTGTATGCGTGTATCACAGAGCTCCACAGCAATAAAACCCACTTTAATGTGCAGCGTGTATGAGCATACCACAGAGCTCCACAGCAATAACACTCACAGTATGAAGCGTATCACAGGGCTTCACAGCAATAAAACTCACAGTAGGTGTGATAAATACTATATTTCTGGCGCCACCTAGTGGTTTCTTAGAGCAACAGAATACCAGATGTAATATAGTTCAATGTCCTAAAAGAAATCAATTGTAATGTAGGATCAGCAGCCGTTCTCTTCCGCTTTGAAAGTATATCCCAAAAACAACGAAATAGTAACAGATAGATGTGGTGAGGTTTGTGCTTCTTCCTAAAAAGTCCTCTTAGCAGGATGTAGTATAGATTCTCTCATTGCTCCAATGGTGTTCACCTCGAGAGAAATATACTAACATAGTGTGATCTGTTATTGTATTATGAAGAATAAAATGTGTAGGTATCACACTCACGTTTTCAAGTTCCCAAAGCCTGGCAATGGATGTATGAACGGCGAGTGTTTCAAATGGGAGCGCTGGATCACCACTCAACCATCTGGATACTCCCACATCCTTCTGTCTGGTGCACAGCAACCACAGGATCGATATTGAGTAAATAGAAACGGTTTTGAGTAAATAAAAACGGTTTTATTAATATTCCATAAAAAATAAACAAATAAAATAACTCCAGAACGCATTTCGCGATCTGCTCGCTTCCTCACCTGGAGTATTTCTCCTGCTGAGGAAGCGAGTAGATTGCGAAACGCGTTCTGCAGTTATTTTATTTGTTTATTTTTTATGGAATATTAACCCAAAATAATCCGAATTGCCAAAATGATCCGAATCAACAAAATCATCCAAATCGCCAAATGGAATCGATCCGAAATTTCAGATGGTAAATATTTTGTTTTCGGAAATACTCCTGAAATACGAAAATGGTGAATTTCGTCCAAATTTCAATTCGGAACGAAACGAATTCCACATCTCTACTGTTAATGCTTACCTATGAAGTGCTCCACACCTCTTATGAATAGGACTCATTGCTCTTCAATCTTCATCCATTTCAAGGTCCAGCGGTACTTTAAGGCGGAGGTCAGACGAGTGCACTGATTGCACACAGTAACGGATGCACCTTGTAACAGATGAGATTGTGTTTACATTGTATCAGTTAGTTTTGACTGATGTTGAGAAAAGATAAAAAAAAAAGTGTATGCAGGGGTTTCTCTATGTCCGTGTAGCTTTTTCACGTCGATGCCATGTTGGCATCCGTTGCAACATACGTTGCCCGCGCATGAAAGAGTGAGCACGTGCTTCGTGTGTTGTTCTCTATTGATTCCTTTGAAAAGCTACAAATCAAAAGATGCTCCCCTAACAGCTATAGGTTGACCAATTTGATGGGTAATCTTGTGTGACTGCTGCCTAGACATCCCCCTGGAATGAAAGTCACTAAATTGCTCCAAGGTTGCCTGATTGGAATTACTGGGATGCCTATGTCAGCTGCACGTGCGGTCCCTTGATCGCCCTGCCCCTTGTCCTGCCTATTGGTGGTAGTGGTAGCACTAGTAGCAGTGCTGCTTCCCCTCTCTTTTCTAGGTGCTCCCAGCAGCACCGGCTTGTGTGTGCGCAAATGGTTGTTCATCCCAGCATTAGTAAGATGCCCCACAACTCTCGCCAACTGATGAAAATTGTTCCCATACTTGTGACCAGCGGCTGCCCTTGCCACTGGGCAGTGGAGGATGTACAATTTGTTCAGGCTGGTGGCTATGAGCTGCTTCTGTGGCGATGGAGGTTGGTTGTCTATCACTGGTGGTGCCACTAATGGGATGAGGGGGAGAGTGACACAAAATGGGAGATCCGGAAGAGGCAGGTGCTGACATTGGTTTTTCAGGTGTAAATAGCAGTGGAGATAGAGAAATAATATAATTTTCTGGACTAGACTGATGATAGTCTTGTAGTACCTCATCATCTAAATCGAAGCACATTCCAATATCCAGACCTTCAAGGGTCAGACTCCAAGTTACTACAAGTTTAGCAGCAGCTTTGCCAGATGTTTGGTGGACCTCACTTTCCTCTTCTGCCTGGTAACCACTTCGGTATACAAATTGTGACATTATTTGCAATTTCGCTGGTTGAGGTGGTGGCACTGGCAGCCAATTTTTTATTGTGAGCAGGTGCCTAAGCCACCTCAAATTGTAAAATCACAGTTTTTGGCTGCTCAAAACTATGGCCACTAGCAAAAGCCTTTGAGGGAATGGACTTGACTGTCTTCTTCTTCTTCTTGTAAAAAATATCCAGTGTTACATTTGGCCTCTTGTTGCTAGTACTAGTAGTTATCTTTTTTGGATCAAGAGGGTTTTTCTGCCGTTTCCCTCACAGGGAGAGAGCAAGGAGGAGACTTATCCATAATGTATTAAAAAAGCCGACACTGTCCCACAAAAGGGAAAAAAAAGAGAACACAGGAAAAAAGAATCCTTTTTTTTTTAAAAAAAAAAAAAATTCTGCAATACAGATTATACCTACACTGTCGCTCATAAAATTACCAAGAAAAACCCCAGGAAACAAAGTCTTTTATAAACAGGAAAATAATACTGCAGTACAGATAGAAAAAGGTTAAACTTGGAAAAAAGCCTTTAACAAAAACTGCAGTGCAGACAAGATAATAAGATCAACTCACACAAAAAAATAAATATTGTTTTTTAAGTAAAACAAAAACCGTACTCCAGCAGGCAAGACTAAACAACTCTCTCAGGGTTATTCAAAGAGATCCGAAAAGCAACCACACGTTCGGTGACTTTTCATTCCCCGCACTTCGGGGCGAGTTGGCGATTCCTAGTTCGGCGACCCTGCGGTGTATTAAGCAAGCACCGCAGGGGCCCCATAGTGCAGGGAATACTCGCCGCAAACCCGCAGAACACTCACCTCATACCAACAGAAACTGCCCCAAAAACCAAGCCGATCACGCAGGAAGAATCCAAGCAGCAGGCAATCACAGCGCAGAGCAGCCGCCGAAAAAACCCAACAAGCTGATGAACGGGGTGAAAAAAAAAAAAACAGTTCGCTTGAAAGTTTGAAATTGGAAACGCTGTTTGCAGAAAAACTCCTGAACGAAAATGCCTGGAATTTACATAAAAGATCCAATGAATGATAATATAAAGGGCTGTTACAGAAAAAAGAATTTTGTTCTGTCATTTATTCGGTTCGCTAAACTTTATTTTCGTTATTTTAAATCTTTTCGTTCTTCTGCCGATTCGGATTTTCGATTTTTGTCTATGTTAGTTTTCATGGTTTCGTATTTTCCATCCTATTGACTAATCCATTTACGTATTTTCAGAATTTCGTTCTGTTGTTTATTCGGATTGCTGTACGTTAGTTATTTTTGTATCGATTCTTATTCAGATTTTCGGATCGGTCCGAATCAACCAATATGCACATGTCTAGTTAACCTGCTATATATATATATAAGTGTGAAACACTAAAAACAAACGAAACAGCGCTGGTGTTTGTCATGATGCAAACGCTGGCAAAAAAAAAAAAATCACAATTTTTGCAACAGCAACGAATACTGGAATTTCACAAAAAAGAAATCTGGAAAGTGGCAGGAGATGCTTCGCTGTGAAGCTTCTCCTGCTACTGTTTGGATTGTTCCTTAGTGAAATGTTAGCGTTTGTTGACGTTTCTACAATGGCAATTTTCAACGGTGTTTGCAACTTTGGCAAACATCAATGCTCTTGCAATGCGTAATATTTCCAGAATTCGGCCATTTCTTACTGGTGACACCACAAAGCAACTCATTCACATCCTTGTAATATCCCGACTTAACTATTGTAGTAATCTTCTAGCTGGTCTCCCTCTCTCCAACTCCCACCTCTCCCCCCTACAATCCATTCTGAATGCCTCTGCCAGGCTCATCCACCTCACCAGCTGCTCTGTCTCTGCGTCTCCTCTCTGTGAGTCCCTTCACTGGCTCCCCATCCTCTGCAGAATTAAATTCAAAATCCTTACCCTGACCTACAAAACCCTCACTAACTCAGCTCCCCACTACCTGTCCCCCTAATCACCAAATACACCCCAGCCCGCTCCCTAAGATCAAACAGTGACCTGCGCCTAGCTTCTCCCCGCATCACCTCTTCCCATGATAGACTGCAGGATTTCTCACGCGCAGTCCCCATCTTCTGGAACGCTCTGTCTCGTACTGTCAGACTTTCCCCTAATTTCCCTTCCTTCAAACGCTCCCTTAAAACATTCCTATTTAGGGAAGCCGACCACCCGACTCACTGACACAACCAGTCCATCACTCTCACCTTGCAGTCCATCACTCTCACCTTGCAGTCCATCACTCTCACCTTGCAGTCCTCTCCTCCTGTTTCCACCACCAACCCTTCTAGATTGTAAGTTCCCACGGGAATAGGGCCCTCGTTTCCTCTAGTACTGGTTTATCAAATGTTGTTCAATGTATTGTTACCCTATCTATGTTGTGCCCACTGTACAATGCTGCGGAATATGCTGGTGCTTTATAAATAAAGAATAACAATAATAACTCTCTACGTGATGTAACCCAAATCTCAATAAGTTTCTTATTCCTCATTAATATTAAACATGGGGTATATCTGGACCCCCTGCCTCATTGTTATTTTGTAGGAATGTGCGCTTCGGGTTTCGGAATTTCGGAATTCAAGAAATTTCCCTATTCGTGTATTCGGATTCGGATGATTTTCTGAAAATTTTCAGATCTGAAAACGGCAGATCCGAACAAATTTTCATGCTGAAACGAAAACGTTTCGGAATTTTCGAATGGACTAGAAATGTGTAAAATCGAAATTCATTTTCGTTCCATTCGTGATTTCGGCTCCTTTCCCGATTTCAGTTCCATTTCAGTAATTTCAGACATCGTATTTATATCGCTGATTCTGTAATTAAATTTTGTATCATTCCCATCTCAATGTATCCTTCCTGGAAATCCAGAGAAATCTCAATGTATCCTTCTTGTAAAACCAGAGAAATCTCAATGTATCCTTCTTGTAAAACATGAGAAATCTCAATGTATCCTTCCTGGAAATCCAGAGAAATCTCAATGTATCCTTCTTGTAAAACATGAGAAATCTCAATGTATCCTTCCCAGGAAACCAGAGAAATCTCAATGTATCCTTCCCGGGAAACCAGAGAAATCTCAGTGTATCCTTCCTGGGAAACCAGAGAAATCTCAATGTAACCTTCTTGTAAAACATGAGAAGTCTCAATGTATCCTTCCTGGAAAGCCAGAGAAATCTCAATGTATATGTGGCGGGATGGAAATCCGCCTGCGGTCCTGCTCTATCTGACCCCCCCCCTTTGATGGCGTCCGGCCCGACTACCGAGTGGCACGGCACTTGGCATCTCGAGCGGCCTGGAGGATGAAATGGCGTTGGTCCGGCGTCTGGAGAGATGGTGCGGTGTTGCCTTGGGGATCCCGTTCCTGGGTTGAGTGGTGATGCAGGAGACCGCTGAGTGTCTCCTGCAATAGTGATTGTAGCTCTGAAATGAAGACACCAGACGCGGCTGTATGCTTTAAAACAGTGAATTGAATTTTATGGGTTTCAACAGGGTCATTTATACAACTTCACACAAACAGATTACCAACTCCCCCACCCACACAACCAGCACTGATTGGCTCCTTTCCCAGCCTCCTGTTCCCTATCAGGTCCCTTTCAGGCTCCCCCATTGTCCAGGGGATTAGGCAGAAGAGGTCTTGGAAAAGCCTCCAATCAGCTGGCTTGCTGTATCCTCCATCTTGGGGCCTGAGATCCTTTGTCCTGTGAGACCATGCTGGGATGAGCAAAATGGCGACGGGGAAAAACACATACAAACGGTTTCTTTCATACTTTTACAGTCACATCATACAGGGTACATTTTTATTACATCACACCAATAAAACCACATCTAGCAATAAAATAAGAGGTCCATAGGCTCACACGCAAAACGAAAACAGGAAAAATGGTCTTTAAAAAGGGCTCAGTCTTTAGTCATGTGGCTCGCTCAAAAGAGCTCTCATGTCCGTTCTGTGACATTTCTCCCCCCTTCTAGAGTCCGACGGACACGGTTGGACCCCAATGGGTTGACTCGGGGAAGTCGGTGAACAGAGGTCTCCGGGTTCCTGGGCCGTTTTCCGCGATAATCCATCAGCGTTCCCATTTTGAGGCCCGGGCCGATATTGGATTGTGAAGTTAAACGGTTGGAGGGCCAGGCTCCACCATAGCAGGCGGCCGTTCTCCCCAGCCACTCGGTTCAGCCACACCAGGGGATTGTGGTCAGTCATGACGGTGAAGGAGCGCCCGTAAACATAGGGCTGGAACTTTCTCAGGACCCAAACCAGGGCCAAACACTCCTTCTCCATTGCGCATATCCCACCTCCCTGGGGAGAAGATTGCGGCTGATGAACACCACCGGATGTTCCCCCCCCGTCGTCTCCCACCTGACTCAGCACGGCTCTCAGTCCAAACATGGAGGCGTCTGTATGAACGACAAAACGTTTATTATAATTCGGAGCGGCTAAGAGGGGAGCTTGGGTTAGGGCGGTCTTCAGTGGTTGGAAGGCCACCTTCCACTCCGGGGACCACAGGACTTGGCGGGTAGGGATTTTTTGGTCAGGTCAGTCAGGGATTTGGCGAGGGCGCTGTACTGGGGAACGAACTTTCGGTAGTAGCCTGCGGTCCCTAGGAAGGCAAGGACCTGAGTCTTGGTCCCGGGGGTGGGCCAGTTGAGAATGTCTTCTATCTTGGCGGGTTCTGGTCGCTGTTTCCCGCAGCCCACCCGGTGGCTGAGGTACTGTACCTCGGACATCCCTATTTTATATTTCTCCGGTTTAAGGGTCAGGTTGGCGTCCTTGATCCACTCTAACACTACCCCTAGATGGTGAAGGTGTTCCTCCCAGGTTTGGCTGTAGATGGCTATGTCGTCTAAGTAGGCACAGGCAAACTCCTGTAGGCCATCGAGGAGGTGATCAATCAACGCTGGAAAGTAGCCGGGGCGTTCTTCATCCCAAACGGCATGACCCGAAATTGGTACAGGCCGAACAGGGTGATGAAGGTCAACTTTGGGGTCGCCTCCTCTGCCAGGGGAATCTGCCAATACCCCTTACACAAATCTACGGTGGTCAGATAGTGCCCCTGGGAGATCTGATCTAACAGCTCGTCAACTCGGGGCATGGGGTATGCGTCAGTCGTGGTACAGTCGTTTAACCTCCGGTAGTCCATGCAGAACCGGGTGGTCCTGTCCTTTTTGGGGATCAACACTACGGGGGAGGCCCATGGGCTGGCAGAGGGCTCGATAACCCCCAGCTCCAGCATCTCCCGGATTTTAGCCCGCATGGGTTCGCAGACTGCCTCCGGGAGTCGGTAGGCTGGCTGCCGGAGGGGTCTCTGGCCTGGGGTCTCAACTTGGTGTAAGGCCTGGCTGGTATAGCCAGGGCGGGCGGAGAAGACCTCCTAGTGGTTGTGGAGGAGCTGTGTAATCTGGGCCTGTTTCTGGGGACCCAACTCCTCCCCTATCTGCACCTGGTCGACCCCTGCGGGCCGGTTGTCTATCCCGGGGAGATCTATCAGGGGAAACTGGTCTGCCTCCTCGGTGGCCGGGGCACAAATGGCAGCCACCATCTCCGGGCGCTCATGGTAGGCCTTGAGCATATTGACGTGGAACGTCCGCTGGATCCTGGTGTCTGCGCAGCTGACAACCACATAGGTGGTATCCCCCAGCTGGGTTACCACCCGGTAGGGGCCCTGCCAGGACGCCTGCAGCTTGTTCTGCCGCTGTGGTTTTAACACCATGACCTTCTGCCCCATGAGGAACGAGCATCTGCGGGCGGAGCAGTCGTACCACGCCTTCTGCTGGGCCTGGGCCATTTCCATGTTCCCTTGAACTAGTTCCGTGAGTTCCGTCAAGCGCTCCCGGAGCTCCAAGATGTAACTCAGGACGGGGAGCCCGTCTGCCTCCTGTCCCCCCTCCCACTGAGCCCTAACTAGGTCTAAGGGGCCTCGCACCTGGCGCCCATACAATAACTCAAAGGGGGAGAATCCGGTTGATTCCTGTGGTACCTCCCGATAGGCAAATAACAAGTGGGGTAAGTATTTTTCCCAGTCCTTTCTTTCCTGTGTGAAGGCCCGGATCAGCTGTTTCAGGGTCCCATTAAACCGCTCGCACAGCCCGTTCGTCTGGGGGTGATATGGGGCGCTGTGAAGTGCCTTGACACCACACAGGCGCCAGAGCTGTTGTGTCAGCTCAGCGGTAAACTGGG
Organism: Leptobrachium leishanense; assembly: GCA_009667805.1. Classification (NCBI taxonomy): domain Eukaryota; kingdom Metazoa; phylum Chordata; class Amphibia; order Anura; family Megophryidae; genus Leptobrachium; species Leptobrachium leishanense. The sequence continues at coordinate 29,587,747 of CM019065.1, read as the reverse complement.
TGCCCTGGTCAGACAAAATCTCTTGTGGGAATCCTACCTGGGAAAACACCCGTAGGAGGGCATCGGCTATGGTGTCAGCCTGGATATTGGCCAAGGCCACAGCCTCGGGGTATCAGGTGGCGTAGTCCACCACGGTGAGAATATATCTCTTCCCGGTGGCACTGGGGCGAGGCAGGGGGCCGATTATGTGACCGCCACCCGACTAAAGGGTACTTGGATAATGGGCATGGGGTGCAGTGGGGCTTTCAGGTGGTCTCCGGTTTTCCCTACCTTCTGGCAGACCGAACAGGTGCGACAGTACTCTCGGGTATCCTCACTAAGGCGGGCCAGAAGAACGCTCGGGTTAACCGGTGTCGGGTCTTCTTTATCCCTAAGTGTCTGGCGAGGGGGATGTCGTGGGGCAGTCTCAGGAGTTCCTGTCTAGGGGCCTGGGGTACAATTAACTGCTTGTGGGGAACCTGTTGCTTCTTGGTGCCCAGCCTCTCAGTATACCTATATAGTAGCCCATCCTCCCACTCGATGCTATCGGTCCTGTCGCCTTCCAGGCCCTTGCCGGCCCGGTCTCGGTATCTCTCTAGAGTGGGGTCGGTCTGGGTCTGGTGTCGGAGGGTGGCTGGGGAGCTCCATGTGAGGGGGTGGTCAGGTCGAGGGTACGGGGTTGTGGTTGGTCGGGGTTTGGGGGGGGGTCGGGTGGGTTTGGGAGGTTTGGGTCGTGGTCTCACCTGGGTCCCGATTGGAGTGCTGTAGTTGTTGCGGTGGCTTTGTTGCCGAGTGGTCACCGGGGCTGCTGCATCCGTGGCGTAGGCGGAAACTAAGCGTCCCAGGCCGTTGCCGAGGAGGATTTCAGCCAGTAGTCGATCCAGTAAACACACCCTCACGGATCCCTCCCCCGAACCCCAATCCAGGTGGACTCGGGCCGTAGCGAGTCGGAGCACTTTCCCTCTGGCCACACGGACAGCGACAGTGTGGTCCAACCGGTCCTTTTTCTGTATTAAATGGTGTCGTACGAGGGTGATGGTGGCGCCGGAGTCCCGGAGGCCCTCGGCGGCCCGTCCGTTGATCCACATGGCCTGTCGGTGGTGTTGGCGGTTGTCGGCCTCGGCAGCCTGTACAGGGTCGGCCTCGTGTAACATCCCCCATTCTTCCGGGGAGTGCAACCACGGGGTTTCGGTGTGGTAGCAGTGAGCCACGGGTGGTGCTCGGGTGGGGGCCTGTGAAATTGGGGGGGTCGGTGGGGGCAATTCAGGCGGTAGTGCCCCACCTGGTCGCATCCGTAACAGCGGATGTTGGCTGCCGAGTTTGGACAGCTCGCCGGTCTGACTGTGGGCAAGCGGGTCGACGGCTCCGGGGGAGGGGTGGGTAGTGCAGGTCGAGAGGGTGGGGGTCGTTCACCCCCGTTGGGTTTCCTCGTGTCTGTGTACTCGTCTGCCCAGGTAGCAGCTTGCTGCACCGTCTGGGGTTTCTTGTCCCTTACCCACTCCCGTACTGCTATGGCGGTGTGTTCAAAAAATTGTTCCAGTAGTAGCAGCTGGGTGATTTCTTCCACCGTTCTGGCCTTGCTCCCCAGGAACCAAGTCTTTAGGTCTCGTTGTAGCCGATGCGCCCACTCTACATGCGTTGTGCCGTTGGGCCGGCGTGAGTTTCGGAACTTCACCCGGCTGGCTTCAGGAGTGATGGCAAAGCGGCTCAGTAAAGCTTGCTTTACGTAGTCATAGTTCTTGGCCTCTTCGTCAGGAACGGTCCGATACGCCTCTGCAGCTCGACCTGTCAATTTACAGGCCAGAATACCGACCCAAGCAGAGCGTTGGACCTCGTGTACCTGGCACAACCGCTCAAAGTCCTGGAGGAAGCTTTCAATCTCTTCCTCTGCCTCACTGAAGGTTTTAAACGCCTGGAAGGGCACCTTCCAGCCCGCTGATTGTTCTGGGTTGGGGCTCTCAACCCTATGGTTCTGCATTTCGGCCAGCCGAAGTTCATGCTGGCGCCCCTTGTCTCGTTCCTCTTCCTGACGGATCTCCTGGATGGCGTTGTGTATAGCGGCTTCTGACGGGGCGGCTCCGAAGAGGGCTACCCGCTGCCACACTTTCCTTTGGAAGGGATCTTCTGGGACCAATGCCTGGGTGGGTGGTAAGGTTGGCGTGCCCACGGCTCCCTGGTCCATTTCCTGCAATTCCTCGATCAGGGCGGCTTTACTTTTTGAGCCCGGGGTGCCTCCTCGGCTCTCCAGGATGCCCCGCAGGGTGTCTTTTATGTAGTCGGCATACGCTGCCATGCTGAGTGCTTTTTCTGGGGGTTCAAAGAGCAATCCCACCGCTGCCACCAATGTGGCGGGATGGAAGTCCGCCTGCGGTCCTGCTCTATCTGACCCCCCCTTTGATGGCGTCCGGCCCAACTACCGAGTGGCACGGCACTCGGCGTCTCGAGTGGCCTGGAGGATGAAATGGCGCTGGTCCGGCTTCTGGAGAGATGGTGCAGTGTTGCCTTGGGGGATCCCATTCCTGGGTTGAGTGGTGATGCAGGAGACCGCTGAGTGTCTCCTGCAATAGTGATTGTAGCTCTGAAATGAAGACACCAGACGTGGCTGTATGCTTTAAAACAGTGAATTGAATTTTATGGGTTTCAACAGGGTCATTTATACAACTTCACACAAACAGATTACCAACTCCCCCACCCACACAACCAGCACTGATTGGCTCCTTTCTCAGCCTCCTGTTCCCTATCAGGTCCCTTTCAGGCTCCCCCATTGTCCAGGGGATTAGGCAGATGAGGTCTTGGAAAAGCCTCAAATCAACTGGCTTGCTGTATCCTCCATCTTGGGGCCTGAGATCCTTTGTCCTGTGAGACCATGCTGGGATGAGCAAAATGGCGACGGGGAAAAACACATACAAACGGTTTCTTTCATACTTTTACAGTCACATCATACAGGGTACATTTTTATTACATCACACCAATAAAACCACATCTAGCAATAAAATAAGAGGTCCATAGGCTCACACGCAATACCAAAACGAAAGCAGGAAAAATGGTCTTTAAAAAGGGTTCAGTCTTTAGTCATGTGGCTCGCTGAAAAGAGCTCTCATGTCCGTTCCGTGACAGTATACTTCTTGTAAAACATGAGAAATCTCAATGTATCCTTCCTGGGAAACCAGAGAAATCTCAATGTATCCTTCCCGGGAAACCAGAGAAATCTCAATGTATCCTTCCCGGGAAACCAGAGAAATCTCAATGTATCCTTCTTGTAAAACATGAGAAATCTCAATGTATCCTTCCTGGAAATCCAGAGAAATCTCAATGTATCCTTCCCGGGAAACCAGAGAAATCTCAATGTATCCTTCCCGGGAAACCAGAGAAATCTCAATGTATCCTTCTTGTAAAACATGAGAAATCTCAATGTATCCTTCCTGGAAATCCAGAGAAATCTCAATGTATCCTTCTTGTAAAACATGAGAAATCTCAATGGCAGAATTATCGTATCGGCAGAATTATCGTAATCGTATAATTATTGTATCCGAAAAACCATTAGTTTACGTCAAAACGAATAGACACTTTGAAACGAGAACAGACGTTCCGAAAAACACGAAAATTTCCGAAATCACGAAAAAAAGTCGATACGAAAAACGAAACGAGCCGAACCGAAACGAAAATCGGCCGAAACAAGTCGAAACGAAAATTTACAAAATCCGAACGAACCGAACCGAAAAAAAAAAAATCGGTGCACAACCTATTATTTTGTGTTAATGGTCCTATAATAAAACAACTGTAGTGTTGTCTAGTGTCACAAGTTGTTGAGTTTTTATTTCAATACTGTTGAAAGAGCAATAACCAATAATTGGATTTAATTCCACTCATAAAACATTGTAAATCAATAATCCGGGGATTTTTATTTCTCCTTCTGGTTGACCTTTGTAACATTACTTCCATGTGTCCAAGTTCAACCAAAACCCATCCTGAGAATCAAGAAAACCTGAGGACACACTGACGGCTCTGACGCACATTTCTTCCATCTGGTTGTGAAGGCTGATCTCAGGCATGAAGACCCCACGAGGATCCACTTTTCTGGTGACAAGTGAGTGACTTATACACCAAGAATGTTTTGCTTATAAAGTGCGATGTACAGGGGCGTAAGAAGACATCACTGGGCTCCAGGGCTCCTTTATACCTCTAACATCCCACACACGAGTGCAACTCCGATCCATCGCTCTGCGCAGGCACAACGGGACTTGCGTATGTAAAGTGCGTTAGTCTGTAGCGCTGTGCAATTTCTGCATCCTACGCTACACAAGCTGCGCAGGAACACTAGGGTCTTTTTACAAAGCACCGAAATTTCGTGCTTTGCGTTTCGGCCCATTTTGTCTTCCTTCGGCGATTCCATTTCACCAAAAATATGGTGAATTCATTATTTAGCGAATGGTAGCAGTATTTTGCCGAAATTGGAGCCGCCGAAGCAGTTATCTGACATCGGAAAAAACGTCGATGAGCCCTGATAACTGCCGAATCGGTATCAGCAAATTTCACCAAACTGGAAACAAAAAAGGAATTCTCCTAATAGCAGTTTAAATTAATTTAAATGTGTGTTAATAATAAAAAAAAAGTCCTTTAAACATAATAAAAATTTCGGACACAAAATAAAAAGATATCTCTTAATAAACTAAAAAATTGTTGTTAAAAAAAAATGGAGAGGTCTTTTAAGAAAATAAGAAAGCATTTTGCTGCAAATTAAAATAATAAACGGTCTTTAAGATATTACTTTTTTACATTGAAACCTATGGGATTCGCCTGTTTAAATCCGTCGAATTTAAAAAGAATGCTGCAGAATTGCACTGTATTTCGCTGTAAGTTTGTCTGTATTTGGCGAACTGACAGCTTAGTGCAGTGTTTCCCAACCCTGTCCTCAGGTCCCCCTACCAGGCCATGTTTGCCAGTTATCTGAAACACAGCACAGGTGAAATGATTTACTGATTCAATCTATAGGGGTTAGAAACATAGAAACATAGAAAAATGTCGGCAGATAAGAACCTTTCGGCCCATCTAGTCTGCCCAATTAAACAGTACACAGAAAAATGTTGCTGACATTTTTCTGTGCTCTCTCGTTCCCCACACTTCAGGAAATCAATTCCCTGACCCTGCTCACCGCAGATTCAGCCGAATTCATAAAAAAAACTACTGAACGAAAAAATGTCTGGAATTAACATATAAGGTCTTATGAATAATGATAAAAAGGTCTGTTACCGAAAAAAAACCGCTATTTAATTAAAAAAAAGTCGGAAAATTTTTTAGTGAAAAAAAAATCACGAAAAATGCCTACAAAATGCCTAAAAAATAAATAAAGAGACTTTTTGCTGCAGATTAAAAGAGATAACAGTTTATTAGATATTGTATAAAAACGGGAATATTTTTAACATTGAAACCTATGGGATTCGCCTGATTAAACCTGTCAAATGAAAACACCAAACAGCAGGGCATTTCATTGGCATTTCACTGCTGTTCGGTGTCTATGAATAGATTAACCATTGCTTCTCTTTGGGGATTTCACTGCCGTCGTACAGGCACCATTTTCGGTGGCAATTCACCAACATTTGGCGAACTGCCTGCTTTCTGAATAGTCGAATGGTCCCGGAATGGCACCTTATGGGGAAATTCACTGTTCGGTGCATTTTCGGGCAAGTTCGGATCTCTGTGAATAACCCTGTATGTTTTCCCAAGGAAATCATTAAAACCTGACCTTTTGGACCAGGGTTGGGAGCCACTGGCTTAGTGAATAGGCAAATTGCCCCGAAATTGCACAATTCGGGGCCAATTCGGAGGTTAGTGCACAACCTCTTAACTTGCATTAGATAGCTGCAGGAACCTCCTGGTCTGGAAGTCCTGAGCCAAAGAGAAGGAGCTGTGAAGGGGTGACGGACCAAAGGTGAGTAATATAACCCAAAAAATACAAAAATAAAATAAAAATAATTAGGCAGAGGCTGCTGTGTAAGACTGCACTGTCACTTGAAAGGGGGTCCTGGTTTACTCTGGTACTTGGATAAAAGGGTCTGGCTGCTGGGCCCCTTAGAGAGAGATGGTCCCAGACACTATGGCAACCCCTGCATTCCTGGCAGGTAATACCGCTGGGATGTGCTTGATATATAGTGAAAGAAAATATGATATCAAATCAAATCAATATTCCTATTCATAGTTACCCAAGCGTAAATCCCAGAAAACCACCGTCATTTCTCTCATATAACCAAGAAAAGACGCAAAAGCAGCGCTACGCTATAGTGGAGATAATTGAAGTCAATCACACAGAATGTGGTACTTCAAATGTATCTGGCGTGTCTTTGTTCAGCCAGGTCTTTTGTTAAAACTCAGACAAATTTATAACCATTGAGATTGTTCCAGCAACAGATATAGTTCATCTCTGCCCCGCAACATGGATGTGATGAAACAGCAAATCATGAAACAGACCACATCAGAGTTAAAATAGCGTGGATCCATTTTGCCAGTGCCACGTCTGAAATGGGTAAACTTAAACACATCTGGTTTACATTTTAACTTTTGGAGTAACATACAAAAAGGGGGAAGGGAGAAGCCCATCTGTATTAGAACACGCTTTCCAAAATAAATGTGGTGTATTAACTAAGGTATGTATTTGAATCACAATATTTATATATTCATACAGGACATTAACAGGGTTATTCAAAGAGCTCCGAATTGCTGGCGCTGAAATTCAGCTTTGGTTACCTTTCCTGGGCATTCGCCTATCCAGAGAGCAGGCAATTCGCCAAATGTTGGCGAATTGCCTGCAAATACGGTGCCTGTTCGAGGGTAGTGAAATCCCCATAGCTTCGTCTATTCAGAGAACAAAAACCAGCAGTGAAAGGTTGCTGAATTGTCCTGCCTTTCGGTGGTTTCATTTGACAGGTTTATTCAGGCGAATCCCGTAGGCTTCAATGTTAAAAATAATCCCGTTTTAATCCAATATCTAATACACCGTTGATTATAATATTCTGCAGTGAAAAGTCTCTTTATTTTTAGATTTTTTAGGATCTTTTAGGCATTTTTGGGGAATTTTTTGCAAACTTTTTATCTGTTTTTTTATTTAAATCATTTTTTTCTTTTTTTCTGTAACAGCCCTTTATTATCATTCATTGGATCTTATATGTAAATTTCAGACATTTTTGTTCAATAGTTTCTTTGCAAACAGTGGTTTACTTTTCAAACATTCCAGCATACTGGTTTTTTGTTCACTCCATTCTTCTGCGGTGTCGGCTTTTTCCGGCAGCTGCTCTGTGCTGTGATCGGCTCCTGCTCGGGTTTCTCCGGCATCTTCGGTGGGGTTAATACAGATGTTTTTGCGGGTTTTGGTGAGCCTTCGCTGGGTTTTGCGGTGAGTTTACGGCGACTTTTCCCTGCATTACGACGCCCTGTGGTGCTTGCTGAATACACCGCAAGGTCGACGAAATGGGATCGCCAAATCGCACCGAATTGAAGAGAACGAAAAGTCACCGAACATGCGGCGACTTTTCGATTCTCTTTGAATAACCCTGTAAAAGACAATTGTTTCTTTACATATAGCATGAAACGATGATTCCTGTCGATCAATCCACTTTAAAAACAGTGAAAAGAATAATTACTACATTTTAAACCAATAAATATCACCATATATATTTATTTTATTCTGGGGTATAATGTGCAGGTAAAATGGAATGTTAAGTAATTAGTGGGTAAATGGGCGGATATATGTCTTAAAGTTATTATGTATGGATTGTAACTCCTATCATCCTCAGGCTTCCACTGGTTGAGAGTTCGTAATACTCTGGTAATTTTAAATTTAAATAATCCAGTTTTTTTGTATCTATTTCAGTGTTAAATCTGATTCAAATAGTAAGTGCAACCACCTCATTAGCACCTACATCAACAGTACCGCAAACAACCGGGGGGATTTCAACAAGGGCACCTCAAGAGACCACCGTACTGTCTACAGAGAACCCAACAACATCCACACTATTAAATACACTCGTAACAATACAGACTACAAACTCAACAACAACAACTACAAGACGGACAACAACTACAACTACAAGACGGACAACAACTACAACTACAAGCGAAGTATTCCCACCAAGTAAGTGTCTGTAGTGCTTGGACTTACTGTATTATTAAGCAGGACAGTTGTGGTATTGACACAGACACATACAAGTCAGTTTAAATAGCAACTGCAGAAATACAACACTTTAAAGGGCCGGTACCACCAAAAAATGCAATGTCCTTATTGTGTTTATTTGATGTTGCTGATATCTTACATGTGTTTGTTTTTCTCTTGTATGTTTAGTTAAGAAAATATTTTCCTCTATGTGTGTCACTGGGTGCATCCATTGTGTGATATTTTCCTCTATATGTGTCACTGGGTGCATCCATTGTGTGATATTTCCCTCTTTTTGTGTCACTGGATGCATCCATTGTGTGATATTTTCCTCTATATGTGTCACTGGGCGCATCCATTGTGTGATATTTTCCTCTATATGTGTCACTGGGTGCATCCATTGTGTGATATTTTCCTCTATATGTGTCACTGGGCGCATCCATTGTGTGATATTTTCCTCTATATGTGGCACTGGGTGAATTCATTGTGTGATATTTCCCTCTATGTGTCACTGGGTGCATCCATTGTGTGATATTTCCCTCCATATGTGTCACTGGATGCATCCATTGTGTGATATTTCCCTCCATATGTGTCACTGGATGCATCCATTGTGTGATATTTTCCTCTATATGTGTCACCGGGTGCATCCATTGTGTGATATTTTCCTCTATGTGTGTCGCTGGATGCATCCATTGTGTGATATTTTCCTCTATATGTGTCACTGGGTGCATTCATTGTGTGATATTTCCCTCTATGTGTCACTGGGTGCATCCATTGTGTGATATTTCCCTCCATATGTGTCACTGGATGCATCCATTGTGTGATATTTCCCTCCATATGTGTCACTGGATGCATCCATTGTGTGATATTTTCCTCTATATGTGTCACCGGGTGCATTCATTGTGTGATATTTTCCTCTATGTGTGTCACTGGGTGCATCCATTGTGTGATATTTTCCTCTCTATGTGTCAATGGGTGCATCCATTGTGTGATATTTTGTGTTGTAAACTCCCCCCCCAGCATCTTTCCATCACTTGCTCCTCACTGTGTGTCTTTGATCATAGAATGGGGTGAGTGGGTTAGTCGTAGACTCACATCATTGTATTGTGTGGGATGTAATTCAAAGCACATCACCAGGACATCACCAGGGGGTAGATTAGAAGTCTTATCTCATTCAGCTGCCAGCTCTTATCTCAGGTAGCCTGAAGAACAATACCCTCCTGTCAAATTATTTACACATTGCCTCCTCTATCGCAGTAACTGTTAAACAATGTAGATTAAATAAACAAGAGCCACAAAGCAAAGCTGTTGGTAAATGGTGTACCATTGTGAAAACACACAAAATGGAAACAGAGGATGAAATCCTAAATTAATTTTTTCTTTTTACATGCAATTCCAGAAAAACACAGCAGCATGTATTTGGTAATGTGTTTTATAATATAGTTTTGTTTGTATTGCACAAGTAATCTAGTTACAGTTTATGTAAGTCATAGTGTCCCTGTAAAAAAATTACACTACCTGGACTACTGAGATAAGTCTTCACATTTTTTTGGTGTGTTCTCCTACAAATTCAGCCTATCAATTTTTGTACTGGTGGGACGTGAAGGTTGAGCAAAAAAAATTATTTGTAGGACGCCATCTCTAGTATTATTTTATTTTGTTATTTTTATATTGTTTTGAACCCTTTCACTACCAAAAGATAGTTAACGCATTTTTGAATTGCAATACGTTGCAAAGTGATCGTTAGCAAATCAAAGCCTTCATTTTCACCCCATTTTAAAAGCAAGATTAGTGTGCCCCTCTGGAGAAAATAAATTCTGTGTTTTATCTCTCTCCTTCACCCTCTAATACTGCAAAACAGGCTGCAAATAGCAGTCTCAAACCTCACGGTAACAAGAAGTTCAAAAACTTTACTGCTGCATTACAGCTGCCAGGGAGAGGGTAGAATACAGGGAGATATCTGGGGTCACTCACTGCTGTACAGGGATACGATTCAGGAGGTAATAAGGAGTGAAAATCCCTGTACAGTACAGATACAAGGTGTTGCTGTAATTCCCATACGCAGGCATTATGCAGCACTACAGATACAAGGTGTTACTGTAATTCCCATACACAGGCATTATGCTGCACATACAGATACAAGGTGTTGCTGTAATTCCCATACACAGGCATTATGCAGCACATACAGATACAAAGTGTTACTGTAATTCCCATACACAGGCATTATGCAGCACATACAGATACGAGGTGTTACTGTAATTCCCATACACAGGCATTATGCAGCACATACAGATACAAGGCGTTGCTGTAATTGCCATACACAGGCATTATGCAGCACATACAGATACAAGGTGTTGCTGTAATTTCCATACACAGGCATTATGCAGCACATACAGATATTTCATTGCTAATTATCTCATTATGATCACTACAAATCCTTATAAGCAGGAGAGCTCAACATTTTATTATCTGTCTGCAGCACATTTACTGCATCGGACACAAAAGCCATTAGTTCCTGTATATATGATTCCAGACTGGAGTCTTATCCTTTGTCCAAGTTCCCAGGAGTCTCCACTAGGGATGAGCTGAACACTCCCTGAGTTCGGTTCGGAGCCGAACCCGAACTTCCCAAATGTTGGTATCCGAACCCGAACTCGAACTCAATACAAGTCAATGGGGCTGAAAATTCGTTTTTTAGAGTGCCCTCCAAGAGGGCATATATGCTAGATATTTGCCATAAAAGGTGTATGGGGGTCCGGGTAGTGCCCTGGGGGACAGGAAACAAGAACAAAAAGTAAAAAAAAAAATGTTTTTAAAGGGACAGTGAGTTTTCCATGAAATAAGGGTTAAAAATAAAAACGAAAAATTCCTTCAAATATCGTGCCTAGGAGGTCCCCATAACCTGCCCGTGAAGTGGCGGATTTCTAGGATGTATAGAAATATGTAAAAACCAAAAAATGACATTTCAAATGACGGTAAATGCTTTTCCTTTAATCTATCCATAAACAACTGCTTGGGGCGGCAGTCTGTATGAAAAGAGGAGACATTTTCGGACACGCAGAAAAAGTTTACTGATTTTTTGGCGGTGAAAAGCAGGAGAATGACTGGAGCATGGAAAATTCTAGACCAAATAGCCGATTTGGAATGTGAGATAAATGGGAGAATTTTTCTGGTTTGGCTATTTTGATGTAGAATTTTCTCTTCAGTCATTCTCCTGAGTTTCACCTTTCTCTGAATAACCCTGTCAGGGTTATTCAGAGAGCGGTGAAGAGCAGGAGAATGACTGGAGAATGGAAAATTCTAGGTCAAAATAGCCAAACCAGAAAAATTCTTCCATTTAGGCTAGGGTCAGACTAGCGAATTTTTAACGTGCATTTAGGCGCACTTAATCACGGCCGCACTAGCAGCAAAGGACGGCCAATATACGAAGTACGGTCGCACGAAAGTCCGGTTCCGCAACGCAAGTGGAAAATGAACGCATTTTTTCGAGAACGCAGAACCGCTAGTACGGACGTACAGAGTGCGCTGCGTCCACTAGCGGCGGGTGTGCGTGATTTGGAGACGTCAGACCCTGCTCATTTCCGGCCAACATAACGTCCAGACACCCAAAGTTTCCTGGTTTGGATCCGTAAAAAAATCACGCACAAAAATGCACATCGTATGACCGTTTTCCGCATTCCGTGAAAAAATACGGCAATGCGTTCGGACGCACTTTTTGACGATCGCTGCAAAAAATGCGTTAGTCTGACCCTAGCCTTATCTCACTTTCCAAATCGGCTATTTGGTCCAGATTGTTCTCTTTTCCTGCCATTCTCCTGGTTTTCACCTTTCTCTGAACAACCCTGAGAGGGAGGTGAAAGCCAGGAGAAGTGGCAGGAGAAGAGAACAATCTAGACCAAATAGCCAATTTGGAAAGTGAGTTAAATGGGAGAATTTTTCTGGTTTGGCTATTTTGACCTAGAATTTTCACTTCTCCAGTTATTCTCCTGCTTTTCACTGCTCTCTGAATAACCCTGTGAATGTTTAATCCCGAGGTGAAAAATAACATTGCTTTAGATGTTATTTTGACTTTTTTTCAAACACCAGTTAAATGCAGCATATTAGGAAGTTTTAGGAGGGAAATTAATTCTCAAATCTCAATCAAAAGCAGACACCACCCCACCCCCTCAGTACCTCAGTATAGTGTGCAATGTATCAAATTGATTACCAGACTAAAAACACCTGGTGTTATGCCCGTTTATGAACAGAGGTCATTTAGAGTTGAGAATCTTTCCACGTATACATTAGTTTTTAATTCAATATCTAATAAACCATTGCTTATAATATTCTGCAGTAAAGAGTCTCTTTATATCTATATTTTTTAAGCATTTTCTATACTTTTTTCAAAATTTCTTTTTTTTTTTCGAACCGAACACACCCAAAAAGTTCGAAGTTCGCGAACTTTCGAACTGCCAAAGTTCAAGCCGAACTCCGAACCGTCCGAACCCGAACAGCTCATCCCTAGTCTCCACCAGGTTTTCTTTGTCCTATCCCAACTCAGGCATGGGCTGGGCCTGGACTTCCTTTAAAGTTGCACTCCACCCTCGTGAAAGGGCCTCTGCATTGACGTCTTTCAGTATTACGTGACCAGTTGGCTGGGCACCTGAGACCCTGTCTGGAGAACCACTAAAATCTTCCATTGTGTTCCTGGCTCCCACCTAATATACTTGCTATCCTCCATTCCATCAGCCTACCCTCCGTGCCTCCCAGTGTTCTTTTTGCCATCCGATTATCTGAACGTTGCTACAGACTTTGACCTCTTCTGCCAGTCGCCTGCTTTGACCCCTTCTATGGACTGTGACCGCTCTTGTTGGATTACCCCTCTCTGATACCTCGCCTTGTTCATCCCGTTACAAATATTGTGCCTAGACATCTGCCCACAGTGTCTCCTGGTCCTCAGCTCCCCTCTTTATCCTGTCTATCTGGTTTCAGTAGTCTCCTTTACAAGGTTATTCAGAGAGGGGTCAAAATAGCCAAACCAGAAAAATTCTTCCATTTATCTCACTTTCCAAATCTGCTATTTGGTCTAGATTGTTCTCTTCTCCTGCCAGTTCTCCTGGTTTTCACCTTTCTCTTTATAACCCTGGTAGTTTCTCTGTGTCTGATTTATTTTATAGTCAGCCCTCTTCTTGTCCTGCCCCTTTGTCTTTATTTAGGGATTTTGTATATTATCTGTCCAGCCCAGTTTCTGTCCTGTCTGTCTGTGTTTTTGCTCTGTGTATTGTGTAGATCTGATCAGCCCCATTCCTGTCTCGCCCAACCACCTCCTATACTTCCCTATTACTCAATGTTCCTTTTTGGTTTACTCCTGTTCCTTGCTTAATAAACCTTTTTATCTGTTATACCCCTATACATTTGCCTCACTCAACTCTGTCACCTCACACTGGGCTCGAACCTGCAACCCTGCATACTGACATCTGGCAGAAGTCTTTAACCCTTTCGCTGCTGAGGCTTTTCCCGCCCCTGTGCTGAGGTCATTTTTACCTGTTTTGCGCATCATGTTTAAACGCGTTTTGAAGGCTTATTTTAGTATATGACCCAGACATATTATATATCGTTCTTTCCGTCAGACTCGGTAGATTCATAATATGTCATTATTATATGTATACGTTATGTCATGTCTGTATATTATAACAAAAAATGCAATAAAATATGTATTTTCAATAATTTACAATGTGTAAAGTGTTTTTTTTTCACATTTTAACATGCGAGCAATTGCGGTTATATTTTGTATGGGGTGCGCTTGTTAAAAAAATTAGAGATGGGGTCTCGTTACATTTTTTTTTGGGGAAAATTACACTATTTTTAACAAACGCACCGCATACAAAAATCGTTAGTGCAGCATCATTGTTCACATTATAATTGAAATGGGAACAATATTGCTACACTAACAAACCAAAAAAAAGAAAAAAAAAGTGTTTATTTTTTTTTATAATTTTTTTTTTCATTTTTTTTTTTTTTTTTTTACAACTTTTTTCACTGTAGTGTTTGGTATCGTTGGAACGGCCATGCTCTGGCTGATCCAACCATACCAAAATTTAACCCCTAACTGCCACGGATCGGGAGATAGGGAGTTCCAATGAACTCCCTATCTCCACCGTTGGTGGCAGTTAAGGGTTAACTCTAGGACTGGCGTCATCATGCTACGCACGATGACGCCAGTCCTCAGGGGGAGTTCCCGGAGGCTTGGCCGACATCCAAGATGTCGGCCAGCTCCGGGAAAGGATCGCGAACTGGCGCTTTTCAGCGCCGATTCGCGATCCAGCTCCCTAGGGGTTAATGCCAGGCATCATTTGGAAGGGCAGGCTGTGCCCTTCCAAATGATGCCTGGGTTAACCCCCGCAGAGTCACCGATCGGGAGGGAGAGAGGTCCGAAGGACCTCCCCCCCTCCCTTTCAGGCGCCTCCTCCGCACATGCGGGGGGGGCGCCTGAATTTGGTGTCATCGCGCTGCCGCGATGACACCAAATTCCGGCGGCTGCTGTTCCGGATGCCGGGCTGACATCCAGGATGTCAGCCCGCACCGGAGGGGCCAGTGATCGGAAACTGAATTTTCCATGCCCGTGGAGCAAGAGCCCACTGAGCTTCATGGAAACAGACTCACCTGAACGTATGGGCCATATGCCAATCCAGGCTTCTGGTCTGGCTCCCACTATGCCTAGCCAGCACACCATGGAGTCCACCATTTAGTTTCTCTGTGTCTCCTGATTTCTTTTATAGTCAGCCCTCTTCTTGTCCTGCCCCTTTGTCTTCATTTCAGTATTCTATGTATTATCTGTCCATCACAGTTCCTGTCCTGTCCACCTGTATTTTCTTCAGCCCCTTTCCTGTCCTGTCTGCTTGTGTTTTACCCTGTGTATTATGTGGATCTGATCAGCCCCATTCCTGACTCGCCCAACCACCTCCTATACTTTGTGGTTTACTCCTGTTCCTTGTTTAATAAACCTTTCTTCATTATACCCCTATACATTTGCCTCACTCCACTCTGTCACCGCACACTGGACTCGAACCTGTAGCCCCGCATACTGACACCTGACATTATGAGAGTAATGTGTGCAATAAAAAGCAGCTAGCTATCAACCCGCTGAGATGATCAAAAAATAAATAATATCCTTCCAACTAATCTCAAATTTACACTAATAGATTACTGCTGAATAGCCCTCTCCTTAATTCTTTCATGCCGCAGAATGTACTATGCACTATGCCGTCCCCGCTATGGGGTGGCATAGCACGCCTCGCTGGTGTCTATGGCCCGCAATAGCCCTACACCATCCCACCCCCGCCTCCCAGTTGTAGTGTGTCATTGGCTGCGGAGGACGGGCTGTTCTCAGTTGTACAGGCCGGATCTTAGGCCATCCCCCTGCAGCCAATGACATGCGCCGTGCATCAGCTGTATAGGTGGGCCGGAGAAGGGGCACATCGCAGCAACTAACGGGGCATACTAGTACTCCTCTCTGGCGTTAAAGCCCTCGCTCCAGGCACAACCGGTGGTAAAGGGTTAAAATGCCCTGCTGGAGGAGAAGCAAATATCCAGTATCAACAACCAATAACTGGTAACCATTCAAACGCCAGCCCTCCGCAAATATCCCTGTTTTTCTTAAATATTTATTCAATTGTCTATTCTTTTTACTTGCAGCAAAAAGTCTCTTTATTTTTATTTTTTTAGGATTCATTAGGTATTTCTGTGATTTTTTTTCAGCAAATTTTTTTTCCAATTTTTTTAAAATAGCATTTTTTTATTCTGTAACAGACCTTTTTATTATTATTCATAGAACTTTATATATTATTTCCAGGCATTTTTTGCAAACACCCTTTTAAAAGTTGCATTTCTTTTTTACCCGTTTGGCGGCTTGTCGGCTTTTTTCGGAGGCAGGTCGGCGCTCTGTTTGGTGGGCCATCGACTTTATTAGGATCGATTTGGCGGTTTTTGGATCAATTTAGTAATTCTCCGATGTTTTTTTGGATCGATTCGGAGGGCTTCCGGCATTTTTTCGGATGCGTTCAGTGCTCGTTCACGGCACTTCGTGGACCCCTGCGGTGAATGCTGAATTCACCACAGGGTCGGTGAATCAGACTACCCGGAGTGTGAAGGAACTGGAGAGCACTGAAATATCGGTGACATTTCGGTGCTTTCTGAATAACACTGATAGAATCAAATATCAAGATCATATCCATCCTCCATTTTGTTTTCTCAAGGTAGAGAACATCCCTGACACTTTTCGGATGACGTGTGTCGAACGTCTTCCGCATATAGCGGGGAATCACCATGTTGTTCCCCAAATGTTCTACGCATCCAAATGGTTAACATTCTACTGTTATATTTACAACGCACAAGTCCATACTGTAATGTATCCACTGTTATATTTACAACAAGCAAGTCCATACTGTAATGTATCCACTGTTATAATTACAACAAGCAAGTCCATACTGTAATATTCCCACTGGTACAGTAAAAATGTGCAACTTCATACTGTAATGTATCCACTGTTATATTTACAACAAGCAATCCCATACTGTAATGTATCCACTGTTATATTTACAACAAGCAAGTCCATACTGTAATATATCCACTGTTATATTTACAACAAGCAATTACATACTGTAATGTATCCACTGTTATATTTACAACAAGCAATTCCATACTGTAATATATCCAATGTTATATTTACAACAAGCAAGTCCATACTGTAATATTCCCACTGTTACAGTAAAAATGTGCAACTCCATACTGTAATGTATCCACTGTTATATTTACAACAAGCAAGTCCATACTGTAATGTATCCACTGTTATATTTACAACAAGCAAGTCCATACTGTAATATTCCCACTGTTATATTTACAACAAGCAAGTCCATACTGTAATGTATCCACTGTTATATTTACAACAAGCAAGTCCATACTGTAATATTCCCACTGTTATATTTACAACAAGAAAGTCCATACTGTAATGTATCCACTGTTATAATTACAACAAGGAAGTCCATACTGTAATATTTACTGTAATATATACAATATATTTAATATTGTAATTTTACTGTTACAGTAAAAACGCTCATCTCTGGGATTTACATTTACAGAATTTACATTAAAAACGCAATGTCCTGAACTTACAGTAATGCTCCATTAATGGTAGTCCCGGTAAGACACATGTTTGTAAGACTTAATGTTGCGATGTGCATGTCTGGTGTTTCATTTTGAAATGCATAACGTGCAATCTCCGTACAGGAATTGTTGGACCAATATACGGAGCCCCGCTGGTGTCATGGATTTTTTTATAATTTAAACGTGGCCATGTGATAACCCTTCTTGTGCGCACGAGATTGCTACACCGTGCACACACAGAGTTTGCACAACCCAGGCTTTAAATGATAAAAGTATCAAAAGAGACGAGTATTACATCAAGCTTCCTGAGTGGCTCCGTGTGTTAATCTTACTGCTTTATAACATGGAGGGTGTGAGTTCAAATCATAGTGCTACTGATACATGTATTTTTTTAATATTTTTACATCTCTTTTACCTGTCTATATTTCATCTTCCAATGCAAGCACCGACATAATGATGATACTTTCATAATACTATCATTATTTTGGTGCTGGCTTTGGAAGGTAAAATTAACCAAATTTACCACCAAAAATGGAAGCATCTCATTTACCTGTGTCTTTATTTTACCTTTCAAAGCAAGCACCAAAATAATGATAGTATTATGAAATGATCATCATTATGTCGGTGCTTGTTTTGAAAGGTGAAATATAGACAGGTAAATGTCTTGACAACGAGAGAAATCTCAATGTATCCTTCCTGGTAAAATACTTTATAAATAAATAAATAAATTGAGATTTAAAAAAAATAACCGTTCAGCGAGGATTTGAACTCGCACCCGCCTCGTTATAAAGTAGTAGGATTAACACGCGGAGTCACAGAGCAGGTCAATGTTCTCTTTGTGCACACAGAATAGCGATCTCGTGCGCGCGAGAAGGGTTATACGTGGCCACGTTTAAATTTTAAAAAAAAACATGACACCAGCGGGGCTCCGTACCAATACAATCTTACTGATACACCTTTTATCAGCGACTTTTAGCTATTGATATCTTTTGAGAAATCCGCATACCGATAAATTCAAATTAATTTGCTGAATCAGATATTTCTGTTAAAAAGTATTAACTTTTAAAGCATTACATTTTTATCGACAACCGAAATGTCAGTGAGCCCAAAAAATATCTTAAAATCAGCTGAAAAAGGAATTAAAGTGAGGCCAAACTCGGGATATTGACCTTTGTGTTTGCTATTAATAAAGATATCAATTTGGCTTCACATCTGTCTAAACCAGTGTTTCTCAACTCCAGTCCTCAGGACCCACTAACAGGTCATGTTTGCCAGATATCTGAAGGACAGCCCAGGTGATATCATTTGTTGGTCAGTGATTGCAGGATTCATCTGCATTACCCCAAAGTGATACTTAAAATCTGGCCTGTACAGTAGTGGGTCCTGAGGAACGGAGTTGAGAAACACTGGTCTAAAGTACATTAATTCAAACTATTGACTTAGGCTAAGGTCAGACGAAAGCAGTTTTAACGTGCGTTTAACCGCACGAAATCACGGCCGTGCTAGCAGCAAATGACGTCCAATGCCGGGGAACATACGACGAACGGCCGCACGAAAGTTCGTCCGCGCAACACAAGTGGCAAACGAACGCATTTTTCGAGAACGTCAAACCGCTACTACTGACGTACAGAGTGCGCTGCGGCCGCATAGCGGCGTGTTTGCGTGATTACGAGACGTCAGACGCTGCTAATGTCCGGCCAACAGAACGTCCAGACGCAAAAGGGTTTTATTGATGATCCGTACAAAATCACGGGCGAAAATGCGCATCGTATGACCGCTATCGCGTATTCCGTGAAAAAATACGTCCATTCATTCGAACGCACTTTTTCACGGACGACATGAAAAATGCGTTAATCTGACCCTAGCCTTAGGGTGAGGTCAGATGAGCGGACTATGTGCTCCCGTACTGACATGCCTTCCGGTGTCCGTCGCAGCGTTGTAATGATGCGACGGGGCTGGCCTCACACCGAATTGCGTGCGCTACAGCGGGCGTGCTGCCTCCGTCTAGAAAGCCTCCCTTTCGAAGCACTAGGACGCGTGTTCAACGGGGCTGCAAGGTGCTATCCTTCATAGGAGGATCGAGTCTTGCAGCGCTGAGTGAACTAACTGCGTTCAGCAAGGTGGCTAGACGGGTGTCAGAGTGGAAGGAACGTCCACTCTGACAGACGTTCCTACCGCTCTTAAAAACGCTTGTCTGACCCCGGCCCTAATGCTTTATTATGACTTTAAGTTTTTCTCCCATATTACACATTTCTTACTATTTCTCTTCTTTCAGTTTTTTGTGATAATGGAGGAACATTTGATGGAGTGCGGTGCATTTGTCCAGATATATTTTATGGAGTAACATGTAGCAATATCGTAGACACTGTTGTAATTACAGGTAAGTGTGAATTAGTTTTATTTTATAGAAAATTCCATATTATGGATGAAATAAGATACCTCAGCAGCTGCTGAATTGCTGCAGCGCAGCAATTCAGTTTGCTGCAGCAGTGTCATTGAACGCTTTGGATGCGAATTTTGAATCCAAAATGGCCGACGATTTCTTAATGAAAAATTCAGATTGTTTTTCGTATCACTCGGACAAAATATGAAAAGAAAAGCAGTCAGCACAATTCCGTTTTGTACGCACACACCACAAATGATGGTTTTTATTGAATAAACGTTATGTTTACTTCTGAAACAAAATATAAATTGAACTGTAATATATGTCTGTGCAGGGGGAAATAATAAATAGATATTTTGTGCTTTGTGAACAAAAACTTCAAAATGTACGGAATTGTTACTTGCGTCATGGCGGCGGCCATCTTGCTGTACGGAATTGTTACTTGCTTCATGGCGGCGGCCATCTTTAATACAGCACACTTGGCTACTCGCAGCATCTCCTCGGGTCGCTGCAAGTGCTAAGTTAGCAGTGCTGAGCCGCTGAGCGGCAGAACGGCGGTCAATGGCAAGTTGCTAACTTAGCACTTGC
Organism: Leptobrachium leishanense; assembly: GCA_009667805.1. Classification (NCBI taxonomy): domain Eukaryota; kingdom Metazoa; phylum Chordata; class Amphibia; order Anura; family Megophryidae; genus Leptobrachium; species Leptobrachium leishanense. The sequence goes on along the minus strand of CM019065.1, from coordinate 29,567,513 downwards.
TGCGGCTGAGGTATTGAACGCGCCTCAGGGATGCAAGTGAGTGATGCCTTCATGGCAGCACTGTACTCTGGCAAAGCCCTGTTGCAGGGGGGACACACTACAAGTATGGTGCAAAATCGGGTTCCTTTATTATACAGTATATCGTTTTTTAACAGCTTTAGGGCAGCAGGCATAAAGCAACTAGAAATCTTTCACAATCACACAGCCCAACACTTCCCATCTGAACTCCTATAACAAGAATCAGTTCCTGTGTGTGTGTGTGTGTGTGTGTGTTTCAGTATGTGCGCGTGGAGTGGTCGGCCATTTTCAAATGCTGCTGTGTATTTAATCCCACTGCATCCTGATATCATTATGCTTCTGTCTCTTCAACGGACATGAGGTGGTGGCAGGATTGCCATAACATGTTCAGGGGCACATTGGCTCTTCCCAAACCTTTTGTGGAGCTTGTCCAAATGACACTGGGGTCTCTTCATGTCACCCAGGACTGGGCCTCCAGGATACTAACAAATTTCCTGGTGGTTCGTGGCACCTGGGCCTGGAAGGAGCACCTTGACTTATCTCTGAGGGAGCAATTAGTATGGTCTGCAGTCGGTAGACGTGCACATTCAACGATCTCCCACCAGGGAAACCTTCTTAACCCTTTCTTGGCCCACTAGGGATTTAGCCCACCCCCTGAAAATTAAGGAAATAGAAGAGGAAGCAAAATGTTTTACTATTAATTAGGTTACTGACGTGGGCAGCTGAGGGAAGGGGGGCCCCGAGCAGGGGGTCAGTAAGGGCCCCAAGAATTATGATGGCCGCCCTGCGTTTGAGGCGTTATTGATATGAAGGGAAATCACAATGAGCAAGGCCTAAATTATACTTTGTACCTTCAAGAGCTGTGTTTTTTGTTATTATTATTATTTATTAAGCACCAACACATTCCGCAGCGCTGTGCAAAGGTGCAATGGCTAAAGACAAGACAATTCTACAATACATAAAGGAGGCAGGTCAGTATTCCTGCCAACAGATACAGGAGGACGTGAGGACCCTATTCCCCTGGGAACTTACAATCTAGTTGTGTTTCCTTTACATAAACTCACTGGTTGGCTGGTAATCATGTTACTAATGTTTTCACTTAACCCCCTAGCTACTGTGATCGAGCACCATTGTGTGCGTGAGATCGAAGTTACTCTATCTGGACGTAATCTGGACAGTTGCTAATAAAGTTTGTTGATTGCAAACAAATTCTGCTCGGAAATGGGTGACTGAATATTTCCCTGAACTTAACGTTTATCAGAAATGACAGTCGACGTACTGTAAAAATTTAAATCTGCCGTTGCTCCAATGTATTGGCAGCACAGTGCTATAACTGCATTGGCCAGCAGAGGGAGCTTGCTGCCTGTCTAATATGGTATATTCAACACTGTAATGACAATGATAGAGGACACAGGTGTGTGTGTGTGTCTAAAATAAAATAAAAACACCTAAAAATAGATTACATTTGTCCTGATTTTAGGAATACTCCATATTTATCTATATAATAAAACAGTTTTAAAGTCCGTCGCCGTCAAGCGCTGAGTGCGCATGCGCGACGGACATTTGAAACTGTTTGAACGGTCACCTAGCAACCAACAAGGAGCTGCCAACTGTAAAAAAAAAAACAACCGTCCCACGAGCCGCTCGCAACCCGCTCCAGCTACCACACACTTGCCGTACACACAAAAAATCTGCCTCACAGGACGCCCCACTGGAGCAACTCAGCACAGCCACTTGCACAAAAGCCCCCCACCCCCAAAAAAAGACCACTGGCACGAGCGTCGCCCCTTCCGCTCCGCATACCGCACAGGACGCCACAGAACAGCAGTCAGTCATGCCGGGCACTTGCCGTACCAACAGAAATAAGCTCTGCCAAAGCCCCCAACCCAAAATCCAACTGCACAAAGAATAAAAATAAAAAACCGCTAGCACGAGCGTCGCCCATCCGGCACCACATACCTCACAGGACAGCAGCCAGTCACGCCGGGCACTTGCCAAACACAGAGGAAATAAGATCCGCCTCACAGGACCACCCACAGAAGCAGCTCACCACAGCCATTTGCTACCATCAGAGACCCGCCTCAAGCGGGAGGAGCCACCAGAGACCATACAACCGTAGCTGCCATCAAAGCCCAGCTCACACAATGCCCCAATAAATAAGCCCTCAAACACCACAAGCAGCTGCAGCATCGCAAGAAATAAGGACAACTAAAAAAAAAACAAATATCCCCTCATAAGCCCCCACCCCAACAAAAGCCCCCCTAACAAAAAAAAAAAGAAAAAAAATAAATAAATAAAAAAAACTGTCCAGAACCAAACCTGCTGTCGGAGTGCTACTCCCATCACCAAACCACATCCCACAAAAAACATTACAGAGAAAAAAAAGCCTACCACTGCAGCATACAAAAAAAAACAGCCGCACCAACACAACATACCCCACACACAAAAAACAAATTAACTCACACTCTAAGACATCTGCTCAGGGGATTGCAGAGCCTGCAATTAATTAGTATAAAAAAAACCTAAAACACAACACCCACCAAAATAATACACCCATCGGAAACCCCCCCAACCCCACCCCTACAACCCTCACACCCCACCACAGCAAATACCTTGCAGCACCTTCTACTACAATATAAAAACAACTCTAAAACAACAAAAAAACAGAAAAAAGACAAACACCACATCAATACCCTCCACACCATCCCCATTAACTCCCACCATCGTACACACACACCCCAGCACATCTTGCTAACCACAGCTCACACAATACCCCAATAAATAAGCCCTCCAACAGCACCAAAAAACTGTTCAAAACAAAACCCGCAGTAGGAGTGCAACTCCAACCACCAAACCCCACCGCACAATAAAAATAATAAAAAAAACAATCCATACTGCAGCATTAAGAAAAAAAGAGAAAAACAATGCAAAAACACACCACCCACCCACCAAAAATAACAAAACAATTTAGCTAACACTCAGACAGTCTGCTCAGGGGAAATCTGAGGCTGCAAATAATAAAGTAAAAAAAAACCCTTATCTTTAAAAAAAAATGTCCCTGAAAAGATAAATTGCTTTAGAGACAAGTAATGAAGTTAAAAGGAGCCGAAATGAGAAAGATAGACAGAGAAAACAAAACATGACCGATGAGGAAATCGAACATTTTCGCCAAGCAAAAAAAAACAAAAAAAAAAAACAAAGGGCTAATATGACAAAAAAAGATATATATAGAGAACACCAAAAGAATACATTAGCTCCCAAAATGGCCCGTGTACAACATCATCGATCTATACAACAAACGTATAAGGACACTTAATGCTATTCACCAACAACACCATCGTACAAATATTGCCAACCGAACAAAACTAAAAGCATCAATCCAGAAATATGATGATTCATTACAACAACATTATTGTGGAGAGCTAAATGGAATTTGTGACAACTGCAAAGCACTACATTGTAATACACAGCAGCCATCCCACAAACTATTCACTGAGTGCTGCAGCAAAGAAAACGTCTTACTGGAGCCCATTAAAGTAGCTCCTTTATTTATTTATTTATTTATAAAGGATTTTACCAGGAAGGATACATTGAGATTTCTCTCGTTTTCAAGTATGTCCTGGGTTCAAGAACTTTGATAGAGAGTCTAATGACAGGAAGTCATAAGCATTCCAAAAATTTCAAAAAAAACATTCGTTCTATCAATAGTTCTTTAGCATTTTCTTCGATAGGGGCAAACATTGCTCCTCCTCCCGGTTATGGCCCATACTGCTTTCGAATTAATGGCCAGATTTACCACAGAACTGCATCACTTCATCCGCACAATGAGGAGAACCGAAGGTTTGTACAACTTTATATCCTTGACCCTGATGAGGCCGCAAAACAACGCCTAATGATTAATGAAAATTCAAAGTGCAACCCAGAACTAGTGACCGAGTTGAGTTCTTTTATGACTCGAGAAAATCCCTTTGCCGACGCATGTAAAATGTTATATGAAGTGGAACAAGAATGCATACAAGAGGCTAAACAAAATGGCATAACACCAGCAACTGTCAGCATGGCAATAGTACAAGATCGCAAGGATGATAAACGCAGATACAATGCACCTCGCTGTAATGAGGTAGCTATTATATTTCAAAATGCCGATGGTGAGCCTCCTCTTGAGCAAGATCTCATCATTCATTGCCGAAGTCCCAACAAAAATAAAACTGAAAGAATAAGCATTTTAGATCCGAATTTGGAGCCAATGCTGTATCCACTTCTGTTTCCTTTTGGTGATCAAAGTTGGTCACTGAACATTAAACTAAACTACACCCTACTACCATACCAAATATACACACTCACACCTCAACAAAGCCAAGGGAAAGGGTATCACAAATGCAATTTTATGCTTACATGCTATCCATCCACCAAGAGTTTAACCCACTTCTGAGTGCTGGAAAACTGACTCAGCAGTACTTTGTAGACGCGTACGTGAAGACAGAAGGCAACCGTCTAAACTATGTGACGCAAAAAGGAAAAAGAGTGTCATCTGCGCTCGTTTCTATGTGTTCCATGTACAACAAAAATGAGGTTTTTGTTTGTTTCAATGGCCATTGCAACGTAAGCTCACTCGCCACTTCAAGGCACCTCTTTAGAGTGGGTACCTAACAATTGTAACCAAAAGGCCGCTCTACTGAGCAGCTCCAAGCCCCTCCAGCTGCTTTTCAGCCAAGGAGAGGCAAAGATGGTGGGTTTTATTTATACACGCACCAATCACTTCCCATTTGGGATCAAAAACAAAAACATGGAAAGAGGAACAGCTGCAGAACGACGGACTGGTGTTACAAGCATGATATACATAGATACAGAAAGAGGTGCCTTGAAGTGGCGAGTGGGCTTACGTTGCAATGGCCATTGAAACAAACAAAAACCTCATTTTTGTTGTACTTGGAACACATAGAAACGAGCGCACATGACACTCTTTTTCCTTGTTATGTTTTATACATTGACTGGGCTGTTACTCCTGGCAGTTGCTGCCGCTCCGGTGAGTATGGGCGCGACGCCATTTTTTCTGTATCTATGTGACGCAAAATCAGTCCAAATTGAGGGTTGAAAAATACACAGGTCTCATGGACTATCTCCAAAATGCAGCGCAAGAACAGGGCTTAATTCCAGGAAAAGCAGTCATACTTCCATCTTCGTTCCAAGGCAGTCCCAGAAACATGCTGCAGGACTACCAAGATGCCATGGCTATTGTTAGAAAGTATGGGAAGCCTGACTTCTTCATAACCATGACATGTAACCCTAAATGGCCTGAAATTGCAGAGAATATAAAAGAAGGTCAAGCGGTGGAATTCAGACCAGATTTAGTCGCCAAAGTTTTCAGCATTAAATTACAAGACCTACTTGACGACATCACAAAAAAAATGTCTTAGGAACACCTGTTGCCAAAGTTCATGTGATCGAGTTTCAGAAACGTGGATTACCAGTCCACATGCACATATTTTGCTTATTTTAGCAGCAGAACATAAGCCTAAAGATGCTCACACAATTGATATGTTTATTTCCGCTGAAATACCAGACATTCGACTACATCCACATTTACATGCAATTGTAATCAAGCACATGATACATGGCCCGTGGGGTAATCAGAACATAACATCTCCATGTATGCTTGATGGTGTTTGCTCTAAAAATGTTCCAAAATCTTACCAGGAAGAAACTTTGAATAACGTGGACGGCTGCCCATTGTACAAGAGAACAAATTCAGCAGCTTCATCACTTGAAATAAATGGAAAAATAATTGATAACTCTTGGGTTGTGCCGTACAACCCATACTTGACTTTAACATACAACTGTCATATTAATGTTGAAAGCTGCGCTTCAATAAAAAGCGTTAAGTACTTATTCAAGTACATCTATAAAGGACATGACTGCGCTAATATCGCAATTAACCCTATCGCTGCTGAGGCATTTCCCACCTTTGTGCTGAGCTCATTTTTACCGGTTTTGCTCATCATGTTTAAACGTGTTTTGAAGCCTTATTTTAGTATATGACCCAGACATATTATATATCGTTCTTTCCGTCAGACTCGGCAGATTCATAATATGTCATTATTATATGTATACGTCATGACCTGTCTGTATATTATAACAAAAAATGCAATAAAATATGAATTTTCAATAATTTACAACGTGTAAAGTGTTTTTTTTTCACATTTTAACATGCGAGCAATTGCGGTTATATTTTGTATGGGGTGCGCTTGTTAAAAAAATTAGAAATGGGGTCTCGTTACATTTTTTTTTGGGGAAAATTACGTGATTTTTAACAAACGCACCGCATACAAAAATCGTTAGTGCAGCATCATTGTTCACATTATAATTGAAATGACATTTTTATTTTTAATTTTTTTTAAAAAAAACTTTTCATAGTCATGTTTGGTATTGTTGGAACGGCCATGCTCTGGCCGATCCAACAGTACCAAACTTTAACCCCTAGCTGCCACGGATCGGGAGATAGGGGTTCATTGGAACCCCCCATCTCCACCATTTGTGGCAGCTAGGGGTTAACTCCAGGACTGGCGTCATCGTGCTATGGACGATGACGCCAGTCCTCAGGGGGAGTTCCCGGAGGCTTGGCCAACATCCAAGATGTCGGCCAGCTCCGGGAAAGGATCATGAACTGGCGCTTTTGAGCGCCGATTCGTGATCCGGCTCCCCAGGGGTTAATGACAGCCACCGTTTGGAAGTGCAGGCTGTGCCCTTCCAAACGGTGCCTGGCATTAAGCTTAGGACCCCCGCGATCGGGAGGGAGAGAGGTCCGAAGGACCTCCCCCCTCCCTTTCAGGCGCCTCCTCCGCACACGCGGGGGGGCACCTGAAATAGATGTCATCGCGCCACCGCGATGACATCTATTGTGCCCGCGTCGGTCCCGGATTGACGGGCTGACATCCAAGATGTCAGCCCGCACCAAGGGGCACAGCGATCGGCCGGAATCCGGCCGGTCACAGGCTGCTTCGGGAGGACGCGCTCAGCGCGTCCTCCGCAGCCAACCCTTCCTGCGGCAGGACGCGCTGAGCGCGTCCTCCGCAGCGAAGTGGTTAAAGAACATGCAACTCTTCTTCATGACGCGATAACCTCATTCATGGATTCAAGATATGTCACAGCTCCAGAAGCAGCATGGCGTCTTTTTGGTTTCAGGATGCACCATCAAACACATACCATCGTACGATTACAAATTCACCTTCCAGGGGAACAGTCAGTATACTTTACTGAAGACAACATCGAAAATGCAGTAGAAAGAACACAATCAAGAGACACAACTTTGACAGCTTGGTTCAAGCTAAACAAAGAAGATGTGGCAGTGCATGACTATCTGTATACGGATATTCCACAGCATTTTGTTTTTGAAAAAAAAACAACAACATGGAAAAAAAGATTGCAAGATCGCGCTAATACCACCATTGGTCGCATGTACTCTGTAAACATGAATTCAGATGTGGAGAGATTTTGCTTAAGATTGCTTTTACTCCATGTTAAAGGAGCCACTTCTTTGAAAATATCTGAACAGTTGGTGGTGTGCAATTTCCCACATTCAAAGAAGCTGCTCAAAAACTCGGTCTTTTTCAGGATGAAGAATTATGGGACTTGACTCTTCACGAACCTTCAAGTGAGATGATGCCTCAACTTCTTCGCAAGCTTTTTGCCCACATTTGTGCTCTAGCATCTCCACCAAATGCTAAAAACCTTTTCGAAAAATATTACCAACAACTCATTGAAGCCTTTTCAAGACACCCTGGCCACACACCAGACTGCCAAACATGTCTCAATAATGCACTATTAGACATTCAAGACATTTTAATTGTTAACGGGAAAAAATGTCAGGATTTCGGTTTAACAAATCCAACAAACTATTCAACAGCCAGAAAAACAGACATCTATGATGCAGTTCTTGAAAGTCACATAGGAGTACAAATGCAGGTGGCTTTAAATGATCTACAAAGAGAAACTTTTGAAGACTTTCTTTCTGCAACCCAAAACGAAACATTACCTTAACAAACGTGTTACTTTCTCGATGGTCCTGGAGGTAGTGGCAAAACATACCTATACCAAACTTTATTGCACTCATTTAGAGGAAAAAAAGAGGTAGCATTGGCAGTTGCTTCTACTGGAATTGCTGCTAATTTGCTCGAGGGTGGACGCACATATCACTCACAATTTAAACTGCCTGTTCCTTTGTTGGACACTTCAACATCTTCCATGAGGCAAAGCTCTAATGATGCCACAATCCTTAGAAAAACAAAAATTATAATTTGGGATGAATCGACCATGGCTCCAAGTGATGCTCTCAGATGCGTCGACAAACTACTGCAAGAGCTCATGAAAAACAACAAACCTTTTGGCGGTAAAACAATTATCCTCGGAGGAGATTTCCGACCAACTCTACCTGTTGTGGCACATGGCAGTCGAGCAGCTATCGTTGAATCCAGCATTAAATTCAATACACTATGGGATAAATTTAAGATCATAAAGCTGAAAACAAATGTAAGATCTGTGGATCCAGAGTTTAGCTCTGGGCTAATAAAACTTGGTGATGGAAAACGCACAAACGAACATGGCTTCCATCAAGATATTTTTCAGATACCACCTAAAATGATCTGCAAAGACTCCATTGTCAAGGAAATTTATGGTCACCATTTACACCCTGATGATATTTCAACATTTGAGAAAACTGCAATTTTATGCCCCCAAGAATTGTGATGTGGACAACATCAATGAAGAAGTGCTTAGTTTGTTAGAAGGTGAGAGCTACACTTATTTAAGCACTGATTCTATTGCTGATGAGTCCCAGGAAGACAGGGATAATTACCCCATTGAGTTCTTAAATGAATTGGCTCCTTCTGGAATGCCAGTTCATAAACTGAAACTCAAAATTGGCTGTATTATTATGCTCCTGCGTAACCTGAATACAAAGCGAGGCCTGTGTAATGGCACTAGACTGATTGTGAAAGCTATGCGACAAAATGTTATCATTGCTCAAGTATTAACACCTACTTCTCAAAGAAAAACTGTTTTTATTCCTAGAATAGATTTAGCCCCCAGTAACACTGACCTACCATTTGTTTTAAGAAGGAGACAGTTTCCAATTAAATTGGCTTTTGCAATGACTATTAACAAATCCCAAGGCCAAACCTTGGATAGAGTTGACATCTATTTACCGGAACCCGTCTTCAGCCATGGACAACTATATGTTGCATTCTCTCGCGTTAAAAGCTCTGCAGACGTTAAAATCAAAGTCATCGATGGACGCGAACAAGGCTACTTATTACCAGGGACTAATGCATGCTTCACAAAAAATGTTGTCTGTCTTATTCTAAATAGTCAGTAAAAATATTTAACTTTTCTTGACGCGGCTGTGTTTTCCTTTCCACCAACATTCATGCGCACCACACTTATCAATAGACTGCCCTCTGGGCAGGCTTTCCACCTAGTTTATTTATAAAGTATTTTAACAGGAAGGATACATTGTGATTTCTCTCGTTTTCAAGTATGTCCTGGGTTCAAGAACATTGAATTGTTACAGTCGTTACAGAAATATAAAGTAATAAACTGCAAAAATAACACAGATATACAGATTAACCCAGAAAATAAATGTGTATTAAATATAGTCACTATGTTACATGTTTACAGGTGCATTCTGTATATAGTCACTATGTTACATGTTTACAGGTGCATTCTGTATATAGTTACTGTGTTACATGTTTACAGGTGCATTCTGTATATAGTCACTGTGTTATATGTTTACAGGTGCATTCTGTATATAGTCACTGTGATACATGTTTACAGGTGCATTCTGTATATAGTCACTATGTTACATGTTTACAGGCGCATTCTGTATATAGTCTCTATGGTACATGTTTACAGGTGCATTCTGTATAAAGTCACTGTGTTACATGTTTACAGGTGCATTCTGTATATAGTCACTGTGATACATGTTTACAGGCGCATTCTGTATATAGTCTCTATGGTACATGTTTACAGGTGCATTCTGTATATAGTCTCTATGGTACATGTTTACAGGTGCATTCTGTATATAGTCACTGTGTTACATGTTTACAGGTGCATTCTGTATATAGTCACTGTGATACATGTTTACAGGCGCATTCTGTATATAGTCTCTATGGTACATGTTTACAGGTGCATTCTGTATATAGTCTCTATGGTACATGTTTACAGGTGCATTCTGTATATAGTCACTATGTTACATGTTTACAGGCGCATTCTGTATATAGTCTCTATGGTACATGTTTACAGGTGCATTCTGTATATAGTCACTATGTTACATGTTTACAGGTGCATTCTGTATATAGTCACTGTGTTACATGTTTACAGGTGCATTCTGTATATAGTCACTATGTTACATGTTTACAGGTGCATTCTGTATATAGTCACTATGTTACATGTTTACAGGTGCATTCTGTATATAGTCACTATGTTACATGTTTAAAGTTGCATTCTGTATATAGTCACTGTGTTACATGTTTACAGGTGTATTCTGTATATAGTCACTATGTTACATGTTTACAGGTGCATTCTGTATATAGTCACTATGTTACATGTTTACAGGTGCATTCTGTAGTCACTATGTTACATGTTTACAGGTACATTCTGTATATAGTCACTATGTTACATGTTTACAGGCGCATTCTGTATATAGTCACTATATTACATGTTTACAGGTGCATTCTGTATATTGTCACTATGTTACATGTTTACAGGTGTATTCTGTATATAGTCACTAGGTTTCATGTTTACAGGTGCATTCTATATATAGTCACTATGTTACATGTTTACAGGTGTATTCTGTATATAGTCACTATGTTACATGTTTACAGGTGCGTTCTGTATATAGTCACTATGTTACATGTTTACAGATGAATTCTGTATATAGTCACTATGTTACATGTTTACAGGTGCATTCTGTATATAGTCACTATGTTACATGTTTACAGGTGCATTCTGTAGTCACTATGTTACATGTTTACAGGTACATTCTGTATATAGTCACTATGTTACATGTTTACAGGTGTATTCTGTATATAGTCACTATGTTACATGTTTACAGGCGCATTCTGTATATAGTCACTATGTTACATGTTTACAGGCGCATTCTGTATATAGTCACTATGTTACATGTTTACAGGCGCATTCTGTATATAGTCACTATGTTACATGTTTACAGGCGCATTCTGTATATAGTCACTATGTTACATGCTTACAGGTGCATTCTGTATATATAGTCACTGTGTTACATGTTTACAGGTGCATTCTGTATATAGTCACTATGTTACATGTTTACAGGTGCATTCTGTATATAGTCACTATGTTACATGTTTACAGGTGTATTCTGTATATAGTCACTATGTTATTTGTTTACAGGTGTATTCTGTATATAGTCACTATGTTACATGTTTACAGGTGTATTCTGTATATAGTCACTATGTTACATGTTTACAGGTGTATTCTGTATATAGTCACTATGTTACATGTTTACAGTCACATTCTGTAGTCACTATGTTACATGTTTACAGGTGCATTCTGTAGTCACTATGTTACATGTTTACAGGTACATTCTGTATATAGTCACTATGTTACATGTTTACAGGTGTATTCTGTATATAGTCACTATGTTACATGCTTACAGGTGCATTCTGTATATATAGTCACTGTGTTACATGTTTACAGGTGCATTCTGTATATAGTCACTATGTTACATGTTTACAGGTGCATTCTGTATATAGTCACTATGTTACATGTTTACAGGTGTATTCTGTATATAGTCACTATGTTATTTGTTTACAGGTGTATTCTGTATATAGTCACTATGTTACATGTTTACAGGTGTATTCTGTATATAGTCACTATGTTACATGTTTACAGGTGCATTCTGTATATAGTCACTATGTTACATGTTTACAGGTGCATTCTGTATATAGTCACTGTGTTACATGTTTACAGGTGTATTCTGTATATAGTCACTATGTTACATGTTTACAGTCACATTCTGTAGTCACTATGTTACATGTTTACAGGTGCATTCTGTATATAGTTACTATGTTACATGTTTACAGGTACATTCCGTATTGAGGTATGTTAATAGAGATCTCTTAAGGGACTTTAGACTGTGGGAAGATTTGATGTCGTCTGGGAGGTTATTCCATATTTCATACTCTGTAGGAAAATGAGGATTGAGACACTTTCTTTTTATATTGTGGTATTGTAAGTAAGGTGCAGGTCCTGGATCGGAGGTTATAGGATGAGGGAACTGCTAGGGGAAGCAGTCTATTCAGGTAAGGTGGCAGCTTCCTAGAAAAGCTCTTAAACACCAGGTTGGAAACGTGAAGGGTGCGTCTAGATTTCAGTGACAACCAGTTTAGTTCTTTTAACATGTCACAATGGTGAGTCATGTAGTTACATTGTAGCACAATGTGGCAGAATGAGTTATACAGTTTAGTAAGTTTCTGGAGGTGTGTTTGTGGGGCACCCGCATACACTACATCTCCATATTCAATAGCTGGCATTAGCATTTGTCGTACTGTATTTTAACCGCGGGGCTCAGGCAGGATTTGTTTCTGTACAGGGCACCTAGTTTAGGGTAAAGTGTAGATGAGAGTGGTTACACGTTAAATAGGCCCCATACAGGCATAGGACCTGGAGCACGACTGTAAAGTGGAGCAATGTGACTTACGCTGTTATTTTTACGTGCCTTTTTTTTTTAGCAGAAAAAAAAGTACAAAGCATGCAGTCATTAGACAGGGATCGTATGCAGTACTGTGGAGTATGTGGGTACAAGGCTGCATACAGTAGTGTACGTAGTATATCGCAGTAAAACCCTATCCCTGCCTAACGCAAACTTAAGCGACAAAAGTTCTTGCTCGCTACTCATGATATTTCATCGAATCCTCGAGTGGAGCAATTAAATGTACACATTAACCCTATATCTACCGGTTAATATATATACACACACGCATGTTATATTTATACAACTGGTGCATTTAATACAGAATTAGCTGAACACTAGGGATGAGCTGTTCGGTTCGATCGGGTCAGAGTTCGCATCGAACATAGCCTGTTCGTTTGTTCGCGAAATACGAACATTTCCGCTTGTTCGTCGCGTGTTCGCCCACAATGCTCCACAATGGACCACAATGCACTTTTCCACTGGCCTGAAGCTTGTAATTGGCTACAGCCTTGCACCTGACCACAGGTCTGGTGCAAGACAGGTACAACACTATGCCAATCACGGCTCAGAGTCCTGATTGGGCAAATTTTTCCCAATCACGGGCTCACAGAGCTAAGTCCCGCAGCACACTATATAAGGTTTCCACGCAGCGCTTCTGCACGCATTTGAGAGGAGATTTCATAGGAGATTGTTGTTGTGTGTTCTTACTGCCGGTCTGCCACACCGGGGGGGGGGGGGGTCTGGGGGGTCTCATTTCTACCAAATATCTGGGAATTGTTGCAATCTTTGTGCTCAGTCCCAGCAACTATTTTGAGTGCTCATTTCAGCAAAATATTTTGGAATTGAGGTGATCTGTGTCTTGTCACACAGCCAGTGCCACGCAGTTTTTTGGGGTCACTAATTTCTACAAAATATCTGGGAATTGAGGTGATCTGTGTTTTGTCACACAGCCAGTGCCACGCAGTTTTTTGGGGGTCACTAATTTCTACAAAATATCTGGGAATTGAGGTGATCTGTGTCTTGTCACACAGCCAGTGCCGCACAGTTTTTTGGGGGTCACTAATTTCTACAAAATATCTGGGAATTGAGGTGATCTGTGTCTTGTTACACAGTCAGTGCCCCGCAGTTTTTTGAGGGTCACTAATTTCTACAAAATATCTGGGAATTGAGGTGATCTGTGTCTTGTCACACAGCCAGTGCCGCACAGTTTTTTGGGGGTCACTAATTTCTACAAAATATCTGGGAATTGAGGTGATCTGTGTCTTGTTACACAGTCAGTGCCCCGCAGTTTTTTGAGGGTCACTAATTTCTACAAAATATCTGGGAATTGAGGTGATCTGTGTCTTGTTACACAGTCAGTGCCACGCAGTTTTTTGGGGGTCACTAATTTCTACAAAATATCTGGGAATTGAGGTGATCTGTGTCTTGTCACACAGCCAGTGCCACGCAGTTTTTTGGGGGTCACTAATTTCTGCAAAATATCTGGGAATTGAGGTGATCTGTGTCTTGTCAAACAGCCAGTGCCACGCAGTATTTTGGGGGGTCATTAATTTCTACAAAATATAATCCGTGTGTTCTCACTGGCTGCCACCCATCAGGGGGTCACACTGATTTAAAGGAGGTTTCTGAGACTTGTAATCTGTGTCTTCACACTGCCAGCTATCAGGGGGTCCCACATACTTCTAGCAGATTTATGCGAATTGTAATTTGTGTCTTCTCACTGCCACCCATCAGGGGGTCACACTGATTTATAGGAGGTTTCTGAGACTTGTAATCTGTGTCTTCTCACTGCCAGCTATCAGGGGGTCCCACATACTTCTAGCAGATTTATGCAAATTGTAATTTGTGTCTTCTCACTGCCACCCATCAGGGGGTCACACTGATTTAAAGGAGGTTTCTGAGACTTGTAATCTGTGTCTTCTCACTGCCAGCTATCAGGGGGTCCCACATACTTCTAGCAGATTTATGCGAATTGTAATTTGTGTCTTCTCGCTGCCACCCATCAGGGGGTCTCACTGATTTATAAGAAGTTTCTGGGAATTGTAATCTGTGTCTTGTCACTGGCTGCCAGCTATCAGGGTGTCTCACTGAGTTATACCAGAGTTCTGTAAATCTTTAATCTTTATACCAGAGTTGAATCAGAGTTCTGTATATATTTAATCTATATATCACTCACCATGTCTGAAAGAACAAAAAGGACAGGCAGACGCTCCCAGACACAGATAAGAGGGCAAGCAGCCCCTGTGTCGGGAGACTGTGCCTCTGGTCGTGGTGGACGTGGTGCATCCACTGCATGGGGCACGCTTGTCCTTTCTAACTGGTGCTGGCCATCTTCTTAAGCAGCAGCAACATACAGAGGATTTGGTGGATTGGCTAACCAGGCCATCCTCATTCTCCGAGTCCTCTGCCAGCCAGGCTTGTAGTGCTTTACAGTCCACCTCAGCTGCCAAAGCATTTAATGCAGCCTCCATGTCCACAGCTACTCCTGCCGCAGCCTTGCTATCACACACAGAGGAGTCATCTGAATTGTTTGACTACAATGACAGTGACATGCTGCTTGAGGATGCGCAGCAAGTATAGTGCTCTGATTCAATCTCTGAGGTTGAGGAAGGGAGTATAATCAACCTAGAGGAAGGGGATGCCAGTGATGACACACAAATAACTGGCACTCATGTTGCCCCAGCAGCTGCAGCATACTGCCAAGTTGGCTCCAGTGACGAGGAGATAGGGGGTGATGACAATGATGATGAGGTCACTGACTCCACCTGGATGCCTGATCGAACAGAGGAGTCAAGTGAGGAGGAGGAGGAGGCACAACAAACACGAGGCACAACGTCCTCTATGACCAACCGTAGCACTAGCCAGTCGGCATCAGATGTCAGAGCTGCTCCGGTGCAGAGCGCTGTTGTCTCAAAGCACACATGCAGGAACTCTGCTGTCTGGGAGTTCTTTAAGAAATGTGCAGCAGACCCCACCGTTGCTATTTGTAATCTATGTCAGATGAGGCTCAAGCGTGGGAAAGACACTTGGGTACCACGTGCTTGAGGCGACATATGACCTCCTGCCACACATCCCGTTGGCGCAAAACTTTGCGTAGGTCCTCCTCCTCCTCATCTGTCTCTACCCCCACTATATATCCTGCCATGTCATTGCCTGCTACAATCTTCACTGACAGGGATGATGCTACAGTAATGGATGTACCAGCTCCTTCCTCACAATGTGACAGCATCCCATCAGCTGAAGATTTAAGCAGTCAGATTACGTTTCCCCAGCTGCTGCAGCGTAAGAAAAACTATAGTCCCAACCATCCCCAAGCACAGCGTCTAAATGCCAGCTTAGCAAAATTACTCGCATTGCAGCTGCTGCCTTTCCAGCTGGTGGACTCTGCTCCCTTCCGTGAATTTGCTGAATGTACTGTACCACAGTGGCAGGTTCCAAAACGCCATTACTTTTCACGCAAGGCCATTCCAGCACTATACCAGCATGTGGAAGACAATGTTATCAAGTCATTGGGAAAGGCAGTCAGCAACAAGGTGCATGTGACTTTAGACACGTGGTCCAGCAAGCATGGACAGGGTCGTTACATTTCCTTCACGGCACACTGGGTAACTCTGATTGCAGCTGGGAGGGATCCAAGACAGGGCTCTGTGCTGGAGCTTGTTCATCCACCACGCCTACAGAAAGCTGCTTGTATGAGGTCTGTCTGCTCCACCTCCACCTCTCCCTCTTCCTCCTCCTCCTCCTTCTCTGTCTCTGGCGAAGTGGCAGTTAAACCGACTCCTGACAGGGTCTATGCAATGGCTCAAGCAAAAAGAAGCCATACTGTGCTTGAGCTGGTTTGTTTAGGGGACAGGAGCCACACTGGGCCAGAAATTCTGTCAGCTTTGCAGGGGCAGGTGCAGAGATGGTTAACACCATGCCAGCTTCAGCTGGGAATGATCGTCTGTGATAATGGCAACAGCCTTCTCTCCACCCTACACAAGGGTAAATTGACGCATGTACCATGCATAGCACACGTCCTAAATCTAGTGCTACAATGTTTCCTAACCAAGTACCCAGGGCTGGCAGAGCTTCTCAGCCAGGCCAGAAATGTCTGCAGCCACTTCAGACGGTCATTCCCAGCAAGCGTTCGCCTGGCAGAAATTCAAAGAGAATTCCACCTTCCCACAAACAGTCTGATCTGTGACATGCCCACCAGGTGGAACTCGACATTAGCAATGCTGCAGCGTCTGCACAAGCAGCAGAGGACCATCAACGAGTACCTGTGTGAGTATGGCACAAGGACAGGTTCAGGTCAACTTGTTTCCCCCCCCCCGCAGTGGCTGATGATCAAGGATGCATGCATTGTACTGTCACCATTTGAGGAGGCAACGAGGATGGTGAGCAGGGACAGTGCATGCATCAGTGACACAATTTCTTTAGTGTTCCTGCTGGAGCGCACTCTGCGGAGAATTATAGATGTGGCACTAGAGGCAGAGCAGCGGGAGGAAGAGGAGGCCTTCCCTAGCTCTCTTTCCGCAGACAGCATTCCAGCGGGTCCTCCTCAGATCAGACAGGAGGAGGATGAGGAGGAGGAATATTTAAGTAGTGGGGGCATTGAAGGTGTTGATTCCTCAAGGGAGGGTTTTGTGTGCCCAGAAACACAAGGGCTAGTGCGTGGCTGGGAGGAGGAAGTGCACGATACGGTAATCCTCATTGACCAGGAAGACTCGGAAGCTAATGCCACCTCCAACCTACGCTGCATGGGCTCCCTTATAATGCAAAGCCTGCTAAAAGACCCCAGGATACGTGCTATCAAGGAGAGGGATCATTACTGGTTGGCAACCCTTCATGATCCACGATACAAGGGTAAAGTTGCAGAGCTCATCCTGCCCGCACAGAGGGAGCACAGGATGAAAAAACTTGAGGACGCTCTAAAGCAACACTTGTGTAACACCTTTCCAGGCACTGGTAGGTTACCAAGTGATGACACAGGTGCTTCTGAGGCTGCGGATGATCAGAGGAAAAGTGGTGAAGGCCAGGGCTGCTTGACTGATGCATTTTTAAAAAAATTTAGTCCACGACGCCCAGGGATGTCAAATGTAGGCACCCATTGCCAGCGTCTTCACCATGTGGTGCAGGACTACCTAGGGGCAAGGGCAGACCTGGATACCTTTCCAGCAGATGATCCACTGGATTACTGGGTGCTGAAATTGGATCACTGGCCAGAATTTAGCCAATATGCTATGCAGCTACTAGGTTGCCCTTCATCTAGCATGCTTTCTGAAAGGACGTTCAGTGCCGCTGGAGGTTTTGTCACAGACAAAAGAGAGCGTCTGTCCACTGACTCTGTAGACTGGTTGACATTTATAAAAATGAATCAGTCCTGGATCATCAGTTATCAATCCCTTGATGCTGACTGTCACGGAAGGGACATAGGGGCTCGGCGCAGCGAGACCCAGGACTCAAATCCAAGACATTTTTAAAAGGACCTTGTTTTCCTTTGAACGTTTGCAGTGTGCGTTTCAATGTATGAACAGTTTATTTTCCTTGCTAGATGTGGTTTTACTTGATGTGCTGTATTAAGATGTACCCTGTGTGATTTTAAATATACTTTACATCGTTTGGTTTTAGTTTAATTTAGTTTAGTGAAATGACATAGCTTTGGTTTTAAAACATACTTATATTCCTGTAGGTAAATGTGTGTTTCTGTAGCTAGTAAATAAGTTTTGCTGCTGTGTAATTTATGCGTCAGGGATTTTCCCCATTATCTAGGTACATGTTTAATTTAAGGGATCTCTGATAGTGTGTGTTTAATCTGATGTGCTGGAACAATGGATATACAAATGTTGTGTGCGCTGAAGGCTAGAGAATGTGAAGAATGTTGATTGTAAATAACTGACATAATCTAATTAGATGGGTGTGCTAGTAATTAGTATGGGTATGCAAATTGTGACTGTATACTTCAGCATAAATAGTGGCGTTGTTCATTAAAAGAGTCAGTTCATCTGAGTGTTTGAAACATACAGCTCTGCCTGGTGTTGTCATTTCACGTCGGCTACATATCACCACCACCCAGGAACGGGTCACTCTAACTCCGCAGCAGAACATCGATTCGCCGCGCCGTTGCGCCACCTTGAATCGGTATCTTGGATACCGCAACCACCCCGAATCGGGTCCTCGGCTGAGCGCCGTGCCTGCATCTGCAAGGAGACTCTACCGAACCGCGGTTCGCCACGCAGACCGTCTCCAGCTCTTCAATGGTCAATAGATCCGCTGCTCGAGACGCCGAGTGCCGTGCCACTCGGTAGTCGGGCGGATTTCCACCGTGGGTGCCCCATCTACTCTCCAGATCTCCACCGCCACGTCGTCTTCTACCCAAGCCGCTCGAGACGCCGGGTGCCGTGCCACTCGATAGTCGGGCTTGGCAATACCAACGAGGGGGTCAGATAGAGCAGGACCGCAGGCGGATACGCCCATTCCGTCATACTGGTGGCAGCGGTGGGATATGAACCCACGCCTCCGAAGAGACTGGAGAGTAGATGGGGTGCGGTGGCGTGCACCTGTAATCCTGCTGCTGGGAGGCTGAGGCTGGCGGATCGCTTGAGTCCAGGAGTTCTGATCTGCCCTGCGCTATGTCGATCGGGCGTCCGCACTAAGTTCGGTATCAGTATGACGGAATGGGCGTATCCGCCTGCGGTCCTGCTCTATCTGACCCCCTCGTTGGTATTGCCAAGCCCGACTACCGAGTGGCACGGCACCCGGCGTCTCGAGCGGCTTGGGTAGAAGACCACGTGGCGGTGGAGATCTGGAGAGTAGATGGGGCACCCACGGTGGAAATCCACCCGACTACCGAGTGGCACGGCACTCGGCGTCTCGAGCAGCGGATCTATTGACCATTGAAGGGCTGGAGACGGTCTGCGTGGCGAACCGCGGTTCGGTAGAGTCTCCTTGCAGATGCAGGCACGGCGCTCAGCCGAGGACCTGATTCGGGGTGGTTGCGGTATCCCAAGATACCGATTCAAGGTGGCGCAACGGCGCGGCGAATCGATGTTCTGCTGCGGAGTTAGAGTGACCCGTTCCTGGGTGGTGGTGATATGTAGCCGACGTGAAATGACAACACCAGGCAGAGCTGTATGTTTCAAACACTCAGATGAACTGACTCTTTTAATGAACAACGCCACTATTTATGCTGAAGTATACAGTCACAATTTGCATACCCATACTAATTACTAGCACACCCATCTAATTAGATTATGTCAGTTATTTACAATCAACATTCTTCACATTCTCTTAGCCTTCAGCGCACACAACATTTGTATATCCATTGTTCCAGCACATCAGATTAAACACACACTATCAGAGATCCCTTAAATTAAACATGTACCTAGATAATGGGGAAAATCCCTGACGCATAAATTACACAGCAGCAAAATTTATTTACTAGCTACAGAAACACACATTTACCTACAGGAATATAAGTATGTTTTAAAACCAAAGCTATGTCATTTCACTAAACTAAATTAAACTAAAACCAAACGATGTAAAGTATATTTAAAATCACACAGGGTACATCTTAATACAGCACATCAAGTAAAACCACATCTAGCAAGGAAAATAAACTGTTCATACATTGAAACGCACACTGCAAACGTTCAAAGGAAAACAAGGTCCTTTTAAAAATGTCTTGGATTTGAGTCCTGGGTCTCGCTGCGCCGAGCCCCTATGTCCCTTCCGTGACACTGACGTAATGGAATAGATTGGGGATGTCTTCTGCATTCACAAAACCTCCAGCACTGAACTCTTCCACAATACCACAAAAGGGTTACGGTGTCAATGCACTTGCTGCCATGAAAGGCGCAATATTTGGCTGCACTGACGCCTGTGCCAGATTTATATCATTTTAATTTTTTGAACCGCAGGGTCCAACCCTGCACTCTTCCACAATACCACAAAAGGGTTACGGTGTGAATACACTTGCTGCCATGAAAGGCACAATATTTGGCTACACTGACGCCCATTACCAGATTCATATCTTTTTAATATAAGACCGCAAGGTCCACCCCTTCATTCTTCCACAATACTACAGAGGGGTTACTGTATGATGGTACTTGCTGGCCTGGCAGTCTGGCACCAAAAGCACAATATCTGGGTACACTGACGCCCATTACCAGATTCATATCTTTTTAATATAGGACCGCAAGGTCCACCCCTGCACTCTTCCACAATACTACAGAGGGGTTACTGTATGATGGCACTTGCTGGCCTGGCACCAAAAGCACAATATTTGGGTGCACTGCCACTGATGCCTGTATCAGATTCATATCCTCGGAGGGGTTACTGTGTGACGGCACTGTTGCCGACGCTAAAGGCCCAATTTTAAAGCACCTATTGTTCATTTCATCCAAAGCCTGCATAAGTTTCACAATAATTTAGCCAAAAAATCACTAAACTTTTTCTGCGTGTCCGAAAATGTCTCCTCTTTTCATACAGACTGCCGCCCCAAGCAGTTGTTTATGGATAGATTAAAGGAAAACCATTTACCATCATTTGAAATGTCATTTTTTGGTTTTTACATATTTCTATACATCCGAGAAATCCGCCACTTCACGGGCAGGTTATGGGGACCTCCTAAGCACGATATTTGAAGGAATTGTTTGTTTTTATTTTTAACCCTTATTTCATGGAAAACTCACTGTCCCTTTAAAAACTTTTTTTTAACTTTTTGTCCTTGTTTCCTGTCCCCCCGGGCACTACCCGGACCCCCATACACCTTTTATGGCAAATAGCTAGCATATATGCCCTCTTGGAGGGCACTCTAAAAATCGAATTTTCAGTCACGTTGACTTGCATTGAGTTCGAGTTCAAGTTCGAATCCGAACATTTGAAAAGTTCGAATTCGAGCATGAACCGAACTCAGGGGTGTTCGGCTCATCCCTACTAAACACAACCCACCCCCTAAATGTGAAGATCAATATGTGGGGGGTCAGAGTGTGTATCTGTGTGTGAAAAAACATGGAGTATAAGGAGGTGTAGCATTGAAAGTGTGGGTAGGAGTACCACAAAATGTTCTTGCCTAGTGCCCTGTAAATGCTATGGGAGGTTAACTTGGCTAACTGCAATTAATGGCTCCTATACAAAGTACGCAAGGCATTCATTTACAGTGAGCAGCCACAACATCCAAGCCGCAGGCCAAGCGTTGGAATAGCGGCTCGAGTTTAAACCCGGCTTTCACTACCAAGAGATTTTCCAAAAATCCACTGAAGCCAGTGTTTTTTTCATAATCATTTTTAATTAATTATACAAAAATAAATATTTGTGAATATTCCCAGTGTATTTATTACTGTAATAACCTATTTGGCAGGTAGATGTCACCATCTGCTGGCCAAAAGTAGTTACTGCAGGTAGAACTGCAGCTTAAGGCTCTGTGATTATTGGCTGGGGAAAAGCCCGATATGTCAGCTGATTTTAACCAGTTTTAGCACATTGAGCATTATGCCACAAGGCTAAAACGTTGGGGCCGCCTCCTGGAGCCCAAAAGAAAACAAAATTAGTTTGCAACATAATAATTTGATTTGCAGTCATACAGCGATCCACCCTGATCGTGGTAACATGATCTAGGGCTGCTGTATCTGCTATCGCCAGGCATTGACTGGCCATAGGGACTACAGGGAGATTCCCGGTGGGCTGATGGCTCAGTGGGCCAGTTTGAATGCTGGCTTACCACGCTGCTTACTCTGCCCTTAATAGGTGAGGTGAGAACTACCTCACCATCTGTAAAACAGAACAGTCTGCCTGTGAGACCTGCTGCGCCTCTGCTGCACCTTAAGACACGGTGCGCACTCAATCTCAGTGCCGCTGCGTTTCTTTACCCAGTTACTCTGCAGCAGCTCCGGTATCTGTAGAGTGATTGGTTGAGCGATCCCGTTGGTTTATATACTATTTTTTTGCGTGTTTGCATAATTAAAATGGGCCGGTCTGGATGAAGTCCAGGGCTGATTTCTTTTGTCCCAGTCCTGCCCTGGCTATCGCTGATCCTGTATACACGTTCACTGATCGAGTGAAGGGGTTAATCGCTCGACTGGAATCAGAGTATTGGTAAATCCTCTGGCTTTTTTTCGCTGCCATTGGACATACGTTAATTATTTCCAGAGATCGCGATAAATTAGATGCTCTTCAATGTTAATTTTTGTGATGGTTCCAGTTGACGCCTTCCCATAAACATCTGATCTATGTTGTGTTTTTTTGTCTTTTTGTTCTCTCCGATCCATTTGTTTCACTTACAGGACGTAAATATGATTTGCGCGTGACTGTGCCGTGCAGAGTCCTTAACAGAGAATATAAAGATGAATATTCTGATAGAACGTCTCAAGAATACAAGGATTTTGAGAATGAGTTTAAAGATCAGGTAAAACACATACATCTAAAATCCTAATTATAATTATTAGTGAATAACATATTTTTCGTATTTAACGTATTAACGTATTTTTCGCTCCATAAGACGCACTTTTCTCCCCCCAAAAAGTGGGGGGAAAAGTGGGTGCGTCTTATGGAGCGAATGCCCCATGATGATATGCCCCAGCTCACCTGCCGCCGCCGCGTTCATCTCCCTCTGAGCGTGCGTCCGGCAGCAAGGAGCTTGGGCACCCAAGCTTCCTGCCGCCGGACGCACGCTCAGAGGGAGACGAACACGGCAGCGGCGGCGGCAGGTGAGCTGAGGCAAATCCATGAGCTGCTGAGGCATATCCATGAGCGAGCTGGGGCATATCCATGAGCGAGCTGGGGCATATCCATGAGCGAGCTGGGGCATATCCATGAGCGAGCTGGGTCAAATCCATGAGCGAGCTGGGTCAAATCCATGTGAGAGCTGGGGCATATCCATGAGTGAGCTCGGGCATATCCATGAGCTGAGGCATATCCATGAGCTAGGTGGGGCATATCCATGAGCGAGCTGGGGCATATCCATGTGTGAGCTGGGGCAAATCCATGTGTGAGCTGGGGCATATCCATGAGCTGGGGCAAATCCATGAGCGAAGCTGGGGCATATCCATGAGTGAGCTGGGGCATATCCATGAGCTGGGGCAAATCCATGTGTGAGCTGGGGCAAATCCATGAGTGAGCTGGGGCAAATCCATGTGTGAGCTGGGGCATATCCATGTGTGAGCTGGGGCAAATCCATGTGTGAGCTGAGGCATATCCATGAGTGAGCTGGGGCAATATCCATGAGCTGGGGCAATATCCATGTGCTGAGGCATATCCATAAATTGGGGGGCATATCCATAAATTGGGGGGCAAATCCATGTGCTGGGGCAAAACCATAAATTGGGGGGCATATCCATAAATTGGGGGCAAATCCATGTGCTGGGGCAAATCCATAAACTGGGGCATATCCATAAACTGGGGGGCATATCCATGAGCTGGGGGACAGTATCCATGAGCTGGGGGCAGTATCCATGAGCTGGGGGACAGTATCCATGAGCTGGGGGACAGTATCCATGAGCTGGGGGACAGTATCCATGAGCTGGGGGAAGTATCCATGAGCTGGGGGCAGTATCCATGAGCTGGGGGACAGTATCCAAGTGCTGGGGGCAGTATCCATGAGCTGGGGGACAGTATCCAAGAGCTGGGGGCAGTATATCCATGAGAGGAGCTGGGGCAATATCCATTATTACACTATTTGATTTCAGAATATTTATTTTCCTGTTTTCCTCCTCTAAAAACTAGGTGCGTCTTATGGTCAGGTGCGTCTTATGGAGCGAAAAATACAGATATTGAATGTCTAGGTATAGATATCATCAATCAGTAAACTGGGCATTTCTTTGATTTATGGGTACAGGACTACATTATGGTATTTTTCCCACAACAAACACATCTTTCCTTGACGAATCCTTTTGTATGACGTAGTAAAATAGAAATAAAACATATAAAAAGATTATAATGTAAACTCAGACTTGCGCATTCTTTAACCCCTTCATTTTATAACCCATTATAAAACCCCCGAAGCATGGGGGATGACCATGAAAGTCAGACCAGTCACGGGACCACCCCCTTGCGCTCATAAATCATTGGCGCGTGTGCAATGACATCAGAATGAAGGGACGCCAGAACTACTGGCAAAATGCTCAAAGCAATGTTACTATTAACAGCAAATTTTAATTTAGTTTTAGTCATATTCTTCTGGCTATAATGCCATTTAGGCTAGGGTCAGACGGTAGCATTTTTCCCCGTGAACGTGAAAAAGTGCATCCGAACGCATTGACGTATTTTTTCACGGAATGCGCAAAAACGGTCAGACGACGCGCATTTTCGGGCGTGATTTTGTACGGATCGTCAATAAAACTCTTTTTGCGTCTGGACGTTATGTTGGCCGGACATTAGCAGTGTCTGACATCTCCTAATCACGCAAACACGCCGCTATGCCGCAGCTGCGCACTCAGTACGTCAGTACTAGCGGTTCAGCGTTCTCAGAAAAATGCGTTCAAATTCCACTTGCGTTGCACGGCCGGACTTTTGTGCGGCCATACATCGTATATTGGCCGTCATTGCCTGTCATCTGCTGCTAGTGCGGCCGTAATTATGTGCGCCAGAACTCACGTTAAAAGTGCGCTGGTCTGACCACAGCCTTAGGGGTTAGTCAGAGAGAGCCGATCTGGCCCCAAAATATCAGCGAACAGGGAATTTCCCCGCATGGTGACATTTCAGGGCCATTCGGCTATTCAGAGAGCAGTCGAACTGCCTGCAAGTACAGTGCCTGTTTGGCGGCAGTGAAATCCCCCCATAGAGAAGCAATGGTTAATCTATTCACAGACACCGAACAGCATTGAAATGCCCTGCTGTTCAGTGTTTTCATTCGGCAGTTTTTTTTAGGCGAACCCCATAGGCTTCAATGTTAAAAAAATATTCCCGTTTTTATTCAATATCTAATAAATCATTTATTATTTTAATCTGCAGCAAAAAGTCTATTTAACAATTTTTTTTTTGGGATCTTTTAGCCATTTTTCGAGATTTTTTTTCAGCAAATTTTTTTTGGTAACAGACCTTTTTATTATCATTCAAAGGATCTTATATGTAAATTCCAGGCATTTTCGTTCTGTAGTTTTTTTGCGAACTGCGTTTCAATTGTGACACTTTCAAGCGTAATGTTTTGGTTTTTTTTACCTCGCTTGTCGGCTTTTTCTGGTGACTGGCCTGCGCTGTGATCGGCGGCTCGGCGGCTTTTTTTTTACGTGTTTGGCGTGTTTTTTGCAGCGGTTTTGGCGGGTGTTCAGTGGGTTTGCGGCGGGTTTTCCCTGCACTCTGGGGACCCTGCGGTGAATACTGAATTCACCACAGGGTGGGGAGCTTTGATTCCCCGAAGTGCAGGGAAGTGCGGGGAACGAGGTGCTCTCTGAATAACCCCCTTAGTTTTAGTCATATTTTAGTCGGCTGAATTGTTTTAGTTTTAGTTTAGTTTTAGTCGACTAAATGTCACAAGATTTTACTCAACTAAACCTAGAATAGATTTAATCAGCTAAAATCTATCAGGATTAAAGTGTATTTTGCATTATTTAAACATTTCTCTAGAATTTCTGCACTGATTATATACTCCTGGAGTAACATAGAAAATACATCATTTCTCTCTTACTTGAGATTAGCTTTGATTGGATCTCTGCCCGATTAGCCCCTCCCTAACATTTCAATTGGTCAAAATGTCTATTATTTTATTAGTCTAGAATGTCAATAGATTTTATTCATAGTTTTAGTCAGAACTTAGCTTTTATTTAGTTTTAGTCAAAAAAATTTAGTCACCAAAATTAATTCTGATCCAATGGATCCTCCTCTACCTCCGAATCTGTAAACAATTCAACCATAAGTGAGCGATGTCAGGCTCAAACATGAAATTAAGAATTGTGTTTGATTGTTGGACATGACGTATACATATAATAATGACATATCTTGAATCTGCTGAGTCCGCTGGAAAAAAAGATATATAATATGCCTGGGTACTGTAATAAAACATGACTTCAAGTGACATTTAAACACGATGAACACAAAATGGTCACATGAACTCAGCACACGGAGGTGAAATGGCTCAGCAGTGAGGGGGTTAATGTAGGGACTTGCGGGATCCACATCAGCAAGAATTCCAGAGACGGTGTTCTCTGACGTCCGTGCTGCTGTGGCAAGCAACACAGGATGATATAGAAAATACTCATAGTTTTTCAGGTTAAAAGAAATTGTTATAAAAAGATCCTTCTGAATATTGGGGAATCTCCTGTCTTTCCCACCACAATCCCAGAAGATCATTGCCCCTATTGGGGCTGAGCTAGTAATAGCAAGTTACTAAGACAAAAATAAGCAAAACGAGCAGTAAAGTCCTACCTTTGGAGGATCCAGGAGAGGTGCATCCTGGAGAGTGAACCCTCTTGAGCTTCATGGTAGGCAACCATTATACGGTGGCTTCCATGTAAAGCCTTGTGCCACTTATAAAAAGGTAGCAGGAGACAAGAACTGTTCAGTGTCTCAACAGCATTGCAGCTCCCAGGATATATCATATCCGCAGTGACAGCTCATAAGCATTGTTGGAATTATATTCCATGAGCTGACAGATGCGAATCATGGAGCTGCATGTAAGGGAGAACAGGTCCAAAGTACAAATAGTGCAATGGGGACATACTAAGCGAGATGGGGCTTAGAAAATGAAATAGGGACATATTAATTGAATCAGAGCATAATAAATGGGGACATATTAAATGAAAATGGGTGCATAATAAATAAAATGGGTTGATTATAAATTAAAAGGGGGAGTCCTAAATGAAATGGGGCATAATGAAATGGGCTGATATAAATTAAAAGAGGAGCATAATAAATTAAAAGGGGGCATCCTAAATGAAATGGGGGCATAATAAATGAAAAGGGTCAATTTATAAATAAAAATAGGTGCAGACTAAATGAAATGTGAGCATAATAAATTATAAGGGGGCATGCTAAATTAAATGGGTTGATTATAAATTAAAAGGGCTTACTAAATGAAATGGGAGCATAATAATCAAAAAAAGATGGCCATTCGGCTATTCAGAAAGCGGGCATGCAGTTTGCCAAATTTTGGGGAATTGCCAGCAAATACATTGCCTGTTCAGCGACAGTGAACTCCCCAAAGAGAAGCAACGGTTAATCTATTCAGAGAACACCGAACAACAGAGAAATGTCAGTGAAATGCCCTGCTGTTCGGTGGTTTCATTCGGCAGATTTAATCAGGCGAATCCCATAGGTTTTAATGTTAAAAATATAACTGTTTTTACTTAGTAGCTAATAAATCGTTTATTCTTTTAATCTGCAGCAAAAAAGTCAATTTTTTAGGCATTTTTCACGATTATACTTTTTCCGATACATTTTTTCCAAACACATTTGGCAGGTTTGTGGCAGATCATCGGTGCGTTCAGGATTTTTTCGGTGGCTTATTGGATCAATTTGATGTTTTGGATTGTATCGGCTGTGTTTTCCACGATTTTTCAGTGGGATTTCGACAAGTTTTCAAGTCCGTTCCCTGCACTTCGGGGATCCTGCGGGGAATGCTGAATTCACCGCAGGGTCGGGGAATTTCATTCCCCGAAGGGCATTTTGGTGCTCTCTGAATAACCCTTCAAGTGAAATGGGAACACTATGGGCACTATTATGATGTACACGCTAAAACGGGGACGCTAGGGAGCTGCAGGTTTCTCCTTTGCGTCCCCGTTTTAGTATGATATTACGATGCAGGCACTAGAAAAGCTGCCTGCATTTTTATTGGGCGCTAAATCCCGAGATGCGCGAGGCAGCGCTAAGCACTGCCGCGAGCACCCCCTCCATGGAGTCCATAGGACTCCATTGAGGCAGACGCTGCCGGTCACATGACCTGCCGGAGCTCACCTCACGAGATACGGCAGGTCGGCGTAGTGATCCGCAGAGTGAGACTGGGGGACTTTTTCCCCCCAGTCTCTCCCTGCTCCCGGCGGACAGAGGAGGCGGTTGGATGGAACGCCGCGGGATTGAAGGTATCTGATTAATTTGGGGGGGTTTCTGATGGTGCTGACGGTTTCTGCAGCAGTGGGATCCGTTAGCACCAGGTCCTGGCTGTGGTTAACTTTCGTGTAACAGCAGGTGGACAGTAATTAGTGTTAGTATATTGTAATCCTAACGCTGATTAACTCTTTGCGCTCCTCATGTTAAGTATAGGGAGCGCAAAGTACAGTAACCTTGCGCTGAAAAGTGCAAGATATCAGACGGCAACGGGTTTTTTAACCCGTTAGCCTTTGGATTGTAATATGGGTGGCGCAGTATAGGGCCACCAATGCTAACGTGAAGCTCACACAGGTGAGCGCTAACATTAGCATCAAGAATGTAATAGTGCCATATAAATTTAAAAAGGCGGCATGCTAAAAAATAAAGGGCATAATAAATGAAAAGGGTGGATTTTAAATTAAAAAGGGTGCACTATATGAAATGGGAGCATAACATAAAAAAGGGGATACTTTAGTAATGTGGCATAATAAATAAAATGGGGCAAAAATTAATGATTAGATATTGCAGTCACTACTTACTTAATTCCAGCAATGGACCTCCGCATGCTTCACCTCCATAGGCAGAGCTTCTGAGGTGTCGTCACATAGCACAGCATGGTTGGCCTTTAGGGGTGAAGTTGACTTGGCACTATTACATGCAATCAATTGTCAAAATCAAGTCATTGATAGATTTATACAATCATGCTCCTGTTTATTTACTTCAGTTCTTGTTTTTTTACTTTTCTATTTAAACAGATGAGATATTTGTACAGGGAAATTCCTGAATACAAAGAAGTAGAAATACTCCTAGTCAGGTTAGTATTTTGGTATTGATCCACTCTTGTATATGCAAAACTGTGTACAATCACCACGAAGGCCTGTCACCAAGTTCAGGCACCCCCCTAGATGGTGCCACAACACAATAAAAATAGACAAATATACAGGTGAACAAGTTGACAGAAAACAATCCAGAAAATTATAAATACTGCCCTTGTAAGGGTACAGGAGTATTGACTGTCTCAGCTCTTAAGAAAGTCGGTTTAATTGTAAAGACGAAACGCGTCAAGCGTATCCAATTCATGACGTTCCCTCGGATGGGCTTTTACTTTGCTGTGGACACGGACCTAACTCCGGAGACTCTGGACTCACTATTCGGAATTTATCCATTATTCCTCCAGGATGGACGGTACCTGTTGACTATCCGTGTTTAATTATGCTTGTTTGCACACAATATGCTATTGATGTGCCACTTATTTTGTGAGGGGGACATTTTTATTGTCTACCATACATTAAATCTTTTTACGGTTTTACACTATGTTAGTGTTTTTTCCTTTACCGTCTAGTACCTGAGAGTGCGTGTGATGGTCATCGTACTCCTGTACCCATACAAGGGCAGTATTTACAATTTTATGGATTGTTTTCTGTCAACTTGTTCACCTGTGTCTTGATCCACTCTTGGACAAGTTTTGAAAGTGCAGCAAAGGTTCTCTGTGGGCAAGGTGAGTCTCTGGGCAGGAATCATTGTGGGTCGCATTTTTAAAAATGCAATAGTTGCAATGTATCACAACTACATCACTACGAGAATATCACCAAGTTCTCTAAACTTTAACCCAATATTCACCAAGCGGTTTTACGATTGTCAGTCCAAAAGTGCCCACTTCTGTTTTTACGTTTCTGCGCAGTTTGTGTTTAGCTCTAATTTTCCTCTTACTCGTTTATGGAACCCACACAAATTATATACCGTTTTTCCCGCCATTAAATGGACTTCCTAAAGATACCATTATTTCCATCATATCGTATAATTTACTATAATTTTGTTTTATGAAATATGAATTAAAAAAATGGAAAAAACACACTTTTTCTAACTTTAATCCCCAAAATCTACAACCGCCAAGAAAGACCCCGGCTAAATAGTTTTGAAATGTTGTCCTGAAGCTAGAAATATCCAATTTTTACGTGTTTTCGGTGAAATTTCGATGTTCTTTGAATAACCCTTTATATTTCTTTAGCTGATACTTACAGGGGAATCGCAGCACTGTAGGGAAGGGTTCACGGTTGAATCTTACCTAGGGCCAGATTTATAATTAGGCAAAGTAGGCATGTGCCTGCAGGCACCTCACCACAGTGGGTGCCCTTGCTCTGTAAAAAATAAAGAAATAAAGAAAATTTATTTAATTATTTATGTATTTTAGTTTTACACAGAACTGTGCACTTTAGTGGTGAACCTCTTTCTAAAAGAAAAAAGATTCGAAAAAGTAAAAAAAAAAATATTTTTTAAAATATGGATAACTTTTTCTATAAAACTAAAATATTTGTAAAATAAATAAAAAAATTGGGGGCGTGGCTGGCCGTGGAGGGCAGAAGACGTGTCTGGCAGAGCTCCGCATCGAACTTCCCTGTATAGGAGGTTTTGAGCTAGATTTTTCTACCGAATTTTCCCTGCAGGTGGTTCCTCCGTGGCCGCCATAGGGTGATTAGGTCCAGAGCCTGTTAAGTTCCCCCCTCCGGACCAGAGACTCGTGTCCTGCACGCTGCATTACCAGGACTATTTTGCCGGTGGCCTAGTTCCTGGCGGCCCCTCGCTGCTACTTGACTGCCTCCTTTGATCTTTGCTCCCCGAGAGGGATCCTGATACTGGCTGCGGAGATGGTGGGCCCACATCTCCCGGTCGACTATGCTGGATGTGAGGCTGAGAAGTTGAATGAGCGTGCGGGGGAGGCTGTGATGCGGGGCCTAGATGAGTGCCTGATGCTGCTGTCGGGGGATGAGGAGAGCATACTCACCAGAGGTGTTTGGCGTCGTATGATGGCTGTGATGAGAGCCTGCAGGATGCCGCGGATGATGAGTGTGGTTGAGGCTGAGATGTCCAAGTTTCCTGGCTCCGTGGATGGCGGGCTGATCCCTGGGGATGCTGTGGAGAGCGATACTACTGGTCCTGGCGATCCGGATGGGGGCTGTCCCTGGGTCCCTTGCCTGAGGGGGAGCTTTGGGGTCCTTGTGAGGCTGCCTTTCCGGCTACCTGCAGAGCACGGCAGAAGGAGGATTCAGGTGGAGTTATGTCCCTGGAGGGATTCTCCGATGCCTGCATGGATCGCACCCCCATGATGGAAGCAGCAACCCCAGAGCGGTCTGATGGAGCGGTGTGGCTGCCTGAATGTCTCGGTGAGGCAGCAGTGGATCCTGTGCAGTGTACCGTGACCACCCCTGAGCCGGCTGAGCTGAGATTGTGGCAGACCTCACGGAAGCTGCAAGCAAGTGGGCTGGGGTGTCTTTTCGGGCCTTTTGGGTCCGAGGAGAGGCTGAGGCGTCGGTCCTCCTTGCCGTTTTTTCCTATGATGCTGTCAGTGGCTCTAGCTCGAGGAGAAGATTGGTGTCGCGACATGGCTGGGGGCTTGTCTGTCCTGCTGGCCTTGATCTTCCACGCCGGGTCTTGGCTCTCTGACCGGCCTGACCTACCATCCATCGCCCTGCCTGTATCGCACCTGCTGCCCTTTCGAGATGCTGGCTGACGAGGCCCCTTTTCTTTTTGTAAGCAGCCTTATGTTGTTGTTGACCCCATTTCCCCCCTTTTTTTTGTCCACCAGAGATCCTTTTTGCTGAATTTTTTATCCCCCCCATTTTTTTTCTTTTTCATTTGGTTCCCCCCTCTTGCTGCCTCTTATCTTTAATTTGACCCCTTAGATGTGTTCACCCCCCCATGAGCTGAGATGTTTTGCGAGAGTCCCCCCATTTATTGAGACATTTTTGTTGCCTTTTCTTTAAAGATTTTTATTTTTTCTTCTGAAGAGACCCCCCCCCATTCGGGGATGATTCACCTTGGCTTTTTCTGTGACTTATATGATGGGGTTACCCCCCTTTTTTGAGACACTTTAGAGACTTATTTTGACGTCTTTATATTTGTCTTTTTGCTTGCCATCTCTCGCTGAGACCCCCCTATCTGGGGATGTTTATTATTTTTCATATGAGGCACCTATGCTGTAAGTTTTGGGTGGTCCTACGTGGCCCTTCCTGTAATATGTCTGATTGTACGCTGACTTACATACAAAATAAAAAATTCTAAATATAAAAAAATAAATACAATTTTTTTTTACTTTTTTGTGCATAGAAAGGCTCCCCACGTGGTGGCCAAATTTTCTTTATAAAAGTGAATACTAATTATATCTATTATTTATATTATATACACCTTTTTTTTAATTTTTATATCCCCTGAACAAATTACCCAAAAAAACAGCTTAAAAAAAAAGAAGTAAAAAAAGAAGTAAAAAGAGGTCACGTCTTGAAAAAAGAATAAAAAAAATTTGATGCCTAGAATTTAGGATGTTCTCAGACCAAAAGGAAACATCATTATCCTTAGCTAAAAATTAGGGTTTGCAAAATTAGGGCAGAAGGCAACAGATTCTGCCCCTATATTAGATGCGAGCACAGCAAGAAACTGTTTTCTAATTTTTTTAAATCGTTTAAAAATATTTTGTTTCCCCACAAAACAAAAATTTTAAAAACTGTCCCCCCCCCAGTTTTGTCACTTTTTTTGGAAGGGGCGCTTCAGGTTTCTGCGCTTACAGGCTCCTGAGATGTAAATCTACCCTGACTTTACCGAGCATCCAGCATCCCTATCTGTTCAGAAAATCTGTGGGTTTCAATTCAATGGCAGCTCTGGGAAGGGGAGTATCTCCTGCTGTGAGAGCCATAAATCCCTCCCCAGGAAACACTTCATGTGGCATGCCGCAGCACTGGAAACAGGAAACTCAGGGAGATTACAAGGGTTTCTTGAAAAAACTCTCCATCTGTCAGGAGTTTGGATAACACGATGTATAGGCAGATTTGGGAGGTTTTACAAATTAATTAAAGTTATTTCGAGGCCGATTGGTGCATTTTAATAGCAAGATGCTATTGCATAGTGGGGTTTATCCATTTACGAGTCACTGTTACTGGCTTGGTTGGATTTGGGCTTCATATGGTTGTAAACTTTTATTTTTGTCTCTGCTAGCCCAGGAAGTGTCTATGTGCACAGCATTGTGACGCTAGAGATAGAGATGGGTGTGAATTTTCGTTATAAAGAGGTTGCTGACATGCTGTTCGATACATTGTCGAAACTCAAAAACTGTACAGACTGGACATGTAAGTATGATTTAATTGAATACATTGTATATTATTCCCTTTCTCTTTACGTAAAGAATGAACTTACCACTCTCGTGTATTCTCCCTTATATTCCAGCAACGTATTGTATTGATTTCAGTTACATTAGCTACACAGTTCCACCAAGTGGTAAGTGTGGGTAGATCGCCCAACTCTTTCTATCAATACATTTTTGTTCTCTCTTGTAGCTGTGGTATGTGCTGTCATTTTTTACGTATACAGCTGCCATTGGGGGGGTGACAGCCCGTGATATGTTCAGAGGCCCTGTGACTCCAGGGGGTCCCCAGTCCTTGCAAAACCCCATGCAACTTGTTTTAGTGACACAGATGTAAGGGCCCATCATCCATGTCACCCAGAACTTTCCCAGTGAGATACCGGGAAACGTCCTGGTGGGCTGTGGCATCTGAGGCTGGCCAGAGCACTCTGACTTATTACTGAAGGAACGATTAGTATGGTCTGCACCTTTTAGCAGTGCAGATCAAGTGCTAGACCACCAGGGAATACTTTTTTTCCCCTTTGAGGACCACCCGGGATTTAGCCCACTCCCTGTAGTATAAGATACAAACAGTGGAGGAGGCAAAAAAATTATTTCTAATTAATTTACTGAAATGGGCAGCTGAGGGAAGGGGGACCCCGACCAGTGGGCCAGCAAGGGCCCCCAAAATTTCTGGTGACAGCCCTGCTTATATGTGCATTATCTTCCACAGACCTTTGCTATGCAGCAATTCCATATGGTTATGCAAACTTCTACTCACTGATCGATACAAACGGACATTTGGTTTGTGTGTCCGTCTGTAATGCAAACTCTCCAAACTATTTCAACTGCAACAAGGGCTCTTGCGAATTGAACTACAGCGGACCGCAGTGCTTGTGAGTATGAAGAGTATGTAATAATTATCTCTTGAAAACAAAACCCACCCTGAAAATAAGGAGCATATTTGTTGGAATATTTTCTGGTCTTCTGATGGTATACCAGTCGTGCTCTCGTTTTTCCACACCTGACCAGGCATTTTATTACTTTATCGATACTCTATAATATCAGGAATTTTATAAATTATATTCAACAAATGCGTTCTTTGAGAAAGAGCAGAGATAATTGGTGTTTTTCAAAACTTTCCTTCGGAATCAGATTTGAACAACACAGCGTTTTACTAGAGAGATGTACGTCACGCTGGGTAAGCCCGCCTCCGCACACGATTGGTTATTCCCTGTTTGTAAAGAATTTCACAAAAGACGACAAACTTAATATCAATCAAATTCATCAGACATACAGGCTTACTCAGAGAGGGTGACATTTCTTACTTGCAATAACACAATACAAAAAGAAAGTGGCTCGATCCTCATTTTCCTGCAGAGCACCACAATTATGGAATAACCTCCCAGACGCCATCAAATCTTCACCCAGTCTAAACTCACGTAAGAAATCTCTATTAACATACCTCGATAGAGAATGCAACTGTAAACATGTAACAGTGAATATATTTCTTATTTATTGTCTGTTAATCTGTATATTTGTGTTGTTTTTTAATATCTTGCATTTCATTACTTTGTATTTCTGTAACATTTCAATGTTCTTGAACCCAGGATATACTTAAAAACAAGAGAAATCTCAATGTATCCTTCCTTTTAAAATACTTTATAAATAAATAAATAATTTCGGTGCTCTCCTCCTGTTCGCCGCACTTCGATTCGTCGACCCTTTGGTAAATTCCGCATTCAACGCAGGGACCCTTAAGTGCAGCGAATCGACCTGCCAAACTAATAGAAAAACCGCCTAAAACCAGCAGAATGCATCGACAATCTGCCGCAAAACTACCGAATCGAGCAGAAAAATGCTGACGACGCGCCACCGGAAAAAGTCGAAAAGCTGCCGAAAGGGGTGAAAGAAAAAAAACAACAAAAAAACGCAACTTTTAAAAGGCAATTTCAAAAAAATTCAAATACCTGGAAATAACTAGACATGTGCATTCGTTTTAGTACTAAAACGATTTAGTCCGAATTTTGGGATAATTTAGTTTTCGTATGACTCAAGAGAAACGAAACTGCTCAGTACAAAAAACGAAAGAAACTAAAATAAAATGCACTACATTTTAGTGTCAGTCCTTTTTGTGATATTACATTGATAAGTGAAGGAGACCAGCAATGAAGAGCGCAACATCCGAAGTTCTGCACCCTCCACATGCCAATGCAGTAGGATTTTCTATACAGAGAGGGGCATTAATTAATGCAGGAGGATGTTCTATACATTATACAGAGGGGTATTCATGCAGGAGGATGTTATATACATTTTTACAGAGGAAGGTATAAATTGAGGAGGATGTTCTATACAGAGAGGGACATTAATTAATTCAGGAGGATGTTCTATATAATATACTGAGAGGGGTATTAATTAATGCAGGAGGATGTTCTAAACATTATACAGAGAGGATCCTTTTTTTCTCAGCCCTTTAAATCCAGTGGCTGTGAGCGCGGAGATCGGCTGCTTGTTACCTTATCTCTCAGTACAATGTATCAGGCTCAGCTGTTACAGTAACTGACTAACAGCGCTCAGACATTCAGTAAAACAAGGAAATAATATTGTTCTAACCGCTTATATATATATATAAAAATATTATTTACTAGTTTTACTGAAACTCTGAGCGCTGTGATGAGCAGCAGTCAGTTACTGTAACAGCTTTGCCTGATACGGGGCAGTATTACAATGTTGGTGCTAACTTAACCAGAGCTGTTGTAAACTGAAAACCTCCATAGGCTATAATGGCTCTGGGAAGTTTACAACAGCTCTGGTTAAGTTAGCACCAACTATATAAAATGGCCCACATTGTGCTGAGAGTGAGAGATACTGTAACAAGCAGCGATCTCAGCCCTCTGAGGAGCCACTACAATAGTAATTGTATCCACTGGTTTTCGGATGAATGAAATTTAGTTTTCATACTAAAGAACTGAAAACGAATTTCTTTAGCAACTAAATAAATTGCATTTTAGGACTAATCCATTAGTTCAAAACGAAATTTTGTGCTGTGCACATGTCTAGAAATAACATATATGGTCCTCTGAATAATTATGTAAAAGGTCTGTTGCAGAAAGAAAAACGCCATTTAAAAACAAAATTTTACTGAAAAAAAAAATAAAAAAAATACATAAAAAATAAATAAATAAAAAGACTTTTTGCTACAAATGAAAATAAACAGTTGAACAAATATTTAATAAAAATGGGGAATTTTTTAAACATTGAAGCCTATGGGATTTTCCTGAATAAACCTGCCGAATGAAACCACTGAACAGCAGGGCATTTCACTGACATTTCTCTGCTGTTCGGTGTCTCTGAATAGATTAACCATTGCTCCTCTATGGGGATTTCAATGCCACCGAAGGTCAATGTATTTTGTTGGCAATTCGCCAATATTTGGGGAACTTGCTGTTTCTTGAATAGTCGAATGAGCACGAAATTGTACCGTACAGGAAAATTCACTGTTCGGTGCAATTTCGGGGCCAGATCAGCTCTCTTTGAATAACCCTGATAGAGTCGCCAGAGCCTCACGGTGCTGCTATCCACGGTGCTGAAACCTATTCAGATCCATGGACAGCAGCCCTGTGGGGCTTTTTAGGATTTTTTTAGGCATTTTTCAGAATTTTTTGGTGAAATTGCTAAACAATTTCGGAGTGCACCACGAAATACAACAAATTAATCCTGAAAAACTGAATCAATTCATTGTATTTTGTTTCATTTTCATTTCTTTCTGTTTTTGTTTCATTTTGGACGGATCCGATTTGTATTTTGTAAGTCTTTCCGAAATACGAATCGGGTAAATTTCATCTGAATTTTGATTTGAAACGAAGCGAAACACACGTCTCTAATGCGTAATTTAAACACTATAGACTTTTTTCCCCATGGCAGCTTGCACATTTCTATTACAGAACAGAAGGTTATCATGTGAACCTATTACGTAGATGAGCAGATTCATTGGTCGTGTATAAGCATCATGACGCAGTGAAAAAACATAAGGAAAAAAAGTTTTACGTGTATTCGAGACTAATCTGACCCTTGTATTTGTGTATCGTATTGCATGTCCTTAAGGAGTTAGATTGATGTCCAATCTGATGGATTAATGTCTTTATTGCTTCATTTCTGAGTGTGAAATATTGTTTCTTTTCACAGATGCCCGAGTCCCGATATGTACGTATACACTACATCCCAATGCGGTGGTCAAATATTATTAGTGGCTCTCTATGGTGGCATGGGAAGCGTCATCGGCGTCCTTCTGATTTCATCCTTTATCTTGATATTCTTCCTGTGCAGAGCAAAAAGATCCAGGAAGGGCCACGTTCATGAAGACATGAAGAAGACAGTCTCCTTCACCGAGACAATAATGTAAAATATCGGTCACAACAACAAGAAACTCAGACACCATAAGCACAATGAAGGACCCCCTGAGCAACAATCCCATTGTTGGAGATACAGAGGACCTTTGGGAATTTGATCCCCTGTATCTCTGGTTTCATACAACCTACATGGGAAACTGTGGTGTCATTGGAAAGGCCAGAGTCTGATATTTCTACTTTTATCAAGCATGATCATATACATTGTACGACGGCACATCAATTTAAAAAATAATTTGCAAGAGAAAATAAAATTTTCCTAAATATGGTTAAAGCTGTGTATTTTTCTTGGAAATATGTTGTAACAGGTTCTCCATTTCTGAGGTTTAATTTAAGTCGTCCCCTGTCCAATATATAGCCATAAAGGCCACGGCTAGCAACATGTGGGGTTACTGCGAACCAAACACCAGCTCCAAAGTTGGTAGGCTGCCCCTCCCGAAACTTGTGTCTGGATCCGCCCCTGCATAAGCACGAGCAGTCTATGTATTAGAGTGAGTGAAACTATTCTTCAGACTATGTTGGTCTACACAACTCATAAATGTGCCTGCAGCTGGAGGAGGTCTTCCAGGCCCCAAGATCAACAGAAATTAAAAAAAAAAACCTCCAGCATACAGCAGTATCTTCTCAAAGTGGATTTATTCCTTCACATAACAAACGATGTTTCGACCTGGAACCGATCTTTACTGAGTAAACTTAACGTCACATTAAGGACCTGTTCCGGGTCCCCGTGTCATTTGATGTGGTGAAAGAATACATCCACTTTGATTGGATACTGCGGAATGCTGGAGTTTTTTTAATATGCTTTTTATATATTAGGGTGCACAAAAATGAAACATTTAGGATTTATAATCTGTAAATAATAACAAACAGTTGATTTGTATTTTTGTATCACAAGGCCAAATAATAAAACCACAAAGGACACAGAGAAGCCCTGAACAGTGGACAAAGAGGACCATTTTAACCAGTTGGAGCAAACCTATCCCACGAACCCCAGATATGACATTTGTATCATTCAATGCAGAATGGAAATTGCCATACACAGGCATTATGCAGCACATACAGATACAAGGT
Organism: Leptobrachium leishanense; assembly: GCA_009667805.1. Taxonomy (NCBI): domain Eukaryota; kingdom Metazoa; phylum Chordata; class Amphibia; order Anura; family Megophryidae; genus Leptobrachium; species Leptobrachium leishanense. Next base: position 29,528,185 of record CM019065.1, on the reverse strand, counting down.
GTTGCTGTAATTGCCATACACAGGCAATATGTAGCACATACAGATACATGGTGTTGCTGTAATTTCCATACACAGGCATTATGCAGCACATACAGATACAAGGTGTTGCTGTAATTCCCATACACAGGCATTATGCAGCACATACAGATACAAGGTGTTGTTCTAATTTCCATACACAGGCATTATGCAGCACATACAGATACAAGGTGTTACTGTAATTCCCATACGCAGGCATTATGCAGCACATACAGATACAAGATGTTACTGTAATTGCCATACACAGGTGTTATGCAGCACATACAGATACAAGGTGTTACTGTAATTCCCATACGCAGGCATTATGCAGCACATACAGATACAAGATGTTACTGTAATTGCCATACACAGGTGTTATGCAGCACATACAGATACAAGGTGTTGCTGTAATTGCCATACACAGGCAATATGCAGCACATACAGATACATGGTGTTGCTGTAATTTCCATACACAGGCATTATGCAGCACATACAGATACAAGGTGTTGCTGTAATTCCCATACACAGGCATTATGCAGCACATACAGATACAAGGTGTTGTTCTAATTTCCATACACAGGCATTATGCAGCACATACAGATACAAGGTGTTGTTCTAATTTCCATACACAGGCATTATGCAGCACATACAGATACAAGGTGTTACTGTAATTCCCATACGCAGGCATTATGCAGCACATACAGATACAAGATGTTACTGTAATTGCCATACACAGGTGTTATGCAGCACATACAGACACAAGGTGTTACTGTAATTGCCATACGCAGGTATTATGCAGCACATACAGATATTGCTTTGCTAATAATATCATTATGATCACTACAAATCCCCATACGCAGGAGATCTCACCATTTTATTATCTGTCTGCACTCAGCACATCTACTGCATCTGACACAAATGACATTTCTGCCTGTTTGCTGAAAATGCAGACCCTGTGTGCCATTGTGCAAGATAAAGGACACCATCTAGAGAGTATAGAAACAAACCTTTGCAAACATTAACCCCTTAACGCCGCAGGACGTACATTTACGTCCTGCATTAGGCGGGCTTTGCCGCCGCAGGACGTAAATGTACGTCCTCGGCGTTTAGAGCCCCCCCGGGAGATACTCACCTTCTCCGGTCGCTTCCCACGCTGTTCTGACTCCCCCGGAGTCAGATCAGTGTGATCCCTCCTCCGGCGTTGTGACGTCATCGCGCCGGTGGCGCGATGACGTCAGTTTCAGGCGTCCCCCCCCCCCGCCGGATCAGGGGAAGCGCCTGGAGGGGAGGGATCCTTCGGATCCCTCTATCTCCCGATCGCTTGGTCCCCGGCGGCTGTGGCCAGCATCGCTGGAAGGGTCACAGCCTGACCTTTCCAGCGATGTATGGGGGGTTAACCCCTTAGCTGCCAGGTCGCGACCGGGCACTAGTTTGTGCCCGATCGCGGCCTATTTCCGGTGGGGGCCGCCATCTTGGATGGCAGCCCCCACCTCTGGGTCACCCCCCGGTCAACTGACTCATTGCGCCATGCGCGATGATGTCAGTTAACCGGGGAACCCCCTAGCTGCAAAGGGATTTCCCATGGAAATCCCTTGCAGGAGATAAAGGGGTTCAAAGAACCCCCCTATCTCCTGATCGGTGGCAGCTAGGGGGTCATGTATGATATTGCTGGAAAGGCCAGAGCATGGCCTTTCCAATGATATCAAACATGACCATGGTAAAAGTGAAATAAAAGTAAAAATAAAAATAAAAAAATAATAAAATTAAATAATAAAAAAATAATAAATATAATAATAAAAAAAATTTTTGTTTTTTTTAATGCAGCACTATTGTTCACATTTCAATTATAATGTGAACAATGATGCTTCACTAATGATTTTTTTTTTGGGGGGTTTAGCTAAAATCACGCAATTTCTCCCCAAAAAAAAAATGGGTTCACCGTTCTAATTTTTTTAACAAATCTACCCAATAGAATATGACCGCAGAGCCTCGGATAATAAAATTAAAAAAAAAAACCACTTTACACACTGTGGAAGATTGAAATTTTATTGAAAATTCTAATTTTTTTACATTTTTTGTTATAGCATTTTGGCAGGGCATGACATATACATATAATAATGATATATTATTAATCTGCCGAGTCTGCCGGAAAGAACAATATATAATTTGTCTGGGTGGTATAAGAATACGTGACTTAAAAATGGTCAAAATGAGCTCAGCAAACTTCTACTTCCGAAACAGCGCCGAAGTTGTAAAATTACTCCCGTCCTTAAGGGGTTAAACATTAGTATATTTATATTATTTTAGCTATTTTTAAATAATAATCTGTGGGCAAAATTGTCCTTTTACTCAATAATTAATTGTTAACTACGTATCCTGTGTTTCAAATAAATGCTATATTCCTTTTCCCAACAAATATGCTTGGTAGTGATTGTGTTATTGAAGGCTTCTGCCTCTCTCTCATGTCATTTACATGATGTAAGTGCTGACAGCCCACACACATTCCATCATGTTCAGTCACCGTTTGCCTGCTGGCTTTCAGACGGAAAACATTTAATCAAAGTGCTGGAAACCATCAACAGCAAGTTACACTCAAATTGGGAATGGGCACGTGAAACTTTGAGCCCTGAATTCGATTGTTATTTTTTTTCTTGTATGCAAGGGAAGAAAACTGTTGCTACAGACACATGGTCTGCTGGATTAAAATGTAACTTTTACTATTAAAAAGAAATAAAAACCTGTGAGTCACCAAACATGGATTAAATAAAACATAGAAATAGAAATAGATACTCTTCTGAGCGTATTCCTAGTCCAAGTACTGTACTCTGGGATCCTTGATGTGGTCCCAACCAGTTAGTCCCTAATATAAACGTACTTGAATGGACAGGAATAAACGCTCTTCCCTTAACCACTTGGCTGCTAAGGACGCGCTCAGCGCGTTCAGCCAAGTGGTTTCTCCTGTGCTATGGACGCGCTGAGCGCGTCCTATCACAGGAGGCAGCAATCAGCCAGGATTCCGGCCGATTGCTGCGCCCCCTGGCACTCCTGGACCCCGGCGGGGACAATAGATGACATCTATTACAGGCGCCCCCGAGTGCGGAGAAGGTGCCTGAAAGGGGGGAGGTCCTTTGGACCTCTCTCCCTCCCGATCGGATGGGGGCAGCGGTAAAAGTCAGGCACCGTTTGGAAGGGCGCAGCCTGCCCTTCTAAACAGTGGCTGGCTTTAACCCCTTGGGGTCTGGATCGTGATCCGAAAGGCACCAGATCACAATCCTCTCCCGGAGCTGGCCGACATCTTGGATGTCGGTCAAGCTTACGGGATCTTCCCTGACTACTGGTGTCATCGTGCATAGCGCGATGTTCTGTAGTTAACCCCTAGCTGTCACCAATGTTGGAGATAGGGTTCCAGTAAACCCCCTATTCCCCGATCCATGGCAGCTAGGGGTTAATGTTTGATATCATTGAATCGGCCAGAGCATGGCCTTTCCAATGATACCAAACATGACCATGGTGAAAGTTATGGGAAAGAAATAAAAAATAAACATGAAAATAGAAAAATATTAAAAAAATAATAATAATAAAAAAATAAACAGTTTTTGTTTTGTTTTGTTAATGCAGCAATATTGTTTCCATTTCAATTATAATGTGAACAATGATGCTGCACTAATGGTTTTTGTATGGGGTGCATTTGTTAAAAATCGTGTAATTTCCCCCCCCCCAAAAAATGTAACAAGTCCCCATTTCTAATTTTTTTAACAAGTGCAACTCATAGAAAATATAACCGTAAACGCTCGCATGTTAAAATGTGTGAAACAAACACTTTACACGTTGAAAATTATTGAAAATTCAAATTTTTTTGCATTTTTTGTTATAATATACAGACAGAACATGACGTATACATATAATAATGATATTTTACGAATCTGCCGAGTCTGCTGGAAAGAACGAAATATAATATGTCTGGGTCATATAATAAAATAAGGTTTTAAAATGCGTTTAAACATGATGAGCGAAACTGTAAAATGAGCTCAGCACACAGGCGTGAAATGGCTCAGCAGCAAAAGGGTTAAAATGGATAGAGAGGGAAAACCTGTAAGTAGAGGAAGGAGGAGAGTGCAGAGAGAGTTACTAAACTTTAGGATCCTTAGGATGGTCCTGTAACAGCCCTAATATACAGGTCCCTGTGACACAAACACCAGTAAATACTGGTATGGAGAGAGAAAGAAAAAAGGCTGCTATCCTGCAGTAATAGCTGTCAGCAATTCTTACGTGTGTAAATGGTCCATAGTTGTGGGATGAGAGTGAAAGAAGTTTAAAATGTAAATTAAATTGTCATGCCAATAGCTCTACGCGTTTCGCCTAGCGTCGTCATCAGGAGCATGATGTTTGGTATCACTGGATCGGCCAGAGCATGGCCTTTCCAACGATACCAAACATGACCATGGTGAAAGTTATGGGAAAGAAATAAAAAATAAACATGAAAATAGAAAAATATTAAAAAAAATAATAATAATAAATAATAAATTAATTAAATACGTAAATGTTCGAAACCCTGAAACGTTTATTTCTATAAGTAACCAATTTTTGCTTTTGCTACTTTATTCTTACAGGGTTATTCAGATAGCACTGAAATGTGCATCTGAACACGGTTTCACTGAAAAATGTATTTTTCAAAGCCACAGATGTAAATACAACTATAGACATAAAAAGTTCTCATCGTCCTAGATGGTTAAGAAATATACCTAAAAGTCAATTTCTCAGATTAAGGAGAAATTGCTCAAATTTAACTGATTATAGGGCCCAGTCAGAACCCATTTTTAACAGATACACAGAAAAAGGTTATAATCCAGAGGAAGTATTTGAATATTTTGGATTAAGAAAGAACAGGAACAAACTTTTGGAATAAAAAGCCAGTGGGCCACCACAAACGATGGACCTAGCTTTTTATACCACATACAATGCTAAGGCCAACCAAATTTCCAAGGTATTGAAAAAACATTGGCACATTTTGAAGGGAGACAATGTTTTAACCACTTCAATGCGGAGGACGCGCTCAGCGCGTCCTCCGCATGGCTGCTGCTGTGCTGAGGACGCGCTGAGCGCGTCCTCACTTTGGGGTCAGCGTTCGGCCGAGTTCCGGCCGATCGCTGGCCCCCCCGGTGCGGGCTGACATCATCGATGTCAGCCCAGCATCCGGAACCACCGCCGGTGAAATTAGGTGTCATCGCGACAGCGCGATGACACCTAATTCAGGCGCCCCCCCGCATGTGCGGAGGAGGTGCCTGAAAGGGAGGGGGAGAGGTCCTTCGGACCTCTCTCCCTCCCGATCGGCGGCGTTGCGGGGGTTAACCCAGGCACCATTTGGAAGGGCACAGCCTGCCCTTCCAAATGGTACCTGGCATTAACCCCTGGGGAGCTGGATCGCGAATCGGCGCTGAAAAGCGCCGGTTCGTGATCCTTTCCCGGAGCTGGCCGACATCTTGGATGTCGGCCAAGCCTCCGGGAACTCCCCCTGAGGACTGGCGTCATCGTGCATCGCACGATGACGCCAGTCCTGGAGTTAACCCCTAACTGCCACCAACGGTGGAGATAGGGAGTTCCAATGAACTCCCTATCTCCCGATCCGTGGCAGCTAGGGGTTAACGTTTGGTATTGTTGGATCGGCCAGAGCATGGCCGTTCCAACGATACCAAACACGAAAGTGAAAAAAGTTTTTTAAAAAAATAAATAAATAAAATACAAATAAAAAAATATTTTAAAAAAAATTATAAAAAAAAAATAAACACTTTTTTTTTCTTTTTTTTGATTTGTTAATGCAGCAATATTGTTCCCATTTCAATTATAATGTGAACAATGATGCTGCACTAACGATTTTTGTATGCGGTGCGTTTGTTAAAAATCGTGTAATTTTCCCCAAAAAAAAATGTAACGAGACCCCATCTCTAATTTTTTTAACAAGCGCACCCCATACAAAATATAACCGCAATTGCTCGCATGTTAAAATGTGAAAAAAAACACTTTACACATTGTAAATTATTGAAAATTCATATTTTATTGCATTTTTTGTTATAATATACAGACATGACATAACGTATACATATAATAATGATATATTATGAATCTACCGAGTCTGACGGAAAGAACGATATATATAATATGTCTGGGTCATATACTAAAATAAGCCTTAAAAACACGTTTAAACATGATGAGCAAAACCGGTAAAAATGAGCTCAGCACAGGGGCGGGAAAAGCCTCAGCAGCGAAAGGGTTAAAGGATATTTCCAAAAATTATTTATAGGAAAGAGCAGTCTTTGATAAATAGGTTGGCTTCTGGGGTTATATCATCTGAAGAAATTAAGAACTCCAATTTTTTAAGAGAAAAACCGGAAGGATTTCACAAACGTGGCAGCTGTTTGGCGTGCAGCTTACAGACAAGGAAAGTCACTTCTTTCACAGGCACCAATACGAACAAGGAATATATACTCACCCAATTTATTAGCTGTTCTAGTAAAAATGTGGTCTAATTACTACAATGTCCGTGCGGAGCTCAATATATCGGCAGGACCACTAGACCCCTACGAGTTAGAATACTGGAACTAGACTTGTGCACCGTTTTTTTTCTCAGTTCGATTTCGTTTCGTTTTCGTATCGACCTTTTCGTAATTTCGGAAATTTTCGTAATTTCGGAAATTTTCGTGTTTTTCGGAACGTCTGTTCTCCTCGTTTCAAAGTGTCTATTCGTTTTCACGTAAACTAATGGTTTTTCGGATCCGATATTGCTGTCGATACGATAATTCTGTCGATACGATAATTCTGCCATTGAGATTTCTCATGTTTTACAAGAAGGATACATTGAGATTTCTCTGGTTTCACAAGAGGGATACATTGAGATTTCTCTGGTTTTCCAGGAAGGATACATTGAGATTTCTCATGTTTTACAAGAAGGATACATTGAGATTTCTCTGGTTTCCCGGGAAGGATACATTGAGATTTCTCATGTTTTACAAGAAGGATACATTGAGATTTCTCTGGTTTCAGAAGAAGGATACATTGAGATTTCTCTGGTTTCAGAAGAAGGATACATTGAGATTTCTCATGTTTTACAAGAAGGATACATTGAGATTTCTCTGGTTTTCCAGGAAGGATACATTGAGATTTCTCATGTTTTACAAGAAGGATACATTGAGATTTCTCTGGTTTTACAAGAAGGATACATTGAGATTTCTCTGGTTTTACAAGAAGGATACATTGAGATTTCTCTGGTTTTCCAGGAAGGATACATTGAGATTTCTCATATTTTACAAGAAGGATACATTGAGATGGGAATGATACAAAATTACAGAATCAGCGATATAACCAAAAAATATGTTGTCCGAAATTACTGAAATGGAACCGAAATCAGGAATGGAGCCGAAATTACGAATGGAACGAAAATGATTTTCGATTTTACACACTCCTAGTCCATTCGAAAATTCCGAACAAATTTTCGTTTCGTTTCGTAAATTTTTCGTTTTCGGAAAATTCGGATCTGAAAAGTTTCGTAAAATCGTCCGAATCCGAATGCACGAATCGGGAAATTTCGTGAAAATTCCGAAATTCCGAAACCCGAAACGCACATCCCTAACTGGAACATAGGAAAAATATTTTAAAAGAAAGACCATAGTGTTCCAGTACATTGTAATACATGTCATCGTTTTAATTGGAAAGAATTTAAATGGGTCGGGATAGAGCAAATTAATTTGGGGTGGAAAGGGGGGAATTTATTAAAGAGATTGGCTTTTAAGGAAAGTTTCTGGATTTTCACTCTGCGCACAATGTATAATGGGGTCTTAATATGGAGATGGATTTGAAGAACTGTATAGATTAATTGACGAAGTTTATCAGCATTGTCTTTTTAAGAAGTTTTTTTAAACAAATTTGTCATGATCCTAATACCTGTTTCCCTTTTTTAAGTGATTTTTTAAAATTTATTTCGTACTGTGGGACTTTGTATGGTCATTCCCAAAGAAATATTACATTATTCAGACAGACCCAGACTAGAACACAAGTGTGCTGCTGTAGGAACTATCAAGAAAAGCGGAGACTGATGTCTGTTTAAGGACACTGAATCTGAATGGACCCAAGTGGTGTAACGCCGGACAGGCACCGCGGACCTGAAGCGTAATCCGGAGGTCGCGGGTGGAGAATGTGAGCGAAAAGAACTACAACTACAGACATGCAACATTGGTTGTCCTTAATTGATTTAATTGAATCATTAATTTTTAATTGTGTTTTGTTTTGGCATAAATACCAGAAGAGTTTTAATTGTTTTTTATATTCCTGATGAAGCCCCACTCTGTAGTGGAAGGGACGAAACGCGTTGAGTATATTAACAAATCTCATTCCATTTTATGCTGCATGTATTTTACATGTTTTATTGATTAAACACATATTCATTTTACACCTGGACTGTCAGTGTTTGATTCTACGCACCAAGGTTCATCTGGCCAGAAATCCCTGGAGAGGAGAAGGGACTGACTGTTCCTGACATTGCTCAGATAAGCATGTTTTCTTTTATCTCTGGTGCGCAGTTCTAAATACCTCTTGCAGGACTGTTTATATGATACAGTGTGCACTATAATTTCCCTTTTATACCGTAGGAAGCTTTTTTTATTTGCATTTTGGATCTAGAAGTGTTAAAAGGAACACTGAAAAGCGCCTATGTTTTTGTATAAATTTAACCATTTCAGTGTTGGCAGTGTGGAGGAAACTCCTGTGTTTTGTTTGTCTCTTTGTGTTCATTTTCACACTATCCCAGGCACCCCTCATTGTAACTGACCCATTGTGTGTTTTCATGGTATGACTTCATTGCACACTATCCCAGGCACCCCTCATTGTAACTGACCCATTGTTTGTTTTCAGGCTATGACTTCATTGCACACTATCCCTGGCACCCCTCATTGTAACTGATTGATCCACTGTTTCATTTATTAACTTCCCTTAAGGTTATTTCCTATCTGTTGCCACCCAATCTAATTAGTGTGGATCCCCTGCTATTCTCAATGGCTCCGTGAAGTGCGCGTAGGGGATTTGTAAGGAATCCCCAAAACCTTCTTGGACAGGATAAGGCAATCAGCAGTTGTTTAAAACATTTATTCATTATAAAAGACAATAATAGCATTAGCTACCAGAACGCATTTTGTCGGTGTAGGCTTCTTCAGCTGGCAGCCAGCTGAAGAAGCCTACACCGGCAAAACGCGTTCTGGTAGCTATTATTGCCTTTTATAATGAATAAATGTTTTTAAACAACTGCTGATTGCCCTATCCTGTCCAAGACGTTTTGGGGATTCCTTAAAAATCCCCTACGCGCACTTCACGGAGCCATTGAGGCTCAGGAGCATGTGAGTTCTGTAGTTTAGTTATTTTAATTTCATGCTGTTTATCTACAAGATTGCACAAGGGGTATCCCCGATACATTTGCCTTACTGCAGGGGTATCCTGTTGATCATCCGTTGGATCCCTAAAGGGGTTAAATGGGCAACTGAAGACCTCAAAAAGACTCATAAAGCCATCTACCCTAGAGCCAGGTGTTGGGCTCATTTAAATGTGATTTTAATACCTTTTGTTTATTCTATCCAATTGGTGCCATATACTGCGCAATTTTGGTCTCTTTCCCCTTTTTTTCCTGTAGTTCCTCGATATATCTTCTTCACAAGAAAGAAACCCTTGAAGATTAAGAATATTTCATATATGGAAATGCAGTGAACACATTCTCGCTTTCCAGGGGACTCTGTTTGCCGGCGCTATGTTGTTGTTTCCTATATGTTTTCTCCTGCTACTGTTTGGATCGTTCCTTAGTGAAATGTCAGCGTTTGTTGATGTTCCTACAATGGCAATTTTCAATGGTGTGTGCAACTTTGGCAAACACCAGCGCTCTTACAATAACTCTCTACGTGATGTAACCCAAATCTCACTAAGTTCCTTATTCATCATTAATATTCAACATGGAGTATGTCTGGATCCCCTGCCTCCTTGTTATTTTGTGTTAATGGTCCTAAAATAAAACTACTGTAGTGTTGTCTAGTGTCACAAGTTGGCAACTCACAAAGGTAGATGTAAATCAGCCTATTATCCTCCAAGGATTGCCATGCAGTAGATGCCCAAACAAAGTTGAATTGGTATCACATCCATCCGATGGTACACGATCTCGGAATAAATAATAAACAAGGATGGCACCAAGCATCAAATTGTATATAATAAAAACTTATTTGACTTACTCTTCAGAGTAGTTAAAACAGCATAGCAGTACTGGAGGCAACAGGATAAAAACAAGCAGCTCAACGCGTTTCTACCACACAAGGTCTTCCTCAGGAGAAGATGAATGTTATGACCATTTGTGGGATATTACCCTATATTTTTTTCTTTTATTTCTAGATTTATATCCCTTTTTTTTGAAGCCTAGTGTCACAAGTTGTTGAGTTTTTATTTCATTATTGTTGAAAGAGCAATAACCATTTATTGTATTTAATTCCAGCCATAAAACACTGTAAATCAATCATCCGGGGATTTTTATTTCTCCTGCTGGTTGACCTTTGTAATGTTACTTCCATGTGTCCAAGCTCTACCAAAATCCATCCTGAGAATCAAGAAAACCTGAGGACACACTGAGGCACATTTCTTACTTCTGGTTGTGAACGCTGATCTCAAGCATGAAGACTCCAGGAGGATCCACTTTTCTGGTGACAAGTGAGTGACTTATACACAAAGACTGTTTCACTTATAAAGAGTGATGTACAGGGGCGTAAGAAGACATCACTGGGCTCCAGGACTCCCTTTATACCTCTAACCTCCCACACACAAGTTGTACGATTCAGCTCACAGGGTTGCGTGGTCGAGCCCAATATGCGATGGCACAAAGGAGGGAAGACAAGTATGTGAGAAAAATAAAAGGGGTTATTATTTACAAAATATAGAGCAATAAGAATATGAAGGAGCGGAGGGAAACAGGAGAGACAATGAAAACAATGGATAATTAATAGGAATGTGAAATTCGTTTTGTTCCAAATTGAATTTTGCACGAAATTGACCATTTTCGTTCTTTCGGGAGCATTTCCGAAACGAAATATCAGCCGCCCGAAATTACGAAATCCAAAATCAAAGTTTCAGCACAAACTAAATAATTTTGTTATGGGACCTAAACGAAATAAAGCGGAATGCAAATAATACGAAATGCTGAAAAAACAGAATAAAACAATCAAAAACGAAATAAATTTCATAACGAAATGATCTGAGATGAAAAAAAAAGAACAAAATGATCTGAAACGTAAAAATACTGAACCAAAAGGTCTAAAACGAACAAAAACAGAACAGGTCAGCTTTTTTTAATTAATGCAGGTGCTAGGGTTCTTTCCCACCATAGTTTTCAATGCTAAAAAAAAATCCCCATTTTAATAATTTTCAATTGCAGCAAACAGCCATTTTTTAAATAAATTTTTTAGGATTTTTTGGGCATTTTTTGGTTGAAAGTTTAGGTTTCCTAACTTATTTTAAATTTAATAATGAGTTCTGTTTTTCTTTGCTGAACGCTTGAATTATTTTCTTACAGTCTGTGAGCGTTCAGCAATAAAAACAAAATGGCTTTTTGGTTTGCTGCAATCTATACTATAAAAGAGTAAGCCTTCAAGTGTCCGTCTCCAAAAGCGGTCTGCGCATGCGCGACGGACATTTGAAAGTGGCCGTTAAAACAAACAGGTAGCTGCGCGTGCCGGCCGCCTGCAAAAAAAAAAAAAAAAAATCGTCACGAGCCGCGCGCAGCTACCCGTGTGTTTAAACGCCGCAAGCCCCGATCCTCCAGCGGTGACCGTCCTCCGGCTGTCGCTGGCTGCTCGGCGGGCATCCAGGCTCAGGCGAGCCCCCGGCTTGGCTCGGGCCTACAGGCCCAGCCGGGCCGGGGACTCGCCTAAGCCTAGAGGCCGGCCGAGCAGCCAGCGACAGCCGGAGGACGGTCACCGCTGGAGCTCCGGGCCAAAGTTCCCAAAACATACTCCCCTAAATTGGCCCCGATCCTCCAGCGGTGACCGTCCTCCGGCCGAGCAGGCTGCTCGGCGGCATCCAGGCTCAGGCGAGCCCCCGGCTTGGTTTGGGCCTACAGGCCCAGCCGAGCCGGGGACTCGTCTAAGCCTAGAGGCCGGCCGAACAGCCAGTGACAGCCGGAGGACGGTCACCACTGGAGCTCCAGGCCAAAGTTCCCAAAACATACTCCCCTAAATCGGCCCCGATCCTCCAGCGGTGACCGTCCTCCGGCCGAGCAGGCTGCTCGGCGGGCATCCAGGCTCAGGCGAGCCCCCGGCTTGGTTTGGGCCTACAGGCCCAGCCGAGCCGGGGACTCGCCTAAGCCTAGAGCCGGCCGAGCAGCCAGCGACAGCCGGAGGACGGTCACCGCTGGAGCTCAGGACCGAAGTTCCCAAAACATACTCCCCTAAATCGGCCCTAAGCTCCAGCGGTGACCTCCTCCGGCCGAGCAGGCTGCTAGGCCAGCCTCCAGGCTCAGGCGAGCCCCCGGCTTGGCTTGGGCCTACAGGCCCAAGCCGAGCCGGGGACTCGCCTAAGCCTGGAGGCCGGCCTAGCAGCCTGCGACAGCCAGAGGACAGCCACCGGTGGAGCTCCGGGCCAATGTAAGAGGATGTTGCCTACACATCCTCACCGACATCGGCCCTTAGCTCCTCCAGCGATGGCGGTCCCGCTTCCAGCGTCCTCTCTCTCTTCGTTGGTCGCCGGTATGACGTCACGAAAGCCTTTGACCCCGGGTCAAAATGCCGGGGTCAAAGGCTTTCGTTACATCATGCCGGCGACCAACGAAGAGAGAGAGGAAGCGGGACCGCCATTGCTGGAGGAGCTAAGGGCCGATGTCGGTGAGTATGTGTAGGCAACATCCCCCTACATTGGCCCGGAGCTCCAGCGGTGGCTGTCGCAGGCAACTCGGCCGGCCTCCAGGCTTAGGCGAGCCCCCGGCTCGGCTGGGCCTGTAGGCCCAAGCCAAGCCGGGGGCTCGCCTGAGCCTGGAGGCCGGCCGAGCAGCCTGTGACAGCCGGAGGACAGTCACCGCTGGAGCTCAGGGCTAATGTAGGTGAGTATGTGCTCTCCACACCCACCCTGCTTGCTCGGCCGGTATCCAAGGTTAGGCGAGCCCCCAGCTTGGCGTTGGCCTAGAGGCCCAGCCGAGCCGGGGACTCGCTTGAGCCTGGAGGACGCCCGAGCATGCAACTCGACCGGCCTCCATGCTCAGGCAAGTCCCCGGCTCGACAGGTCCTCTAGGCCCAAGCCAAGCCGGGGGCTCACCTAAGCTTGGTAACCGGCCGAGCAAGCAGGGTGGGTGTGGAGAGCATATACTCACCTACATCGGCCTCAAGTCCTCCACCGGTCCACACATACTCACCGACATCGGCCCTTAGCTCCTCCAGCGATGGCGGTCCCGCTTCCAGCGTCCTCTCTCTCTTCGTTGGTCGCCGGTATCACGTCACGAAAGCCTTTGACCCCGGGTCAAAATGCCGGGGTCAAATGCTTTCGTTACATCATGCCGGCGACCAACGAAGAGAGAGAGGACGCTGGAAGCGGGACCGCCATCGCTGGAGGAGCTAAGGGCCGATGTCGGTGAGTATGTGTAGGCAACATCCCTCTACATTGGCCCAGAGCTCCAGCGGTGGCTGTCGCAGGCAGCTCGGCCGGCCTCCAGGCTTAGGCGAGCCCCCGGCTCGGCTGGGCCTGTAGGCCCAAGCCAAGCCGGGGGCTCGCCTGAGCCTGGAGGCCGGCCGAGCAGCCTGCGACAGCCGGAGGACGGTCACCGCTGGAGCTCAGGGCCGAAGTTGCCAAAACATACTCCCCTACATTGGCCCTGAGCTCCAGCGGTGACTTCCTCCGGCTGTCGCTGGCTGCTAGGCCGGCCTCCAGGCTCAGGCGAGCCCCCGGCTTGGCTCGGGCCTACAGGCCCAGCCGAGCCGGGGACTCGCCTAAGCCTAGAGGCCGGCCGAGCAGCCAGCGACAGCCGGAGGACGGTCACCGCTGGAGCTCAGGGCCAATGTAGGAGGATGTTGCCTACACATACTCACCTACATCGGCCCTTAGCTCCTCCAGCGATGTCGGTCCCGCTTCCAGCGTCCTCTGTGTCTCCGTTGGTCGTCGGTATGACGTCACGAAAGCCTTTGACCCTGGGTCAAAGGCTTTTGTGATGTCATACCGGTGACCAACAGAGAGAGGACACTGGAAGCGGGACTGCCATCGCTGGAGGGCCGATGTAGGTGAGTATGTGCTCTCCACACCCACCCTGCTTGCTCGGCCGGTATCCAAGCTTAGGCGAGCCCCCGGCTTGGCCTGGGCCTAGAGGCCGAGCCGGGGACTCACCTAAGCATGGAGGCCGGCCGAATTGCCTGCTCGGGCGTCCTCCAGGCTCAGGCGAGTCCACGGCTCGGCTGGGCCTCTAGGCCCAAGCCAAGCCGGGGGCTCGCCTAAGCTTGGATGCTGCCCGAGCTACTTGCTTGGCCGGCATCCAGGCTAAGGTGAGCCCCCGGCTTGGCCTGGGCCTAGAGGCCCAGCCGAGCCGGGGGCTCACCTGAGCCTGGATGCCAGCCATACACACACACACTGTAAAAAACATATATGTGTGTATATATATCCACATGGGGTTACAGTGTGTGTGTGTATATATATATATATATATATGTGTGTATATATATATATATGGACTGCGCATGCGCGCAGCCCACGGGGTGCTGTGGCGGTTGGATGCGCGCGCAGCCGGGTGCGTGCGCGCCACCCGCCGCAGCACGCCCAAAGCGTCCTACGGAGGTTTGCTGCGCGCGCATCCAACCTCCGTTGGACGCTTTGGGCGTGCTGCGGCAGGTGGCGCGCGCGCATCCAACCGCAACAGCCTGTTACGGAGGTTGCCACGCGCCTGAGCCCAGCGCCTGAGCCCAGCGCCTGAGCCCAGCGCCTGAGCGCAGAGCCCAGCGCCTGAGCGCAGAGCCCAGCGCCTGAGCCCAGCGCCTGAGCGCAGAGCCCAGCGCCTGAGCGCAGAGCCCAGCACCTGAGCCAGCGCCTGAGCGCAGAGCCCAGCGCCTGAGCGCAGAGCCCAGCGCCTGAGCCCAGCGCCTGAGCCAGCGCCTGAGCGCAGAGCCCAGCGCCTGAGCCCAGCGCCTGAGCGCAGAGCCCAGCGCCTGAGCCAGCGCCTGAGTGCAGAGCCCAGCGCCTGAGCGCAGAGCCCAGCGCCTGAGTCCAGCGCCTGAGCGCAGAGCCCAGCGCCTGAGCCCAGCGCCTGAGCCCAGCGCCTGAGCGCAGAGCCAGCGCCTGAGCCCAGCGCCTGAGCACAGAGCCCAGCGCCTGAGCCCAGCGCCTGAGTGCAGAGCCCAGCGCCTGAGCCCAGCGCCTGAGCGCAGAGCCCAGCGCCTGAGCCCAGCGCCTGAGCCAGCGCCTGAGCGCAGAGCCCAGCGCTGAGCCCAGCGCCTGAGCGCAGAGCCCAGCGCCTGAGCCCAGCGCCTGAGTGCAGAGCCCAGCGCCTGAGCGCAGAGCCTAGCGCCTGAGCCCAGAGCCCAGCGCCTGAGTCCAGCACCTGAGCGCAGAGCCCAGCGCCTGAGCCCAGCGCCTGAGCCCAGCGCGCCTGAGCGCAGAGCCCAGCGCCTGAGCCCAGCGCCTGAGCACAGAGCCCAGCGCCTGAGCCAGCGCCTGAGTGCAGAGCCCAGCGCCTGAGCCCAGCGCCTGAGCGCAGAGCCCAGCGCCTGAGCCCAGCGCCTGAGCCAGCGCCTGAGCGCAGAGCCCAGCGCCTGAGCCAGCGCCTGAGCGCAGAGCCCAGCGCCTGAGCCCAGCGCCTGAGCGCAGAGCCCAGCGCCTGAGCCCAGCGCCTGAGCGCAGAGCCCAGCGCCTGAGCCAGCGCCTGAGCACAGAGCCCAGCGCCTGAGCCCAGCGCCTGAGCGCAGAGCCCAGCGCCTGAGCCCAGAGCCTGAGCGCAGAGCCCAGCGCGGAGCCCAGCACCTGAGCCCAGCGCCTGAGCCCAGAGCCCAGCGCCTGAGCCCAGCGCCTGAGCGCAGAGCCCAGCGCCTGAGCGCAGAGCTGAGCGCAGAGCCAGCGCCTGAGCGCAGAGCTGAGCGCAGAGCCTAGCGCCTGAGCCCAGCGCCTGAGCCCAGCGCCTGAGCCCAGCGCTGAGCGCAGAGCCCAGCGCCTGAGCACAGAGCCCAGCGCCTGAGCGCAGAGCCCAGCGCCTGAGCCCAGCGCCTGAGCCCAGCGCCTGAGCGCAGAGCCCAGCGCCTGAGCCAAGCGCCTGAGCCCAGCGCCTGAGCGCAGAGCCCAGCGCAGAGCCCAGCGCCTGAGCGCAGAGCCCAGCACCTGAGCGCAGAGCCCAGCGCCTGAGCCCAGAGCCCAGCGCAGAGCCCAGCGCAGAGCCCAGCGCCTGAGCCCAGCGCCTGAGCCCAGCGCCTGAGCACAGAGCCCAGCGCCTGAGCCCAGCGCCTGAGCCCAGAGCCCAGCGCCTGAGCGCAGAGCCCAGCGCCTGAGCCCAGCGCCTGAGCGCAGAGCCCGGCGCCTGAGCCCAGCGCCTGAGCGCAGAGCCCAGCGCCTGAGCCCAGCGCCTGAGCGCAGAGCCCAGCGCCTGAGCCCAGCGCCTGAGCACAGAGCCCAGCGCCTGAGCCCAGCGCCTGAGCGCAGAGCCCAGCGCCTGAGCCCAGCACCTGAGCCCAGCGCCTGAGCCCAGAGCCCAGCGCCTGAGCCCAGCGCCTGAGCGCAGAGCCCAGCGCCTGAGCGCAGAGCTGAGCGCAGAGCCTAGCGCCTGAGCGCAGAGCCTAGCGCCTGAGCCCAGCGCCTGAGCCCAGCGCCTGAGCCCAGCGCCTGAGCGCAGAGCCCAGCGCCTGAGCACAGAGCCCAGCGCCTGAGCGCAGAGCCCAGCGCCTGAGCCCAGCGCCTGAGTCCAGCGCCTGAGCGCAGAGCCCAGCACCTGAGCCAAGCGCCTGAGCCCAGCGCCTGAGCGCAGAGCCCAGCGCAGAGCCCAGCGCCTGAGCGCAGAGCCCAGCACCTGAGCGCAGAGCCCAGTGCCTGAGCCCAGAGCCCAGCGCCTGAGCGCAGAGCCCAGCGCCTGAGCCCAGCGCCTGAGCCCAGCGCCTGAGCACAGAGCCCAGCGCCTGAGCCCAGCGCCTGAGCCCAGAGCCCAGCGCCTGAGCGCAGAGCCCAGCGCCTGAGCCCAGCGCCTGAGCGCAGAGCCCGGCGCCTGAGCGCAGAGCCCAGCGCCTGAGCCCAGTGCCGAGTGCAGAGCACAGAGCAGAGCGCCAAGCAGAGCACAATAGATGGCACAGAGCAGAGCACAACCCATTAAAGGCACAGAGCCGAGCACAATAAACGCCACAGAGCCGAGCACAATAAACACCACAGAGCCGAGCACAATAAACGCCACAGAGCCGAGCACAATAAACGCCACAGAGCCGAGCACAATAAACGCCACAGAGCCGAGCACAATAAACGCCACAGAGCCGAGCACAAAAAAACGCCACAGAGCCAAGCACAGCACAATAAACGGCACAAAGCACAGCACAATAAACGGCGCCGAGCCCAGAACCAAGCACAACACAATAAACGGCGCAGAGCACAATAAAAAGCAGAGCACAATATACGGCACGGAGCAGAGCACAGAGCCGATGTGCAGAGCCCAGCACAGAGCCGAGCAAAACAGAATAAACGCCACAGAGCCGAGCACAATAAACGCCACAGAGCCGAGCACAGTACAATAGACGGCACAGAGCCGAGCACAACAGAATAAACGCCACAGAGCCGAGCACAATAAACTCCACAGAGCCGAGCACAATAAACTCCACAGAGCCGAGCACAGTACAATAGACGGCACAGAGCCGAGCACAACAGAATAAACGCCACAGAGCCGAGCACAATAAACGCCACAGAGCCGAGCACAATAAACGCCACAGAGCCGAGCACAACAGAATAAACGCCACAGAGCCGAGCACAATAAACGCCACAGAGCCGAGCACAATAAACGCCACAGAGCCGAGCACAATAAACGCCACAGAGCACAGCACAATAAACGCCACAGAGCACAGCACAATAAACGCCACAGAGCCAAGCACAGCACAATAGACGCCACAGAGCCAAGCACAATAAACGGCACATCGCCGAGCACAGCACAATATACAGCACAGAGCACAGCACAATAAACGGCACAGCCAATCACAGCACAATAAACGGCGCCAAGCACAGAACCAAGCACAACACAATAAATGGCGCAGAGCACAATAAAAAGCAGAGCACAATATACGGCACGGAGCAGAGCACAGAGCCGATGTGCAGAGCCCAGCACAGAGCCGAGCAAAACAGAATAAACGCCACAGAGCCGAGCACAATAAACTCCACAGAGCCGAGCACAATAAACTCCACAGAGCCGAGCACAGTACAATAGACGGCACAGAGCCGAGCACAACAGAATAACGGCACAGAGCCGAGCACAGAGCCAAACACAGCACAATAAATGGCACCGAACTAAGCACAACGCACCACACTTATCAATAGACTGCCTTCTGGGCAGGCTTTACACCTAGTTGAAAGTTATAAATGGATAAAGAAATATTTAAGAAAAACGGGGATTTTTTAAGATTTAAAACTATGGTGGAAAATTTGAATTGATATCAACTATCGAATTGATCTTAACTTACAATACAAATAATAGTCTGCAAACGACTTTATGAAAAAATTTATTTAGTTTCACTTTTTAATTGGACTCAAATACTAGCAGGGTTATTCAGAGAGCGTAAAAAGCAGGAGAATGACTGGAGAATGAAAAATTCCAGGTCAAAATAGCCGATTTGGAAAGTGAGATGAAAGGGAGAATTTTTCTGGTTTGGCTATTTTGACCTAGAATTTTTCATTCTCCAGACATTCTCCAGTCATTCTCCTGCTTTGCACGCTCTCTGAATAACCCTGTAAATCTGTGACACAGCTTAATATTTAACCCTAGCTTTTCTTTTAACAGCAAAATTTGATTAATTGGGGTTTTATTTAGTGATCCTAAATTCGAATTGATATCAGCTATCGAATTGATATATTAACTATAGAATTGATAATCTGATATATCAATTCGAATTGATATGAACTTTCGAACCGATCCGATACGAAACTAAATTAGCAACGGAATTCTGAAAACGAAATTATTTTAAAAACGAAAAGAAATGACACGAAACTAATTTTTTCAGCCGTGCACATCTCTTTTAATTAATAAACCGAAATAGGGTATAACTAGAGAGACTGGAGGAATGATGGGAAAGTAATTAGGCACTGGATACCCAGAAAAACAGGACCAGGGAACTAGGCTAAGTGATAACAAAGGCACTAGATCAACAGATGAACAAGAGACGCGGAACCAGGGAACAAGGCTAATTAATAAAGGCACTGGGTATACAGATGAGCAGGAAGAACCAGGAAACAATACTAAAGAACACAAGCAACAAAAAGGAATATAAGTATATATGAGGAGAGAAGAAACAAGAGACTAAAGAACCTGGGAAACCGAATATAATAATAAGTAACAACAAAAATATAGTATAGAAAATAAGGAAGAAGTCTTTAAATAGATGGAGTGGGGTTCCAGCAGCAAGGAATCAATTTGAGAAATTACCGGCAAATGGAGTCCAGTATACAAGCAGAGGTTCGGCAGCAGGTAATCAATATGAGCGTGGTCAAATAACATGCAAAGTTCGGCAACAGGGTATCCAATAGGAGCGTGGTCAAATAGTAAGCAGAGGTTCGGCAACAGGTATTCCAGATGGGGTTCAGAAATTCCAGGGCGGTCTGTAGACAGGACGCTATTGCAGCTTTGGAGTCAGACAGGCAATACAAAAGCAAAGCATCCATGGTCCTTTGTAGGGAGGTGCGGGCTTGCTGATTAGGAGCAGCTGCACCTCTGCAGGCTAGGAGAGACGGAGAGGTGAGACATGAGGGGCAGATTTAGGGTTTTAGGAATACACCAGCGCCGGATTTGTTTTTCTTGCAGCGCCAGCGACTGGGTACGTGACACGAGTGCAACTCCGATCCAATGCTCTGCGCAGGCGCTACGGAACTTGCGTATGTAAAGTGCATTAGTCTGTTGCGCTGTGAAATTTCTGGATCCTATGCTACGCAAGTTTCTCAGGAACACTAAAGGGTCTATTCACAAAGCACCGAAATTGCGTGCTTTAAGTTTAGGCCCATTTTGTCTCACGTCGGCGATTCCATTTTGCCATATAAATACAAGATTTGCCCACTGCTGCTTTGTCGCTCAGCTCAATGAATACACACCCACACATTTCATTATTTCAAATCTTGAATATTTTATTGCAGGCCACTGCATAACCCCATGTAAACATTAACAGTGCTGTAACAATTAGATGAATACACACATATCTATATACATAACCAATATCAATCCTGACCTAAATTCCCAACTATCTAACTGTTAAAGAGGAAAAAGATGTCATCTGCGCTCGTTTCTATGTATTTCCATGTACAACAAAACACTATGAGGTTTTAGTTTGTTTCAATGGCCATTGGAACGTAAGCTCACTCGCCCCTTCAAGGCACCTCTTTGTAGAGTGAGTACCTAACCAATGTATCAAAAGCCGCTCTACTGAGCAGCTCCAAGCCCCTCCTGCTGCTTTTCAGCTAAGGAGAGGCAGAAAAATGGTGGGTTTTATTTATACACGCACCAAACACTTCCCATTTGGGGTTAAAACCAAAAACATGGAAAAAGGAAGAGCTGCAAAATGACAAACTGGTGTTACAAGCATAATATACATACATACAGAAAAAATGGTGTCGCGCCCATACTCACGGGAGCGGCTGCAACAGCCAGGAGTAACAGCTCAGTTAATGTATAAAACATAACAAGAGGAAAAGGTGTCATCTGCGCTCGTTTCTATGTATTTCCATGTACAACAAAACACTATGAGGTTTTAGTTTGTTTCAATGGCCATTGCAACGTAAGCTCACTCGCCCCTTCAAGGCACCTCTTTGTAGAGTGAGTACCTAACCAATGTAACCAAAAGTTGCTCTACTGAGCAGCTCCAAGCCCCTCCTGCTGCTTTTCAGCTAAGGAGAGGCAGAAAGATGGTGGGTTTTATTTATACACGCACCAAACATTCCCATTTGGGGTTAAAAACAAAAACATAGAAAAAGGAAGAGCTGCAAAATGACAAACTGGTGTTACAAGTATAATATACATACATACAGAAAAAATGGCGTCGCGCCCATACTCACGGGAGCGGCTGCAACAGCCAGGAGTAACAGCTCAGTTAATGTATAAAATATAACAAGAAGAAATAGGTGTCATCTCCGCTCGTTTCTATGTATTTTCATGTACAACAAAACACTATGAGGTTTTAGTTTGTTTCAATGGCCATTGCAACGTAAGCTCACTCGCCCCTTCAAGGCACCTCTTTGTAGAGTGAGTACCTAACCAATGTACCGAAAGCTGCTCTACTGGCACCTTTTTCCACTTGTTATGTTTTATACATTAACTGGGCTGTTACTCCTGGCTGTTGCAGCCGCTCCCGTCAGTATGGGCGCAACGCCATTTTTTCTGTACGTATCTAACTGTTAAACCCCACCTTTTTCCCAGCACTGTCTTCTACCCCCGCTGTGACAAGGAGGTAAGACACCCGTTAACCAGTTAAATGACGGGTGGGCGGGCTTCTTCCTCTGCTCTTCTAAGACAACTGTCTGATCCGACCTTTTGCCCTTACCTAATAAGGAGTTAAGCCCCTGCCCCTTGACCTGGCCCCCTCCCCTTCTTTTTCCCGCGGCTCAGCTCTTCCTTTGTTTGAGCTGTGCCGTGGTTAACCCCCACCGAGCTGGCAGCTAGGGTCAACTCATGGTCACTTCTGCCTTAGGGCTCCAGGCCTTTAGTCAAATCATTATATAGCGAAAGGTAACAGTATTTTACTGAAATTGGAGTAGCCGAAGTAGTTATCTGACATCGGCAAAAACACCGAGCGCCGATAACTTCTGAATTGGCACCGGCAAATTCCACCGAACTGAAAAAAAAATTAAATTCTCCTAATAGCAGTTTAAATCAATAAAAATGTGTCTAAATAATAAAAAAGGTCCTTTAAGCAGAATAAAAAGGTCTGATACAAAATAAAAATAAGTACCGAAAATAAAATAAAATAAAAAGACCAAAAAGGTCTTTTTAAAAAATAAGAAAGCATTTTGCTGCAAATGAAAATAATAAATGGTCTTTAAGATATTACTTTTTTACATTGAAACCTATGGGACTCGCCTGTTTAAAACTGCTGAAATAATGCTGCGGAATTGCACTGTATTTCACTGTAAGTTTGTATTTAGCAAACTGACAGCATAGTGCAGTGTTTCCCAACCCTGTCCTCAGGTCCCCTACCAGGCCAGGTTTGCCAGTTATCTGAAGCACAGCACAGGTGATAGGATTTACTGCTCAGTGATTGCAGAATTCAGTCTATAGGGAGTTATTCACAGAGCACCGTAATGTCACAGACATTTCGGTGCTCTCTCGTTCCCCGCACTTCGGGGAATACAATTCCCCAACCCTGAAGTGAATTCAGCATTCACCGCAGGGGTGCCGAAGTGCAGGGAGCAAACCCCGAAAATGTAACGAAAACTCGCTGAAATCCCACATAAAAATCTCAGAAAATGACTCCGATACGATCCAATAACCGCCGCAAAAATCCCAACGATCCACCACAAACACGCTGAATGCGTCCCTAAAAAGCCACCCAACACAGCACCAACCAGCCACCGGGACAAGCCGACAAACGGGGTGAAAAAGACCAAAACAATTGAAAGTGTCAAAATTGAAACGCTGTTTGCGAGAAAACTACTGAATGAAAATGTCTGGAATTAACATATAAGGTCCTATGAATGATAATAAAAAGGTCTATTACAAAAAAAAACACTATTTAAAAAAAAAAAGGACGAGAGAAAAAATTTGGTGAAAAAAAACCTGAAAAAGGCCTAAAGATTCCTAAAATAATTAATAAATAAAGAGAATTTTTGCTACAGATTAAAAGAATAAACAGTTTATTAGATATTGCATTAAAATGGGAATATTTTTAACATTGAAACCTATGGGATTCGCCTGAATAAACCTGCCGAATGAAACCACCAAATGGCAGAGCATTTCATTGACATTTCACTGCTGTTCGGTGTCTGTCGATAGATTAACCATTGTTTCTCTTTGGGGATTTCACTGCCGCCGAACAGGCACTGTATTTGCTGGCAATTCGCCAAAATTTGGCGAACTGCCTGCCTTCTGAATAGTCGAATGGCCCCGAAATATCAACGTGCGGGAAAATTCACTGTTCGGTGCATTTTCGGGACAAGATCTGATCTCTGTGAACAACCCTGTATGTTTTCCCAAGGTAATCAGTAAAACCTGACCCTTTAGGGGGACTTCAGGACCAGGGTTGGGAACCACTGGCTTAGTGAATAGGCGATTTGCCCCAAAATTGCACAATTTGTGGCCAATTCGGAGGTTAGTGACTAACCTTTTAGATTGCATTAGATAGCTGCAGGAACTTCCTGGTTTGGGAGTCCCTGAGCCGAAGAGGAGGAGCTGTGAAGGGGGAGGGACCAAAGGTGAGTAAAATTATTGAAAATAACAAAAATAAATAAAAAATAATTATGCAGAGGCTGCTGTGTGAAACTGCACTTGAAAGGGGGTCCTGGCTTACTGTGCTACTTGAATAGAAGGGTATGGCGACTGTGCCGCTTAGGGAGAGATAATTCCAGTCACCATGGCAACCCCTGCATTCCTGGCAGGTAATGTCACTGCGGATGTGCTTGATATATACAAGGAAAAGATGACTGAATCATTCCACTGTAAAAACAGTAAAAAGTATAATTACTATATTTCAAACCAATAAATAATGCTGTTTACATTTATTTCATTCTGGGGTATAATGTGCCGGTAAAATGGAATGTTAAGTAACTAGTGGGTATCTTTGTAAGAGGGGGAATTTCTGCCTTGAAGTTATTATGTACGGATTGCATCTCCTATCATCCTCAGGCTTCCACTGGTTGAGAGTTCATAATACTCCGGTAATATTAAACTTAAATAATACAGTTTTTTTGTATCTTTTTCAGTGTTAAATCTGATTCAAATACTAAGTGCAACCACCTCATTAGCACCTACATCAACAGTACCGCAAACAACCTGGGGGATTTCAACAAGGGCACCTCAAGAGACGCGGTTTTGAGGCACATATTATTGTACCACCCAGATAAATTATATATCGTTCTTTCCGTCAGACTTGGCAGATTAATAATATATCATTATTATATGTATATGTCTTGCCCTGCCAAAATGCTATAACAAAATTGTAAAAAAAAAATAATTTTCAATAAAATTTCAATCATCCACAGTGTGTAAAGTGTTTTTTTTATGCATTTTATTTTCCGAGACTTTGCGGATATTTTCTATGGGGTAGACTTGTTAGAAAAATTTGAACTTTTTTTTTTTTTTTCTGGGGAGAAATTATGTGATTTTAGCTAAACGCCCCAAAAATAATCATTAGTGAAGCATCATTGTTCACATTATAATTGAATTGTGAACAATAGTGCTGCATTAAAAAAAATTAAAAAAGCACGTTTTTATTTTTAATAAATTTTTTTTATTATTATTGTTTTTTTTCATTTTTTTTCACTTTTATTTTACAAGTAATACGGTCATGTTTGATATCATTCGAAAGGCCATGATCAGGCCTTTCAAATGATACCCTACATGACCCCATAGCTGTCACTGATCGTGAGATAAAGGGGTTCAAAGAACCCCCCTATCTCCACCATCCTTAGGAAATCCCTTGGCAGCTAGGTGTTCCCTGGTTAACTGACATCATCGAGCCACGCGCGATGATGTAAGTGGACGTGGGGAGTCCCGGAGGTGGGGCTGCCATCCAAGATGGCGGCCCCCACCGGAAAAAGGCTGTGACCTGGCACCGATTGGTGCTGGGTCACAGCCTTGCCATCAAGGGGTTAATGCAATACATCCCTGGAAAGGTCAGGCTGTGCCCTTTCCAGGGATGCCTGGCATTAGCTGATAGCCCCCGGCGATGGGGAGGTAGAGGGATCCAAAAGGATCCCCCCTCCCCTCCAGGCGCTTCCCCTGCTCCGGCTGGGAGGGGACGCCTAAAACTGACGTCATCGCGTCCGGCGCGATGACGTCAGGCGCCGGGAGGCAGCAAAAGTGCCGGTCTGACTCCGTGGGCGCCATGAGCTGATGTGTGACAGTGGGGCTGGAACCTGAACCTCTCCTCTTTGGTACCCGATATAACAGCCCCTTTTCCCAAATAAAACGTTCCCCCTCTAACCCCCCTCGTCCCTCCTCTGCCCTACTCCTATAAACCTCTAAGGAGGGGTCCTCTCTCACCTCCCTCCCGAAGTCAGTGGGGGCATCCCAGGGAAGGGTACTAGCGACTTGAGTGGCGCAGGGCTATTGCTCCTTACCTGAGCCTCGTTGGAGTGCGAGTCGACCCCTGCAGAATGACTCTGCCCTCTTGTGGTCGCTGGGCAGGTTTCCTCGACAGGACAAAGGGAAAAAGCCGATGTGAGCTGGTCCAGATCGTTTCCCAGTAGTACATCCGCTGGTAGGTCTCTCATCAGACCAACATCCACCATGCCTGCTCCGGCGCCCCAGTTCAGGTGGACCCGGGCTGTGGGTAGTCTGTGCACTGCTCCTCCAGCCACCCGGACTGTGACTGCTCCATTGGTTTTGTCAGCATCCCGGACCAGATGGTGTTTTACCAAGGTGATTGTGGCTCCGGTGTCTCGAAGACCATGGGCTGGTTTCCCGTTAATCCACACCGGTTGTTGGTGGTGTTGGCAGTTGTCCCCTGCAGCGGTCTGCACAGGGTTCACTTCGTGTAGGATGGCCCAAGTTTCTTCACCCCCTGTAGATACACCAAAAGTGGGGTGGTATTCGGGCACTTTGTGGTAACAATGAACTGCGGCCCGAGGCTTTGGAGGGGGACCGGGTCGAGCCCTGAGAGGGCACTGGTTACCCCTGGTACTTTGACTCCTCACATGTCCCAGTTGGTTGCAAGCGTAGCACCGAACTCCTGATCTGGGATCCGAGCGGGACCCCAATGAGAGCGGTTCACCTTCCATTCTTGGCTGTTCGGTGGCCCCACTGGTCATTGGAGACAGATGGGGTTGGAACTTCGGGGTCTGGCGTTAGTGCCTCCTGGCATCCTGATGCTTACCTGCTAGGAGGGCAGCCTCCGAGATTGTGAGGGGCTGTCGGTCTAGGACCCATTCCAGGATTTCTGCTGGGATGCCATTGTAAAATTGTTCCAGTAGCAATAACTGCATTACATACTCTCCTGAGTCAGCCTGGCACCCTTGTATCCATTGTGATGCCGCTCGGTGCAGTTTGCAAGCCCATTCTGCATGGGTATCTTTCTCAGTCTTTCTTAAGTCTTGGAAACGTCTGCAGTATGCCTCTGGTGTAAGTGCATATCTGGCCAGTAGGACTACCTTGACTCGGTCGCACTTGCGGGCGTCCTCATCCAAAACAGTTCTGTAGGCATCTGCTGCGTGGCCAGAGAGTTTGCTGGCCAGTATGGGAACCCAGTCTCTTGGATCAATCTCTTGCAGATTACATTGCCTTTCAAAATCCTGCAGGTACCCATCAATGTCATCGTCTGCCTCCACAAACGGACAAAAAGCCTGGTATGGGACTTTACGGGCTGGATCAGGGAAGCTGGTGCTGCTCCCCCGGGTGGTCGCATCCCTGCCTGGCAATCTCTTTCTGAAAACAAATAAGTGTTGACGTCGAACTTGAATGAGTTCTGCAGGCGGGTTAGGGCCAAAGTATGCCATCCTCATACGCATCTCTTTTTGAAACTCTGTCTCTTCTACGGAGTCTTGGGATGCAGTTGACCTGGCGCAGTCATCCTCCATTAGGGCAGCAATGAGGGCAGCTTTTGGTTTGCTGCTTCTTGTCGGTCCTCTAACCTCTGCCAATTCTTTAAGTGTTATCCATTTCAGGCGCAGTTAACCGCTCTCCATTCAGCATTTCAGGTGTCCATCGGCTCCCTCCAGCTGGAAAGGTCAATCCCACCGCTGCCACCAGTGTTACGGATCCTGGTATCCCAGGCACCCCTTTCTGCTGAAACACAGGAGATATTTCCACACTCAGTAGACAACACGTACTATGTAGATGTTTCTCATTCGAAATCCAAATGGAGAATGATTCTTTATTTCAAATACACACAGGTGAGACACCCCCCTCCCTTCCAGAATACATTACAGATAACAACAGGTGTCCAGCCACTGGACAATAGAAAGAGCCATCCAACACAATGGAGTGTTTACACATGCATCTTATCTAAACAATGCTAGTACTAGAGGGAAACCAAGGAGTCTTCTTACAGAGAGGGGGGTAGCCACAGAGGAGTACAATAGAAGGTCGGAGGACAGCTAATACAGACATGTACATTATACAGAGAGAAGGTACACAGAAACAATACTCTACAATAACCACATAAGGGAATATTACTATAACACAGACATCAGGTAATAGAGTGATTGTTCTGTGTGCCCTATCTTACATACAGAGACAATAAACTGTAAAGAAAATATATGTAAAATAAACTTTGGGGCGGCCGTTTCGTCACACCATCCTGCAATAATAATTAGTAAGGTGTCCTAAATCTTGGCGCAAAAGCACCTATGTACTCATTAAGGTTAAGCAGATAAACTAGCTTACTCTGCGCAGTCTATTGTTCTTCTACTCACAATTAGGGATGAGCCAAACACCCCCCTGTTCGGTTCGCATTCAAACTCGAACAATTTCGAAAGTTCGAGTTTGAACTCGAACACGAACCGCACTTAATGCAAGTCAATGGGAGTCAAAAGTTTGGTTTTTAGAGTGCCCTCCAAGAGGGCATATATGCAAGATATTTGCCATAAAAGGTGTATGGGGGTCCGGGTAGTGCCCTGGGGGACAGGAAACAAGGACAAAAAGTAAAAAAAAAACATTTTTACAAGGACAGTGAGTTTTCCATGAAATAAGCGTTAAAGATAAAAATGAAAAATTCCTTCAAATATCATGCCTAGGAGGTCCCCATAACCTGCCCGTGAAGTGGCGGATTTGTAGGATGTATAGAAACATTTAAAAACCAAAATATGATGATTCAAATGACGGTAAACGGTTTTCCTTTAATCTATTCATAAACAACTGCTTGGGGCGGCAGTCTGTATTAACCCTTTCGCTGCTGAGGCTTTTCCCGCCCCTGTGCTGAGGTCATTTTTACCGGTTTTGCTCATCATGTTTAAACGTGTTTTGAAGCTTATTTTAGTATATGACCCAGACATATTATATATCGTTCTTTCCGTCAGACTCGGTAGATTCATAATATGTCATTATTATATGTATACGTTATGTCATGTCTGTATATTATAACAAAAAATGCAATAAAATATGTATTTTCAATAATTTACAATGTGTAAAGTGGTTTTTTTCACATTTTAACATGTGAGCAATTGCGGTTATATTTTGTATGGGGTGCGCTTGTTAAAAAAATTAGAGATGGGGTCTCGTTACATTTTTTTTGGGGAAAATTACACTATTTTTAACAAACGCACCGCATACAAAAATCGTTAGTGCAGCATCATTGTTCACATTATAATTGAAATGGGAACAATATTGCTGCATTAACAAACCAAAAAAAAAAAAAAAAAATTATAATTTTATTTTTTTTTTTTTTTTTTTTTTTTCATTTTTTTTTTTTTTTACAAAATTTTTCATTTTCATGTTTGGTATCGTTGGAACGGCCATGCTCTGGCCGATCCAACCATACCAAAATTTAACCCCTAACTGCCACGGATCGGGAGATAGGGAGTTCATTGGAACTCCCTATCTCCACCGTTGGTGGCAGTTAAGGGTTAAGTCCAGGACTGGCGTCATAGTGCTACGCACGATGACGCCAGTCCTCAGGGGGAGTTCCCGGAGGCTTGGCCGACATCCAAGATGTCGGCCAGCTCCAGGAAAGGATCGCGAACCGGCGCTTTTCAGCCCCGATTCGCGATCCAGCTCCCCAGGGGTTAATGCCAGGCATCATTTGGAAGGGCAGGCTGTGCCCTTCCAAATGATGCCTGGGTTAACCCCCGCAGAGCCGCCGATCGGGAGGGAGAGAGGTCCGAAGGACCTCCCCCCTCCCTTTCAGGCGCCTCCTCCGCACATGCGGGGGGGGCGCCTGAATTAGGTGTCATCGCGCTGCCGCGATGACACCTAATTCCGGCGGCTGTGGTCCCGGATGCGCGGCTGACATCCAGGATGTCAGCCCGCACCGGGGGGGCCAGCGATCGGCCGGAACCCGGCCGAACGCTGACCCCAATGGGAGGACGCGCTGAGCGCGTCCTCCGCATACCAGCGGGAACGCTGAGGATGCGCTGAGCGCGTCCTCAGCATCCAAGTGGTTAAAAGAGGAGACCTTTTAGGACGCGCAGAACAAGTTTAGTGATTTTTTGCTAAATTATGGTGGAACTTATGCAGGCTTTGGATGAAAGTAACAATAGGTGCTTTAAAATTGGGCCTTTAGTGTCGGCAACAGTGCCGTCACACCGTAACCCCTCTGTGGTATTGTGGAAGAGTGCAGGGTTGGACCCTACGGTCCTGTATTAAAAAGATATGAATCTGGTAAAGGCGTCAGTGCACCCAAATATTGTGCCTTTGGTGCCAGGCCAGCAAGTGCCATCATACAGTAACCCCTCTGTGGTATTGTGGAAGAGTGCAGGGGTGGACCATGCGGTCCTATGTTAAAAAGATATGAATCTGGTAAAGGAGTCAGTGCACCCAAATATTGTGCCTTTGGTACCAAGCCAGCAAATGCCATCATACAGTAACCCCTCTGCGGTATTGTGGAAGAGTGCAGGGGTGAAAAATGCGGTCCTATATTAAAAAGATATGAATATGGTAAAGGCGTCAGTGCACCCAAATATTGCGCCTTTGGTGGCAGCAAGTGCCTTCACACTGTAACCTTTTGTGGTATTGTGGAAGAGTGCAGGGTTGGACCCTGTGGTTCAAAAATTTAAAATGATATAAATCTGGTATTGGTGTCAGTGCACCCAAATATTTTGCCTTTGGTGGCAGCAAGTGCCTTCACACTGTAACCCCTTTGTGGTATTGTGTAGGAGTTCAGTGGTGGAGGTTTTGTGAAAGCAGAAGAAATCCCCAATCTATTCCATTACGTCAGCATCAGGGGATTGATAGCTGCTGATCCAGGACTGATTCATTGTTATAAATGTCAGCTGGTCTACAGAGTCGGTGGACAGACGCACTCTTTTGTCTGTGACAAAACCTCCAGCGGCACTGAACGTCCTTTCAGAAAGCACGCTGGATGAAGGGCAACCTAGTAGCTGCTTAGCATATTGGCTACGTTCTGGCCAGTGATCCAATCTCAACACCCAGTAAGCCAGTGGATCATCTGCTGGAAAGGTATCCAGGTCTGCCCTTGCCCCTAGGTAGTCATGCACCATACGGTGAAGACGCTGGCAACGGGTGCCTACATTTGATGTCCCTGGGCGTCGTGGACTAAAAAAATTTAAAAAGGCATCAGTCAAGCGGCCCCGGCCTTCACCACTATTCCTCTGATCATCCGCAGCCTCAGAGGCACGTGTGTCATCACTTGGTAACCTACCAGTGCCTGGAAAGGTGTTACACAAGTGTCGCTTTAGAGCGTCTTCAAGTTTTTTCATCCTGTGCTCCCTCTGTGCGGGCAGGATGAGCTCTGCAACCTTACCCTTGTATCGTGGATCAAGAAGTCTTGCCAATCAGTAATGAACCCTCTCCTTGATAGCTCGAATCCTGGGGTCCTTTACCAGGCTTTTCAGGATAAGGGAGCCCATGCAGTGTAGGTTGGAGGTGGCATTAGCTTCCGAGTCTTCCTGGTCAATGAGGAGGATGACCCCATCATGCACCTCCTCCTCCCAGCCATGTACTAGTCCTTGTGTTTCTGGGCACACAAAACCCTCCCTTGAGGAATCCCCACCTTCAATGCCCCCACTTCTTAAATATTCCTCCTCATCCTCCTCCTGTCTGATCTGAGGAGGACCTGCTGGAATGCTGTCTGCGGAAAGACTGGGGCCTTGAGAGCTAGGGAAGGCCTCCTCTTCCTCCCGCTGCTCTGCCTCTAGAGCCACATCTATAATTCCCCGCAGAGTGTGCTCCAGCAGGAACACTAAAGGAACTGTGTCACTGATGCATGCACTGTCCCTGCTCACCATCCTCGTTGCCTCCTCAAATGGTGACAGTACAGTGCATGCATCCTTGATCATCAGCCACTGCGGGGGAAAAAAAAACAAGTTGACCTGAACCTGTCCTTGTGCCATACTCACACAGGTACTCGTTGATGGCCCTCTGCTGCTCGTGCAGATGCTGCAGCATTGCTAATGTCGAGTTCCACCTGGTGGGCATGTCACAGATCAGATGGTTTGTGGGAAGACGGAATTCTCTTTAAATTTCTGCCAGGCGAACGCTTGCTGCGAATGACCGTCTGAAGTGGCTGCAGACTTTTCTGGCCTGGCTGAGAAGCTCTGCCAGCCCTGGGTACCTGGTTAGGAAATGCTGTACCACCAGATTTACGACGTGTGCCAAGCATGGTACATGCGTCAACTTACCCAGGCGTAGGGCAGAGAGAAGGTTGCTGCCATTATCACAGACGACCATTCCCAGCTCAAGCTGGCATGGTGTTAACCATCTCTGCACCTGCCCCTGCCACTGCAGAGCTGACAGAATTTCTGGCCCGGTGTGGCTCCTGTCCCCTAAACAAACCAGCTCAAGCACAGCATGGCAGGATGGATGAGGATGGCCTGGTTAGCCAATCCACCAAATCCTCTGTATGTTGCTGCTGCTTAAGACAGCCAGAACCAGTTAGAAAGGACAAGCGTGCCCCTGCAGGGGATGCACCACGTCCACGACGACCAGAGGCACAGCCTCCAAACACAGAGGCTGCTTGCCCTCTTATCTGTGCCTGGCAGCGTCTGCCTGTCCTTTTTGGTCTTTCTGACATGGTGAGTGATATATAGATTAAATATATACAGAACTCTGATTCAACTCTGGTATAAAGATTAAAGATTTCCAGAACTATGGTAAAACTCAGTGAGACACCCTGATAGCTGGCAGCCAGTGACAAGACACAGATTACAATTTGAAGAAATCTGCTAGAAGTATGTGGGACCTCCTGATAGCTGGCAGTGAGAAGACACAGATTACAATTCCTAGAAACCTCCTTTAAATCAGTGAGACCCCCTGATGGGTGGCAGTCACAAGACACATATTACCACAATTCCCAGATATTTTGTAGAAATTACTGACCCCAAAATACTTGGTGGCAGCCAGTGAGAACACACGGATTATTACAATTCCCAAATATTTTGTAGAAATTACTGACGCCCAAAATACTTGGTGGCAGCCAGTGAGAACACACGGATTATAACAATTCCCAAATATTTTGTAGAAATTACTGACCCCCCCAAAATACTGGGTGGCAGTGACAAGACACAGATTACCTCAATTCCCAAATATTTTGTAGAAATTAATGACCCCGCAAAATACTTGGTGGCAGCCAGTGAGAACACACGGATTATAACAATTCACAAATATTTTGTAGAAATTACTGACCCCCCAAAATACTGGGTGGCAGTGAGAACACACGGATTAGAACAATTCTCAAATATTTTATAGAAATTACTGACCCCCCAAAATACTGGGTGGCAGTGAGAACACACAGATTACCTCAATTCCCAAATATTTTGTAGAAATTACTGATCCCCCAAAATACTGGGTGGCAGTGAGAACACACGGATTATAACAATTCCCAAATATTTTGTAGAAATTACTGACCCCCAAAATACTTGGTGTCAGTGAGAACACACGGATTATAACAATTCCCAGATATTTTGTAGAAATGAGACCCCCCCCAGTAGCTGGTGGCAGACTGGCAGTGAGAACACACACTAACACAAGAACAATCTCCTCTGAAATCTCCTCTCAAACACTTGCTGAAGCGCTGTGTGAAGCCTTATATAGTGTGCTGTGGGACTTAGCTCCGTGAGCCCATGATTGGGCAAAATTTGCCCAATCAGGACTCTGAGCCGTGATTGGCATAGTCTTGAACCTGTCTTGCACCTGACCTGTGGTCAAGTGCAAGGCTGTAGCTTCAGGCCAGTGGAAAAGTGCATTGTGGTCCATTGTGGTGCATTGTGGGCGAACATGCGGCGAACACGCGGAAATGTTCGTAGTTCGCCAACATGCGAACAGGCGATGTTCGAATCGAACTTCGAACCAAACAGCTCATCCCTACTCACAATCCATAATCACAAAATATAAATCAATATTGGTCAACCTTATGTGTCACGGTCCTCACTGGCGATGCTGCAAAAAGGCCAGATCTGGTGCTGCACCACAATGAGGCTCTGGCTACCCCCTTTAATGTGTCTCTCTCCTGGTCTCCTGGATCGAGTCACTGACTGTCTCTCCGCTGTCTCAAATTGGATGTCTTCCCGCTTCATTAAACTCAATTTTGCCAAAACTGAAATTCTCGTCATCCTCCCTCCAAGAAGAGCCCAATACCACCTATCTCTCTATGAGTAAATGGAACACCCATTAGCCCAACACCCCAAGCTCACTGCCTTGGTGTCACTTTTGACTCTGACCTAACATTCTCTTCCCACATCCAGACAGTGACCAAATCCTGTTATTTTCAACTCAAAAACATTGCCCGTGTCCGCCCCTTTCTGACAAAAGATACCGCAAAAGTGCTGGTTTATGCTCTTGTCATTTCTCGACTTGACTACTGCAACTCGCTCCTTATTGGCCTCCCCAACTCCCATATCGCCCCTTTGCAATCTGTAATGAATGCAGGGGCCAGGCTTATTTTTCTCACCAGACGCACCTCACGTACCTCCCCCCTCCGCAATCACGTCCCATCTAGACAACTCCGTTCAGCAGGTGATCTCCACCTGTCATCGGTCTACACACGCACGCCAACTCTCGCCTCCAAGACTTCTCAAGGGCAGCACCAGTCCTGTGGAATGACTTGCCTCGCCCTTTCAAACTCTCCCCTGACCTTCAGGCCTTCAAGAAATCCCTCAAAACCCATCTCTTCAGATTAGCGTACCACATCACTGATGCAACTCATCCCACCGCTCATCCACTCACACTTGATTGAAGCCGCTTGTATGGCCCCACCATTCCCAAACCACTGGCACTATTGATCCTGCTATCTAGTGCAATTCCTCTTGTCTTCCTCAACCCCAATCCCTCTAGACTGTAAGCTCCTATGAGCAGGGCCCTTTACACCTCTTGTATCCATCCTATGTCCGTTTACATGTATTTTGTTCCATTTGGTTATTGTAAAGTGCTGCGGAAACTGTTGATGCTATATAAATGATGACAATAATAATAATAATAATAATAATATGATTCCAGACCAGAGTTTACCATTGTCTTTTATTTTGTCCAAGTTCCCATGAGTCTCCACCAGGTTTTCTTTGTCCTATCCCAACTCAGGCGTGTGCTGGGCCTGGACTTCCTTTACAGATGCATTCCACCCTCATGAAAGGGCCTCTGCATTGACGTCTTTCAGTATTACGTGACCAGTCAGCTGGGCACCTGAGCCCCTGTCTGGAGAACCACTAAAACCTTCCATTGTGTTCCTGGCTCCCACCATGATATACTTGCTATTCTCCATTCCTTCAGCCTGCCCTCCGTGCCTCCCAGTGTTCTTTTTGCCATCCGATTATCTGAACTTTGCTACGGACTTCGACCTCTTCTGCCAGTCGCCTGCCTTGACCCCTGCTATGGACTGTGACCACTCTTGTTGGATTACCCCTCTCTAATACCTCGCCTTATTCATCCCGTTACCCATATTGTGCCTAGACGTCTGCCCACTGTGTCTCCTGGTCCTCATTGTCCTGTCTATCTGGTTTCAGTAGTTTCCTTTACAGTTATTCAGAGAGGGGTGAAAACCAGGAGAGTGACTGGAGAAGTGATTTATTTTATAGTCAGAACTCTTCTTGTCCTGCCCCTTTGTCTTTATTATCTGTCCAGCCCAGTTCCTGTCCTGTCTGTCTGTGTTTTTGCTCTGTGTATTGTGTAGATTTGATCAGCCCCATTCCTATCTCACCCAACCACCTCCTATACTTCCCTATTACTCAATGTTCCTTTTTTGTTTACTCCTGTTCCTTGTTTGTTTAACCACTTGGCTGCTAAGGACGCGCTCAGCGCGTCCTGCCAAGTGCTCCTCCTGTGCTACGGACGCGCCGAGTGCATCCTAGCACAGGAGGCAGCAATCAGCCGGGATTCCGGCTGATTGCTGGCCCTCCCTGGTGCGGGCTGACATCTAGCATGTCCGCCCGGCACTCCGGGACCCCAGGGGGAAGATAGATGACATTGCGGCGGCACGATGACATCTTTTTCAGGTGCCCCCCCCCCGCAAGTGCGGAGGACCCGATCGCGGGGGACCAGAGGTTAAAGGCAGCCACGGTTTGGAAGGGCACAGCCTGCCCTTCCAAACCGTGCCTGCCTTTAACCCCTCGGATGCCGGATCACGATTCGGCACTGAAAAGTGCCGAATCGTGATCCTCTCCTGGAGCTGGCCGACATCTTGGATGTCGGCCAAGCTTCTGGGAACTTTCCCTGACGACTGGCGTCATCATGCATAGCGCAAGAGTTAACCCCTAGTTGCCACCAATGGTGGAGATAGGGGGTTCCAGCTAGGGGTCCGTGGCAGCTAGGGGTTAATATTTGGCATTGCTGGATCGGCCAGAGCATGGCCTTTCCAGCGATACCAAACATAACCATGTAAAAGTAAAAAATTAAAAAATAAATAAAAATATTAAAAAATAATTGTAAAAAAATAAATAAACACGTTTTTTTATTTGTTTGTTTTGTTAATGCAGCAATATTGTTCCCATTTCAATTATAATGTGAACAATGATGCTGCACTAACGATTTTTGTATGCGGTGCGTTTGTTAAAAATCACGTAATTCTCACCAAACGAAATGTAACGAGACCCCATTTCTATTGTTTTTAACAAGAAAAAACCCATAGAAAATATAACCGCAAATGCGCGTATGTTAGAATGTGAAAAAAAACACTATACACATTGTAAATTATTGAAAATTAAAATTTTATTGCATTTTTTTGTTATAATATACAGACAGGACATGACGTATACATATAATAATGATATATTATGAATCTGCCGAAATGAAAGATATATAATATGTCTGTGTCATATAATAAAATAAGGCTTCAAAACGTGGTTAAACATGAGGAGCGAAACCGGTAAAAATGACCTCAGCACAGAGGTGTGAAATGACTCCGCATTGAAAGGGTTAATAAACCTTTTTATCTGTTATACCCCTGTACATTTGCCTTACTCAACTCTGTCACCTCACACTGGGCTCGAACCTGTAACCCTGCATACTGACATCTGGCAGAAGCCATTAACCTTCGAGCCCGCAGTGACTCAGGCTATTGTGGAGTTATTCCAAAGAACCTTCCAGGAGTTAATCAAGCACCTGGCGGACTTCCTAAATTACATACTGCTGAGAATTTGTCAGCCCTTCTACTAAGGTGTGCGTTCCTGCAGCAAGAAAAGTCCAAGGTCCCTTGTGCATGGAGCATGCCCAGAGATAAGCCGCAGACCTCTGTATGTATTGTTGACAGTCGGGCCACTGGATTCCTATCTGTCCAGTGAGACCCCCCCCAAAATAGTCTGCTCGCAGAAAACCTCCTTTGCCAAAGACAGTGCCAAAATCTTCTCCCCTGTCTAAGCCTGTTCCAGTATCCCAGCCCCCCACCCAACTTGCACCCATGTCTAAGGCTAGGGTCAGACGAGCGCTGTATTAACATGCGTTTAGCCGCACTTAATCATGGCCGTGCTAGCAGCAAATGACGTCCAATGCCGGGCAGCATACGAAGAACGGCCGCACGAAAGTGCGGCCGCGCAATGCAAGTGGCAAACGAACACATTTTTTCGAGAACGTGAAACCGCTAGTACTGATTTACAGAGTGCGCTGCGTCCGCTAGCGGTGTGTGTGCGTGATTAGGAGACGTCAGACGCTGCTAATGTCTGGCCAACATCACGTCCAGACGCAAAAAGTGTTTTATTGATGATCCGTACAAAATCAAGGACGAAAATGCGCATCGTATGACCGCTATTGCGTATTCCGTGAAAAAATACGTCCATTCGTTGGAATGCACTTTTTCACGGACAATGTGAAAAATGCGTTCGTCTGACCCTAGCCTTAGCCAGCAACGTTGCCCACGGGACTACCTGCTGTTTCCTCCTTTACCCAATGTATGGTAACCAGGTCTAATCTAAACAATCTGATTGACCCTATGGAAACTGAAATTTCCATGTCCGTGGAGCAAGAGCCCACTGGCATCATGGAAACAGACTCACCTGAACGTATGGGCCATATGCCAATCCAGGCTTCTGGTCTGGCTCCCACTATGCCTAGCCAGCACACCATGGAGTCCACCATTTAGTTTCTCTGTGTCTCCTGATTTCTTCTATAGTCAGCCCTCTTCTTGTCCTGCCCCTTTGTCTTCATTTCAGTATTCTATGTATTATCTGTCCATCACAGTTCCTGTCCTGTCCACCTGTATTTTCTTCAGCCCCTTTCCTGTCCTGTCTGCTTGTGTTTTACCCTGTGTATTATGTGGATCTGATCAGCCCCATTCCTGACTCGCCCAACCACCTCCTATACTTTGTGGTTTACTCCTGTTCCTTGTTTAATAAACCTTTCTTCATTATACCCCTATACATTTGCCTCACTCCACTCTGTCACCGCACACTGGACTCGAACCTGTAGCCCCGCATACTGACACCTGACATTATGAGAGTAATGTGTGCAATAAAAAGCAGCTAGCTATCAACCCGCTGAGATGATCAAAAAATAAATAATATCCTTCCAACTAATCTCAAATTTACACTAATAGATTACTGCTGAATAGCCCTCTCCTTAATTCTTTCACGCTGCGGAGCGTACTATACACTATGCCGTCCCCGCTATGGGGCTCCAGGCACAACCGGCGGTAAAGGGTTAAAATGCCCTGCTGGAGGAGAAACAAATAACCATTTGAACGCCAGCCCTCTGTAAAAATCCCTGTTTTTCTTAAATATTTATTCAATTGTTTATTCTTTTTACTTCCAGCAAAAAGTCTCTTTATTTATTTGTTTTTTAGGATTCATTAGGTATTTCTGTGATTTTTTTCAACAAATTTTCTTTCCAATTTTTTAAAAATGTCATTTTTTTATTCTGTAACATACCTTTTTATTATTATTCATAGGACCTTATATATTATTTCAAGGCATTTTTGTGCAGTAGTTTTTTTTTGCAAACACCTTTTAAAAGTTGCATTTTTTTTCCCCGTTCGGCAGCTTTGTCGGATTTTTTCGACGGCTGGTCTGCGCTCTGTTTGGTGGGCCATTGACTTTATTAGGATTGATTTGGCAGGTTTTCGACGGTTTTACGGATCAATTTATTGTTTCTCTGGTGGGTTTTTTGGATCGATTCGGAGGCCTTCTGGCAGTTTTTCGGATGCATTCAGTGCCCGTTCACGGCACTTCGTGGACCCCTACGGTGAATGCTGAATTCACCACAAGGTTGGCGAATGAGACTACCCGAAGTGTGAAGGAACTGGAGAGCACCGAAATATCAAGCAAGTCCATACTGTAATATTCCCACTGTTACAGTAAACATGTGCAACTCCATACTGTAATGTATCCTCTGTTATATTTACAACAAGAAAGTCCATACTGTAATGTATCCTCTGTTATAATTACAACAAGAAAGTCCATACTGTAATATTTACTGTAATATATACAATATATTTAATATTGTAATTTTACTGTTACAGTAAAAACGCGCATCTCTGGGATTTACATAATTTACATTAAAAACGCAATGTCCTGAACTTACAGTAATGCTCCATTAATGGTAGTTCCGGTAAGACACATGTTTGTAAGACTTAATGTTGCGATGTGCATGTCTGGTGTTTCATTTTGAAATGCATAACGTGCAATCTCCGTACAGGAATTATTGGACCAATACAATTTTACTGATACACCTTTTATCAGCGACTTTTAGCTATTGATATTTTTTGAGAAATCCGCATACCGATAAATTCAAATTAATTTGCTGAATCAGATATTTCTGTTAAAAAGTATTAGCCACAAGTGCTGATATTTGACTCAAATTTTTATCGACAACCGAAATGTCGGTGAGCCCAAAAATTATCTTAAAATCAGCTGAAAAAGGTGCCAGTTAATTTGAGCCAAATTAAAGCGAGGCAAAACTCGGGATATTGACCTTTGTGTTTGCTATTAATAAAGATATCAATTTGGCTTCACATCTGTCTAAACCAGTGTTTCTCAACTCCAGTCCTCAGGACCCACTAACAGGTCATGTTTGCCAGATATCTGAAGGACAGCCCAGGTGATATCATTTGTTGGTCAGTGATTGCAGGATTCATCTGCATTACCCCAAAGTGATACTTAAAATCTGGCCTGTACAGTAGTGGGTCCTGAGGAACGGAGTTGAGAAACACTGGTCTAAAGTACATTAATTCAAACTATTGACTTAGGTGGCAGTCATCTACCGCCCACCGGGACCAACCTCCCAGTTTTTTGACCACTTTGCTACCTGGCTTTCTCACTTCCTGTCTTCTAATCTTCCATGCATAATTCTCGGGGACTTCAACATTCCCATTGACGATCCTTCCTCTCCTGCTGCCTCCAAACTTCTTTCACTCACGTCCTCCCTTGGACTCACACAATCCTCCCTCCTCCCTACCACCGCGATGGTCACGTTATTGACCTGGTCTTTTCCAACCTCTGCTCCATTTCTGAGTTCAAATGTCGCCCTTTCCCCATCTCTGACCACCACCTTCTCTCTTTCAACCTATCTGGACTTCCTAAACACCCTGCTCCCCCACCCCGCACACACACTCGCAGAATCTACAGGCTGTGGACCCCCATCAATTCTCCAACCTACTTCACCACCTCCCTCATACTCATCCTTCACCTGCCCAGATGCTGCCACTAATCACTACAACACTACGCTTATCTCTGCTCTAGACACTCTTGCTCCTCTTCGACTCTGTAAGCCCCACGCCGCCAGCTTCAGCCCTGGCACACCCTCCAGACTCGCTACCTGCAAAGATGCTCCGCACCGCAGAGCGTGCCTGGAGAAAATCCCGCTCTGAAGCTGATTTTGTTCACTTCAAGTTTATTCTCCGGTCATACACCTCTGCCCTCCACTTGGCCAAACAATCCTTCTTTCATCTCTCATATCTACGCTGTCCTCCAACCCTAAACGGCTCTGGTCCACCTTCAACACCCTCCTCTACCCACCTGCACCTCCCCCCTCAGCTGCCTTCAGCGCTCAAGACCTGGCAGACTACTTCCTCAGTAAAACTTTAACTATCAGAAGCAACATCCCAACACAAGATAGTTATCTGCCACCGCCACTCCACAGGTCCCCTCTGCCACCCTCTGCCGCTTCCTCCCAGCCACTGAGGAGGAAGTCAATTCCTTATTGTCCTCCTCACATCTCACCACGTGCCCGCTCGACCCCATTCCCTCACATCTAATTCCTCCCCTCTCCTCCTCCCTCAGCCCTGCTCTTCACACACATCTTCAACCTATCTCTCTCCACTGGCTCCTTTCCATCCGCCTTCAAACACGCGCTAGTTACCCCTTTACTAAAGAAACCATCCCTCGATCCCAACTCTCCATCCAACTACCGCCCTGTATCCCTGCTTCCCTTCACATCAAAGCTCTTAGAAAAACTAGTCTTCAACCGCCTCTCCCTCTTCCTGTCCTCCAATTCCCTACTTGACCCCCTGCAATCTGGCTTCTGTCCCCTACACTCAACTGAAACTGCCCTCACCAAAGTCACCAACGACCTCCTAACTGCTAAAAAACACGGCCACTATTCTATTCTCATCCTGCTTGACCTCTCGGCTGCTTTTGACACTGTTGACCACCCCCTCCTTCTACAGACCCTCAACTCTCTGGGTCTCGGCGACACTGCACTTGCTTGGGTTGACTCCTATTTATCCAACAGGTCCTTCTGTGTGTCCTTTGCTGGTAACTCCTCCTCTTCATTGCCTCTATCTGTTGGTGTACCTCAAGGCTCTGTCCTTGGTCCTCTGCTCTTTTCCATCTACACCTCCTCCCTGGGCAAAATCATCAACAGCTTTGGCTTTAATTACCACCTCTACGCTGATGACACTCAGATCTACCTCTCTACCCCTGATCTCTCTCCCCCTGTCCTTTCAAAAGTCAGTGACTGTTTATCTGGCATCTCCTCCTGGATGGCCTCCCACCACCTAAAGATCAACATGTCAAAGACTGAGCTCCTACGTATCCTCCCTCCAATGCCTCCCCACCTCCTGACTTCTCTATCATGGTGGAGGGTATCACCATCTCCCCATCAAACCAAGTTCGCTGTCTTGGAGTTACACTTGACTCTGCTCTTTCCTTCATCCCCCACATCCAGTCTCTTTCCTCCTCCTGCCGATACCAACTGCGTAATATTTCCAGAATTCGGCCATTTCTTACCGCTGTCACCACAAAACAACTCATACATGCCCTGGTAATCTCCCGACTCGACTATTGCAATAATCTCTTATCTGGCCTCCCTCTGTCCCGCCTCTCCCCCTACAATCCATCCTGAACGCCTCCGCCAGGCTAATTCACCTCACCCGCCGCTCTGTCTCTGCCGCTCCCCTCTGCAAGTCCCTTCACTGGCTCCCCATCACTGCAGAATTAAGTTCAAAATCCTTATCCTTACCTACAAAACCCTCACTAACTCAGCGCCCCACTACCTGTCCTCACTAATCACCAAATACACCCCAGCCCGCTCCCTAAGGTCAAACAGTGACCTGCGCCTAGCTTCTCCCCGCATCACCTCTTCCCATGATAGACTGCAGGATTTCTCACGCGCAGCCCCCACTCACTGGAACGCTCTCCCTCGTACTGTCAGACTTCCCCTAACTTCTCTTCCTTCAAACGCTCTCTTAAAACGTTCCTATTTAGGGAAGCCTACCACCCAACTCACTGACGCAACCATCAATCACTCTCACCTTACAGTCCTCTCCTCCTGTTTCCAACCCCAACCCTCCCAGATTGTGAGTTCCTACGGGAATAGGGCCCTCATCTCCTCCTGTACTGTTTGTCAAATGTTGTTCAATGTATTGTAACCCTGTCTATACTGTGCTTATTGTACAGCGCTGCGGAATATGCTGGCGCTTTATAAATAAAGAATAATAATAATAATAATAGGATGGGGTTAGACGAGCGCACTATGTGCGTCCATACTCACATGCCTTCCGGCGTCCGTCGCAGCATTGTAATGATGCGACGGGCTGGCCTCACACTGTAGCGCGCATGAATTGCGCGCGCTACAGCGGGCATGCTGCGTCTGTTTAGAAAGCCTCCCCGTCTAAGCGCTAGGATGCATGTTCGACGGGACTGCAAAGCACTATCCTTTATAGGAGGATCGAAGCTTGCAGTGCTAAGCGCACTAACTGCGTTCAGTGAGGTAGCTAGATGGGCGTGAGATTGGAAGGAATGTCCACTCTGACAGACGTTCCTACCGCTCTTAAAAACGCTCGTCTGACCCCGGCCTTAAGGCTTTATTATGACTTTAA
The DNA here is from genome assembly GCA_009667805.1 of Leptobrachium leishanense. Lineage (NCBI taxonomy): Eukaryota > Metazoa > Chordata > Amphibia > Anura > Megophryidae > Leptobrachium > Leptobrachium leishanense. The sequence goes on along the minus strand of CM019065.1, from coordinate 29,485,475 downwards.
GTTTTTCTCCCATATTACACATTTCTTACTATTTCTCTTCTTTCAGTTTTTTGTGAAAATGGAGGAACATTTGATGGAGGGCGGTGCATTTGTCCAGATATATTTTATGGAGTAACATGTAGCAATATCGTAGACACTGTTGTAATTACAGGTAAGTGTGAACTAGTTTTATTTTATAGAAAACGAACTTTTGCCCGTGGCTTCGCTCGCGTGGATTTTAGGATTTGTTAAAATTGTTTTTTAAAAGAAACATGAGGTTTTTTTGGTAGAACCCCCCTTCCCCCCCCCCACTTGGGATTTTTGGAAAATTGTAAAACACGTGTTTTTTTATTTTTCAAGAAGAACGTAAGTGCCAAATTTCACACCTGTAACATCTTTGGTTTTTGAAATATAGGTATACTGATAAAAGTATTCACATCCCTTTCCCCCACCCCCCTTAACTGGATATTCAGAAAATGGTAAAACATGTTTTTGTTCTGCACAAAGATTGTAAATATCGAATTTCACACCTGTAACATCATTGGTTTTTGAAATATAGGCATAGTGATAAAGGTATTCATCCCCCTTTCTGCCCCCCCCCCACTGGATTTTTGGAAAATGGTAAAATACGTGTTTTATTTTCAAGACGAATCTAAATACCATTTTTCACGTCTGTAAAATCTTCTGTTTTTGAGATATAGGTATCCTGTTGAAAAGTATTCACACCCCTTTTTTCACCCACCACGTGGGATTCTTGGAAAATGGTAAAACATGTGTTTTTTTATTTTTCAAGAAGACTGTAAGTGCCAGATTTCACACCTGTAACATCTTTGGATTTTGGAAATATAGGTATACTGATAAAAGTATTCAACCCCCCTTTTTCCCCCACCCACTGGATTTTTGAAAAATGGTAAAATAGTTGTTTTTTTGTTTCTCAAGACAAATCTAAATACCAATTTTCACATCTGTAAAATCTTCTGTTTTTGAGATGTAGGTATCCTGTTTAAAAGTATTCACCCCCTTTTTTTACCCCCCCACTTGGATTTTTGGAAAACTGTAAAAACTGTAAAACACACAGAAAATAACTACCCTTTATACCGCGGATGGTAAACTTCGCAACCCTAGGGATATAGCTAATGGCTTCGTGAACTACTATGAGCAATTATATAACCTTGATACAGACGAGGCGATTTCTCACCCGACCACAGCCACCGTGAATGCATATTTAAACAGCATACACCTTCCTACTCTTTCGCAGTCACAGGCCATTAGTCTCTCTTGCCCAATCACTAAAGAGGACATTTCTAAGGCCATCAAAGCTCTACCAGCCGGGAAGGCGCCAGACCCTGATGTTCTATCCAGTCTATATTATTCCAAGTTCTCTTCCCTACTGCTTCCACACCTCCAAGCGGCCTTCACCGCGGTGCGGGAGTGTGGCTCATTCCCGGTGGATATGTTGAGAGCACACATAGTCACGCTACCCAAACCCGGCAAATCTCCCGACCGCTGCCCTAATTTACGTCCTATTTCCCTAATCAATGTAGATGTAAAACTTTACGGTAAAATCCTGGCCGCCCGTCTGCAACACCTCCTACCCACCCTTATAGGACAGGACCAAGTAGGATTCATAACCAAGCGACAAGGTCCAGATAGCACTAAAAGACTCTTGAACTTAATGGATGCCATGCGCTGCGAAGGGACCCCCGGTTTGATCCTGTCACTCGATGCCGAAAAAGCGTTCGACAGGGTCAACTGAATATTCCTCAAATTGGATCTTCTCAAGTTCGGCTTTCTGAACTCTTTTTTGCACGATATCCAAGCTTTATACGACTCCCCATCGGCTAGAGTACTCAACTCGGGTTTGTTTGTTATATCCAACCGAACAAGAAAGGGGTGCCCGCTTTCCCCGCATCTATATGCCCTGATCTTAGAACCCTTGGCACAAGCCATCCGGCAAAATTACATGATCCAAGGTGTCCCTGTCGGTCCCTCAACGTTCAAATTAAATCTCTACGCGGACGATATATTGCTGACGTTAACAGACCCGGACACCTCACTACTGGCGCTGCGACGGGACTGGACTCTTATGGACAAGTCTCTTACCATCTCGTAAATACACAGAAAACCCAGGCCTTACCACTTAATCTCTCCAATGCCCACTTGACAGCCATACGCTCGCAACACAACTTCGAACGGCGCTCAGATTACATAGTGTACGTAGGGCTCCGTATAGCAAAGACCCCAGAGGACCTATTTAAACATAACTACGGCAAAATGTTACGGGACGTGAAGTCTCTATTGTATCAATGGCGATTAAATGATGTGTCATGGCTGGGCAGGATGGCGATGGTAAAGATGATGATTCTACCTAAAATCCTATACCTTTTCAGATCCCTGCCACTAACACTGCCAAAACTCTACCTGGACCAACTGCAGTCTCTAATAATGAACCACATCTGGAAGAACAGGAAACCCCAGGTGCCACACAGCTTATTATACTATAGACACTGGGATGGAGGCCTTAAAGTAGCCCACATCCACAGATATTATTGGGCGTCCTGCCTCGCATCCCTATCGGAAACCGTACATATTCACCCTCCGCCCCAGTGGATAGTCATAGCATCGGCCTTCACCAATGGTCATGCCCTACCTGACTTAATTTGGATTCCACGGAAGTCCAGACCATGCCTCCCATCCCTTCTACCCCTCGCATCCCTGTTAATTTGGGTGTGGGATCAGCATTCCACATTATTCATGCACCACACCCCATTATCTATGGCCACCCCACTCGCTGCAATGGTCCACATCCTGCCGCACTTCGAGCCCCGCCATGGATATGCCTAGGAGTCACATATCTTCATCATTTTTTCACGCCGTCAGCCATCCTGCCCTTCCACTCAATGCAACTGAAATATAAAGCACCACCCGCATTGTTTTTGTCATATTTACAACTGCACTCTTATTTGAAATCGCGCAACGTTACATAGTTACATAGTTACATAGTTATATAGGCTAAAAAAAGACATGCGTCCATCGGGTTCAGCCTCTCCCACATCACCTACTGCTGTTGATCCAAAAGAAGGCAAAAAACCCTGTCTGAAATGCTTGCCAATATGCAGCAAACTGGGGGAAAATTCCTTCTTGACCCCAGATGGCGTCAGATTTCTCCTGGGATCAAGAAGCTTTTACCCACATATTAAATATTATAATCCTTAATATTCTGTGTCTGCAGGAAGTCATCCAGTCACTTTTTAAAAGTCTGTACAGTCTCTGACCCAACCACCTCAACAGGCAGAGAATTCCACAGCTTTATTGTTCTCACCGTAAAATAACCCTTCCTATGCTTTAAGCTAAATTTTCTTTCTTCCAGTCTAAATGGATGACCCCTTGTCCTATGTATAGACCTGTTAATGAATAGGTTATCAGACAATGGTTTATAATGGCCCCGTATATATTTATACAAGGTTATCAGATCCCCTCTAAGGCGCCGTTTCTCTAAACTAAACAGGTTTAAGCTTGTTAGTCTTTCCACATAACTTAACCCTTCCATTCGCCTTATTAATTTAGTCGCCCGTCTCTGCACTTTTTCTAGCGCTATAATATCTTTTTTTAAGACAGGTACCCAAAATTGCACGGCATATTCAAGGTGCGGCCTGACCATTGATTTATACAGAGGCAAAATTATGTTTTCATCCCGAGAGTGAACTCCCCTTTTAATGCATGCCAATACTTTGCTGGCCTTGGCGGCTGCTGTTTGACATTGCACATTGTTACTTAGTTTGAAGTCTATGATTATTCCCAAATCCTTCTCCTGCTTGGATTTCCCTAACTCCGTACCATTTAGGGTATAAATTACTTGTTTTTTCTTCACTCAAAAGTGCATAACTTTGCATTTATCTAGATTAAATTTCATCTGCCACGTATTTGTTAAACTGCGAGCCACCCTACCACTCCTCTCGGAGCTCGAACTGTTTTGGCTGGACTCGCTCTCAACTATTAAACCTATCTCAATGTTTGAAGCAAGAGGGGTGTTTGTGAGGGTCCTGAGAACGAGCAAAAGCACAATGGCCTGCTCTACGGTGGGTGCCCGCTCATGTCTCACAAACAAGGTTTTAGCTTGCTTGTGCCATTACAGGGATGAATTTTCCATATGCAAATCAGCCTGCTCTCACCCAGAAAGGATGGCCAGTGCTGACTGCCAAGGACGTCATCAATGCACGAGAGGTGCAGCAACCCCTGACGATCGTTTCGGCCTTCTTGGGCCTCGTCAGGAGGGTATAGCTGACACCCCTCTAGGTACATCAAGCAAGGGGTCCACATCTGGATGACCCTTTACAATTATAGTGAGAAGCAAGAGGGGTGTTTGTGAGGGTCCTGAGAACGAGCAACAGCACAATGGCCTGCTCTACGGTGGGTGCCCGCTCAGGTCTCACAAACAAGGTTTTAGCTTGCTTGTGCCATTACAGGGATGAATTTTCCATATGTAAATAAGCCTGCTCTCACCCAGAAAGGGTGGCCAGTGCTGACTGCCAAGGACGTCATCCCTGCACGAGAGGTGCAGCAACCCCCGACGATCGTTTCGGCCTTCTTGGGCCTCATCAGGAGGGTATAGCTGTCACCCCTCTAGGCACATCAAGCAAGGGGTCCACGTCTGGATGACCCTTTACAATTACAGTGAGAAGCAAGAGGGGTGTTTGCGAGGGTCCTGAGAACGAGCAACAGCACAATGGCCTGCTCTACGGTGGGTGCCCGCTCAGGTCTCACAAACAAGGTTTTAGCTTGCTTGTGCAATTACAGGGATGAATTTTCCATATGCAAATCAGCCTGCTCTCACCCAGAAAGGGTGGCCAGTGCTGACTGCCAAGGACGTTATCCCTGCACGAGAGTTACAGCAACCCCCGACGATCGTTTCGGCCTTCTTGGGTCTCGTCAGGAGGGTATAGCTGACACCCCTCTAGGCACATCAAGCAAGGGGTCCACGTCTGGATGACCCTTTACAATTACAGTGAGAAGCAAGGGGGTGTTTGTGAGGGTCCTGAGAACGAGCAACAGCACAATGGCCTGCTCTACAGTGGGTGCCCGCTCAGGTCTCACAAACAAGGTTTTAGCTTGCTTGTGCCATTACAGGGATTAATTTTCCATATGCAAATCAGCCTGCTCTCACCCAGAAAGGGTGGCCAGTGCTGACTGCCAAGGACGTTATCCCTGCACGAGAGGTACAGCAACCCCCGACGATCGTTTCGGCCTTCTTGGTCTCGTCAGGAGGGTATAGCTGACACCCCTCTAGGCACATCAAGCAAGGGGTCCACGTCTGGATGACCCTTTACAATTACAGTGAGAAGCAAGGGGGTGTTTGTGAGGGTCCTGAGAACGAGCAACAGCACAATGGCCTGCTCTACAGTGGGTGCCCGCTCAGGTCTCACAAACAAGGTTTTAGCTTGCTTGTGCCATTACAGGGATTAATTTTCCATATGCAAATCAGCCTGCTCTCACCCAGAAAGGGTGGCCAGTGCTGACTGCCAAGGACGTCATCCCTGCACGAGAGGTGCAGCAACCCCCGACGATCGTTTCGGCCTTCTTGGGCCTCGTCAGGAGGGTATAGCTGACACCCCTCTAGGCACATCAAGCAAGGGGTCCACGTCTGGATGTCCCTTTACAATTACAGTGAGAAGCAAGAGGGGTGTTTGTGAGGGTCCTGAGAACGAGCAACAGCACAATGGCCTGCTCTACGGTAGGTGCCCGCTCAGGTCTCACAAACAAGGTTTTAGCTTGCTTGCGCCATTACAGGGATGAATTTTCCATATGCAAATCAGCCTGCTCTCACCCAGAAAGGGTGGCCTGTGCTGACTGCCAAGGACGTCATCCCTGCACGAGAGGTGCAGCAACCCCCGACAATCGTTTCAGCCTTCTTGGGCCTCGTCAGGAGGGTATAGCTGACACCCCTCTAGGCACATCAAGCAAGGGGTCCACATCTGGATGACCCTTTACAATTACAGTGAGAAGCAAGAGGGGTGTTTGTGAGGGTCCTGAGAACGAGCAACAGCACAATGGCCTGCTCTACGGTGGGTGCCCGCTCAGGTCTCACAAACAAGGTTTTAGCTTGCTTGTGCCATTACAGGGATGAATTTTCCATATGCAAATCAGCCTGCTCTCACCCAGAAAGGATGGCCAGTGCTGACTGCCAAGGACGTCATCCCTGCACGAGAGGTGCAGCAACCCCCGATGATCGTTTCGGCCTTCTTGGGCCTCGTCAGGAGGGTATAGCTGTGCAGGGATGACGTCCTTGGCAGTCAGCACTGGCCACCCTTTCTGGGTGAGAGCAGGCTGATTTGCATATGGAAAATTCATCCCTGTAATGGCACAAGCAAGCTAAAACCTTGTTTGTGAGACCTGAGTGGGCACCCACCGTAGAGCAGGCCATTGTGCTGTTGCTCGTTCTCAGGACCCTCTCAAACACCCCCCCTTGCTTCTCACTGTAATTGTAAAGGGTCATCCAGACGTGGACCCCTTGCTTGATGTGCCTAGAGGGGTGTCAGCTATACCCTCCTGACGAGGCCCAAGAAGGCTGAAACGATCTTCGGGGGTTGCTGCACCTCTCGTGCAGGGATGACGTCCTTGGCAGTAAGCACTGGCCACCCTTTCTGGGTGAGAGCAGGCTGATTTGGATATGGAAAATTCATCCCTGTAATGGCACAAGCAAGCTAAAACCTTGTTTGTGAGACCTGAGCGGCACCCACCGTAGAGCAGGCCATTGTGCTGTTGCTCGTTCTCAGGACCCTCACAAACACCCCCCCTTGCTTCTCACTATCTCAATGTTTAACAAGATACTCACAACCCCCACCAAGACGATCAAATGGTCCTTCCAAGCTACCGGGGAAAAGGACCTTAACAAATCTTTCACCCCCTCACAATGGGCAATGGTACGCATGTTCGCAGTAGGTGCAACTAGATGCGCTACATTGATTGAAACACAGAGGAAACTACTTTATTGTTGGTACTACACGCCGCACCACTTAAAACGCTTTGATCCCCAGTCCTCGAACGACTGTTGGAGGTGCTCCTCAGCAGTGGGTACCATGGGTCACGTCTGGTGGCACTGCCCAATGATTGCACCTCTGTGGTCCGGCATCTCAAAACTCGCCTCGGAGGTACTGAGCTGCGATATCCCTTGTTCCCCTGAAGTCCTACTTCTCGGATTGATCCACCTCCCGTGTCAACATCTGAATATGCTTTTCATTATGGTATCGGCAACGTTGCTCCTCATAGCACGCAACTGGAAATCAGTAGTGGTTCCAAAGCAATGACACATAGTGACTACATTGGACCAATATCGTTCCTTTGATCGAGGGCAGTGTTGACGGGAGGTGGCAACCCACCATGACGAGACCCATGGGTGATATGGGACATACATAAAATTTATAAGGCCTGCGGTCTGTGATCTGCCAAACCAGGTTCAGACCCCATCTCACGACGCTCTGCGAGACTCGCTAAAATAGGATGTGAGTGCTCATAGGCTATAAGAGATGACGATGGGAAACGTTAATCCTGACTTCCCCATATCCCCCTTCCCCCTCCCCTCCCTTTTTTGTTACATACCTTTCCTTCTTGAAAAATGTACAAGTAGTAGTACATTATGCTTGACCATAATTGATGATGTGCACTGTAAGATCACTAGCATGGTGGACAGCGGGCTCGCTGTCCATTGCTTATACTGTCTGCTTCTCAATAAAAAGCTTTGAAATAAAAAATGCAATAGTTGCAATGTATCACAACTACATCACTACGAGAATATCACCAAGTTCTCTAAACTTTAACCCCATAGTGACCGAGCGGTTTTACGATTGTCAGTCCGAAAGTGCCAACTTCTGTTTTTACGTTTCTGCGTTGTGTTTAGCTCTAATTTTCCTCTTACTCGTTTATGGAACCCACACATATTATATACTGGTTTTCCCGCCATTAAATGGACTTTCTAAAGATACCATTATTTCCATCATATCGTATAATTTACTATAAAAAAAATTATGAAATATGATAAAAAAATTGAAAAAACACACTTTTTCAAACTTTAATCCCCAAAATCTACAACCGCCAAAAAAGACCCCGACTAAATAGTTTTGAAATGTTGTCATGAAGCTAGAAATACTAAATTTTTACATGTTTTCTGTGAAATTTCGATGCTTTTGAATAACCCCTTATATTTTTTCAGCTGATACTTGCAGGGGAATCACAGCACTGTAGGGAAGGGTTCACAGTTGAATCTTACCTAGGGCCAGATTTATAATTAGGCAAAGTAGGCATGTGCCTGCAGGCACCTCACCACAGCGGGTGCCCTTGTTCTTTAAAAAAAAAAGTTACAAAGAAAATTTATTTAATTATTTATGTATTTTAGTTTTACACAGAACTGTGCACTTTAGTGGTGAACCTCTAATAGAAAAAAGATTCCAAAAGTAAAAAAATAGGTTTTTTAAAATATGGATAGCTTTTTCTATAAAACTAATTTTTTTTTAAAATAAATACAATTTTTTTTTACTTTTTGTACAAAGAAAGGCTCCCCACGTGGTGGCCAAATTACTTTATAAAACGAAATACTAACAATATAACTATTATTTATATTATATACACATTTGTTTTAGTTTTTTTTATCCCATGAACAAATTACCCCATAAAAGCAGCTTAAAAAAATGAAGTAAAAAAAATTCACATCTTGAAAAAAAAAAAAAAATTTGATGCCCAGAATTTTGGATGTTCCCGGACCAAAAGGAAGCATAATTTTCCTTAGTTAAAAATTAGGGTTTGGCAAAATTAGGGCAGACAGATACTGCCCCGATATTAGATGTGAGGACAGCAAGAAAATGTTTTCTAATTCTTTGGAAAAGAATTGTTTCCCCACAAAACAAAAATTTAAAACTATTTCCCCCAGTTTTGCCACTTTTTTTGGGAGGGGCGCTTCAGGTTTCTGTGCTTACAGGCTCCTGAGATGTAAATCTACCGTGACTTTACTGAGCATCCAGCATCCCTATCTGTTCAGAAAATCTGTGGGTTTCAGTTCAGTCAAAACAAAATACAAATCGGACGATATATGTCCTCTGAATCAGATGTAGTAAGATATAACTCACGGGATAATGAGCAATGTCCTTGAAGTGGATGCACTAGATCTGGATGGATTTGGCTTCCATAGTTCGCCAGTGGGAATCGTAGTGGGTATTTTTAGCCAGGAAAAATGCCACAAAGGCTTCAAAACTAAAAATATTTTTTTATTCTTATGACTATTATATTACAATAGATAAAGTAAAACGCCCATAAGCCTGACGCGTTTCGTCTGAGAAACAACAGACTTCCTCAGGGGCAATGTGCAAGTTAATACAGAGCAAAAAATAAAAATCATAAATGATTTTTATTTTTTGCTCTGTATTAACTTGCACATTGCCCCTGAGGAAGTCTGTTGTTTCGCAGACGAAACGCGTCGGGCTTATGGGCTTTTACTTTATCTATTTTAATATAATAGTCATAAGAATAAAAATGTTATTTTTATTTTTGAAACCTTTGTGGCGTTTTTCCTGGCTAAAAATACCCACTACGATTCCCACTGGCGAACTATGGAAGCCAAATCCATCCAGATCTAGTGCATCCACTTCAAGGACATTGCTCATTATCCCGTGAGTTATATCTTACTACATCTGATTCAGAGGACATATATCTTCTGATTTGTATTTTGTTTTGGCTTTAAAGGAGAAAGTGAACCATCTCCTGGAAGATTGCCTTGAGAAGTTAAGTATTTGTATACACCAAACTGTTTTGTTATATTATATTTGGTGGTTTCAGTTCAGTGGCAGCTCTGGGAAGGGGAGTGTCTCCTGCTATGAGAGCCATAAATCCATCCCCAGAGAAACATGTCATGTGGCATGCCGCAGCACTGGAAACAGGAAACTCAGGGAGATTACGGAGAGTTTTTTCAAAAACCCTGGTAAGGAGTTTGGCTAACACAATCTATAGGCAGATTTGCGAGGTTTTTCAAATGAACTAAAGTTGTTTCAAGGGTGATTGGTGCACTTTATTAGCAAGATGCTATTGCATAGTGGTGTTTATCCATTTTCGAGTCACTGTTACAGGCTTGATTGGATTTGGGCTTTATATGGTATTCTGCTTCCCTAAGCAAAGCTGTGAGGTGTGGGTGCTTTAGACTAGCTACGTCTGTATTTGACCAGTACTCATACGATGGAGTTCAGCAGATAGCTTCAACTCAGCAAAACTGACACTTAGAAAGATGAATCCAGTTGAAGAGTTTAATGATCAGACTGACAATCTTTAATAGTGTACAGCAATGCGGGTAAAAAGACATTAGATTTGTCTAGCAGTGAGCACAGAATGGCTGCTATGTGACCAGGAAGTAACTAACAACAAGACACAGAGCAGAGGGTGGAACTAACAGGATGCAGAAAGCTAAGGATGCCAAGTAGAGACAACATAGCTATGAAATCAAGCATGTAAGCAGCAAAGGCAGATTCAACACAAAACAGAAAAAATATACAAAAAATCCTAATCATGGGACATGACATATGGTTGTAAACTTTTATTTTTGTCTCTGCTAGCCCAGGAAGTGTCTATGTGTACAGCATTGTGACGCTAGAGATAGAGATGGGTGTGAATTTTCGTTATAAAGAGTTAGCTGAAATGCTGTACAATACATTGTCGAAACTCCAAAACTGTACAGACTGGACATGTAAGTATGATTTCATTACATACATTGTGTATAATTCCCTATCTCTTTACATAAAGAATGAACTTACCACTCTCGTGTATTCTCCATTGTATTCCAGCAACGTATTGTATTGATCTCAGTTACTTTAGCTACACAGTTCCACCAAGTGGTAAGTGTGGGTAGATCACCCAACTCTTTCTATCAATACATTTTTGTTCTCTCTTCTAGCTGTGATATGTGCTGTCCTTCTTATGTGTACAACTGCCATTGGGGGGGGTGACAGCCCATGATATGTTCGGGGACTCTGTGACTCCAGGACATTCCGTGTCCTTGCCAAACCCCATGCAACTTGTTTAAGTGACACAGTTGTAAGGGTCCATCCATGTCACCCAGAACTTGCCCACTGGGATACCGGGAAACGTCCTGGTGGGCCGAGGCATCTGAGATTGGTCAAAGCACTCTGGCTCATTACTGAGGGAGCGATTAGTATGGTCTGCAGCTGGTGGTGGTGCAGATCAAGTGCTGGACCACCAGGGAATACTTGATATCCCCTTTGAGGACCACACAGGAGTTAGCCCACTCCCTGTAGTATAAGATACGCAGTGGAGTAGGCAAAATGTTTTAATTTTAATTAATTTACTGAAATGGGCAGCTGAGGGAAGGGGGACCCTGACCAGTGGGCCAGTAAGCAGCCCCAAAATTTCTGATGGCAGCCCTGCTTATATGTGCATTATCTTCTACAGACCTTTGCTATGCAGCTATTCCCTATAGTTACGCAGACTTCTACTCACTGATCGATACAAACGGACATTTGGTCTGTGTGTCTGTCTGTAATGCAAACTCTCCAGACTATTTCAACTGCAACAAGGGCTCTTGCGAATTGAACTACAGCGGACCGCAGTGCTTGTGAGTATGAAGAGTATGTAATAATTATCTCTTGAAAACAAAACCCACCCTGAAAATAAGGAGCATATTTGTTGGAATATTTTCTGGTCTTCTGATGGTATACCAGTCGTGCTCTCGTTTTTCCACACCTGACCAGGCATTTTATTACTTTATCGATACTCTATAATATTAGGAATTTTTATAAATTATATTCAACAAATGCGTTCTTTGAGAAAGAGCAGAGATAATTGGTGTTTTTCAAAACTTTCCTTCGGAATCAGATTCAAACAACAGCGTTTTACTATAGAAATGTATGTCACACTGGGTAAGCCCGTCTCCGCACACGATTAGTTATTCCCTGTTTGTAAAGAATTTCACAAAACACGGCAAATTTAATATCAATCAAATCCATCAGACATACAGGCTTACTCAGAGAGGGTGACATTTCTTACTTGCAATAACACAATACAAAAAGAAAGTGGCTCGATCCTCATTTTCCTGCAGAGTGCCACAATTATGGAATAACCTCCCAGACGCCATCAAATCTTCCCCCAGTCTAAAGTCACGTAAGAGATCTCTATTAATATACCTCGATACAGAATGTATGTTTAAAAATAAGGAAAGAAAAGTTTATACGTGTATTTTTTTCGAGACTAATCTGACCCTTGTATTTGTGTATCGTATTGCATGTCCTTAAAGGAGTTAGATTGATGTCCAATCTGATGGATTAATGTCTTTTTTGCTTCATTTCTGAGTGTGAAATATTGTTTCTTTTCATAGATGCCTGAGTCCCGATATGTATGTATACACTACTTCCCAATGCGGTGGTCAAATATTATTAGTGGCTCTCTATGGTGGCATTGGAAGCGTCATCGGCGTCCTTCTGATTTCATCCTTTATCTTGATATTCTTCCTGTGCAGAGCAAAAAGATCCAGGGAGGACCACGTTCATGAAGACATGAAGAAGACAGTCTTCTTCACCGAGACAATAATGTAAAATATCAGTCACAGCAACAAGAAACTCAGACACCATAAGCACAATGATGGACCCCCCGAGCAACAATCCCATTGTTGGAGATACAGAGGACCTTTGGGAATTTGATCCCCTGTATCTCTGGTTTCGTACAACCTACATGGGAAAGTGTGGTGTCAATGGAAAGTCCAGAGTCTGGTCTTTCTATTGATATCAAGCACGACCATATACATTGAACGACGGAACATCAATTAAAAAAATTATTTGAAAGAATATAAAATTTTCCTAAATTTGGTTAAAGCTGTGTATTTTTCTTAGAAATATGTTGTAACAGGTTCTCCATTTCTGAGGTTTAATTTAAGTCGTCCCCTGTCCAATATATAGCCACAAAGGCCACGGCTAGCAACATGTGGGGTTACTGCGAACCAAACACCAGCTCCAAAGTTGGTAGGCTGCCCCTCCCGAAACTTGTGTCTGGATCCGCCCCTGCATAAGCACGAGCAGTCTATGTATTAGAGTGAGTGAAACTATTCTTCAGACTATGTTGGTCTACACAACTCATAAATGTGCCTGCAGCTGGAGGAGGTCTTTACTCCCAGGCCCCAAAATCAACAGAAAAAAAAACCTCCAGCATACAGCAGTATCTTCTCAAAGTGAATTTATTCCTTCACATAACATTTCGACCTGGAACCGATCTTTACCGAGTAAACTTAATGACCCTGTTCCGGGTCGGCGCGTCGTTTGTTGTGGTGAAAGAATACATCCACTTTGAATGGAAACTGCGGAATGCTGGATGTTTTCTAATATGGTTTTCATATATTCGGCTGTACACAAATTAAACATTTAGAACTTATAAACTGTAAATAATCACAAACAGTTAATTTGTATGTTTGTATCACAAGGCCAAATAATAAAACCACAAAGGACACAGAGAAGTCCTAAACATTGGACAAAGAAGACCATTTTAACCAGTTGGAGCAAAAATATACCACGAACCCCAGATACGACATTTGTACCATTCAAAGAAAAATGGAAACTCTTTCATAGCCAGTTATTTTATGTTCCGAAATAATTAAAGGGCCACAGCCACCAAAAATGCAATGTCCTTATTGTGTTTATTTGATGTTGCTGATATCTTACATGTGCTTTGTTTTTCTCTTGTATGTTTAACCCTTTCACTGCTGAGCCATTTCACACCTGTGTGCTGAGCTCATTTTTACTGCTTTCGCTCATCATGTTTAAACGCGATTTCAAGCCATATTTTATTATATGACCCAGACATATTATATATCGTTCTTTCCGGCAGACTCGGCAGATTCATAATATATCATTATTATATGTATACGTCATGTCCTGCCTGTATATTATAACAAAAAATGCAATAAAATTTTAATTTTCAATAATTTACAACGTGTAAAGTGTTTTTTTCCCCCACATTTTAACATGCGAGCGTTTGCGGTTATATTTTTTATGAGTTGCGCTTGTTAAAAAAATTAGAAATGAGGACTCCTTACATTTTTTTGGAGGGAAAATGACACTATTATTAATACACACACCCCATACAAAAATCTTTAGTGCAGCATCATTGTTCACATTATAAATTAAATGGGAACAATATTGCTGCATTAACAAAACCAAAAAAAAAAACTTTTTCTTTTTTTTAAAATATTTTTTTATATTCATTTTTTTTTAAAACTTTTATCATGGTCATGTTTGGTATCGTTGGAAAGGCCATGCTTAACCCCTATCTGCCACGGATCAGGAGATAGAGGGTTCATTGGAACCCCCTATCTCCACCATTGGTGGCAGGTAGGGGTTAACTCCAAAACTGACGTCATCGCGCTATGCACGATGACGCCAGTCACCAGGGGGAGTTCCCGGAAGCTTGGCTGACATCCAAGTTGTCGGCCAGCTCCGGGAGAGATCACGATCCGGCGCTTTTCGGCACCGAATCGTGATCCGGCCCCAAGGGGTTAAAGCCAGCCACTGTTTGGAAGGGAAAGCCACAGGAGAACCACTTGGGTGGACACGCTGAGCGCGTCCTTAGCAGCCTAGTGGTTAAGTAAGAAAATATTTTACTCTATGTGTCTCTGCATGCATCCATTGTGTGATATTTTGTGTTGTAAACTGCCCCTCCCCCCACAGTATCTGTCCATCACTTGCTTCTCACTGGGTGGCTTTGGTCATAGAATGGAGTGAATGGGTCAGTCACCGATTCACATCAATGTATTGTGTGGGATGTATTCAAAGGACATCACCAGGGGGTAGATTAGAAGATTTTTAAGATCCCTATTTTATCTCATTCATCTGCCAGCTCTTATCTCAGGCAGCCTGAAGAACAATAGCCTTCTGCCACCTTACCTAAGCATTCCCTCCTCCACCTCATTAACTGCTAAATAATGTAGATTAAATTGCCACGAAACAAAGCCTTTAGTAATTGTTGAATCATGGGAAAAATCCAGAAACTGGAACCCAAAAATAAAAGGGGGTAGATTAGAAGTTACCTAAGCATTCCCTCCTCCACCTCATTAACTGTTAAATACTGTAGGTTAAATAAACAAGAGCGGCAAAGCTTTTGGTAAATGTTGCATCATGGGAAACACCCAAAAAATTTAAACAAGAAATCAAAACCTTACTTTATTTCTCCTCTTTACATGCAATTACTTCAAATAAAGAAAAAAACAACAGCATGTGTCTGTGTTTTATAATGCGTTTTATAATGTGGTTTTATTTGTAATGCAGAAGTAATCTAGTTACAGATTATGTAAGTGCTAGTGTCCCTTTAATGAGCAGAAGAGATCACAGATTACCAGACTAATGGCAAACAGTGGTTGCAATGCGCACCTCCACCTCCATGACTCGTTCAAATCAAGGGCCTAGGGTAGACTAACTACATGGAGCAACGTTCCTCAACAGTGTCGTGGCCTGCGGTTTTCACTAAATATCTCTTCACAGGACTTTCCAAGGACATTACAACGAGACCGTAAGAATCACTCCAGGATTCCCGCACTGTCTGTAATCTAAGTTAAAATAGAATCGTGGTCCGGAATAATGGTAGGAAAGTCAATTGACCATGTGCCTGGAACCGACGCGAGGGTTTGCCTGAAAAGGGGGATTTACCTGCGAGGATAAGAGGTAGGAAACAGAGGGATTGTGGGTGGGGGCATACCTAGTTGCCGATGGAGTTCAGCAGGGTTAGGTACGTATTTAAGTGGGCAACCAACCCCTCTCACAACTCCAGGCCTTCAGCCTTTGCATTTGGGAATTCAATAGTGAAACATCCCCTTCTGTTCTTTGAATTTCCCTGTTTAGATCACCGAAGGTTATCGTGATTACAACAAAAATGATTTTCCTTAGTTGATAACCACTTTATCCTATACTCAGTGTATGCAAGACGGGGCGAGGTGGATTTTGGGATGGTTTATAACACCCAGACATTGTGACATTAAAATATGAACAAATAATAATTAGGTGTATTCATTAATTGACCCTAAATGATTAAAATTAAGATATGGGATGGTGCGGCTTTCTTCTATGCAGTCATTACCTACACATCATAAATGGCTAGCGAGGTGCTCCAACCTGTGAACAAAAAACAGAACGGGCAAAACCCTTTTTCATATGGTAGATTTAATGGAAGCACATCCTCCTTATGAGCCCGAGGCTTGAGAATGGCTCGTGAGGCGTCGAAACATTGCTGATACATGTTCTCCCATTAAATCGGACAAAAGAGACAAAAGTGTTCTGCCTGTTCCCCGTTGTTAAAATGCTACTGGAAGTGGCCGCTCGTGGTTTATTTATTTTGCTTTCACTTTATTTTTACTGGTTGCTTAGGGATAGTGCTGCTCTTGCAGTTTCAGCTTGCTAAGAAGTGCTATTTATAGTTTTCCTTATTGTTTGTTCTGTATTTTTGAAAATGTAAAAATCTTTACAAATATTTTTCCCATCCTTGAAATGTTATTTTGTATGGGTAATGAGTTTGAATGGAACTCCCTCCCTCCTAATATCTGACTCTCCCCGTGTCTCCAGTCTTACAAAAAGTCCCTAAACACAGGGAGGCAGGATCCAGGTGAGGTTTAGTAGACAGGACCATGGTGAAGTTTAGTAGGCAAGACCACAGTGAGGTTTAGTAGGCAGGACACGGTGAGGTTTAATAGGCAGGACGCGGTGAGGTTCTGTAGACAAGTCTGTGTTGAGGTTTAGTAGGCAGGGCCACGGTGAGGTTTAGTAGGCAGGACACGGTGAAGTTTAGTAGCCAGGAGCACAGTCAGGTTTATAGTAGGCAGGTCCATGGTGAGGTTTAGTAGGCAAGACATGGTGAGTTGTTGTAGGCAGGACACGGGGATGTTTAGTAGGCAGGTCCACGGTGAAGTTTAGTTGGCAGTACACAGTGAGGTTTAGAAGGCAGGACCACGGTGAGGTACAAGGGGGGTATTTGTGAGGGTCCTGAGAACGAGCAACAGCACAATGGCCTGCTCTACGGTGGGTGCCCGCTCAGGTCTCACAAACAAGGTTTTTAGCTTGCTTGTGCCATTACAGGGATGAATTTTCCATATGCAAATCAGCCTGCTCTCACCCAGAAAGGGTGGCCAGTGCTGATTGCCAAGGACGTCATCCCTGCACGAGAGGTGCAGCAACCCCCACAGTGAGGTTTAGTAGGCAAGACAAGGTGAGGTTTAGTAGACAGGGCCACGGTGAGGTTTAGTAGGCAGGACCATGTTCAGATTTAGTTGGCAGGACCACGGTGAGGTTCAGTAGACAGGTCCATGGTGAGGCATGGCACACAGTACCACAGTGAGGCTTGGCTCTCAGGACCAGAAGTGTTAAGGTTACATTTAGGGTTATTGCTCCATTTCTGCTTAATTTTTAAGGCAGCAGGTTCTGTCCCTTCTTTTGATGCTAGCCTGGACCTTCCTTTGCTTTTGGCTGTGGCCAAATTGGCGCATCTATATTCGGCCATGTTTGGATTAGCCAGGTGCCAAATTCAGCCACGGCTGAACTGGAGATTCTTTTTAAAACATGTGACTTCTTTACCTCATCAATTTTTTCACGTGGGAAGTAGAATTTATTTTTTTTTAAAACAAAATTTGGTTAAAATTGCATATTTCCATAGAAGAAATCAGTGACAGGTTCCACGACTCTGCTTTATTTGTTTTTGAAAAAAAGATTTAAAAGTTTATTTTAAAAATATCAAATAATTTTGCACGCTTTAAGTGATTAAAATCTGAATGGAAATTTACTCTTTTTTGAAATTTTTTGTTATAGCATTCTGACGTGACATACAGAGATAGTGATGATGTATTTTGAATCTGCTGAGCCCACCAAAAAAAATATATATATATAATTTTTCTGGGTTCTACAATAAAACATGGCTTCAATTGGTATTTAAATGTGATGAGCAAAAATGGTGATAATGAGCTCAAGCACATGGAGGAAAAGGGTTTAATGAAATATGCAGGTATATTCAAAGAAGGGTGAAACTCAGGAGAACGACCGGAGAAGTGAAAATTCTAGGTCAAAATAGCCAAACCAGAAAAAGTCTCCCATTTATCTCACTTTCCATATTGCCTATTTGGTTTAGATCAGTGGTTCTTAACCTTTTCTGGACCACCACCACCTTTGCAAGAGAAAAAAATTCCAACGCCCCCTCCCCCATAATAGTTATACCTAATATTAAAATGTTATTTCACATTAGTAATAATCCCCCCGCAACTCCTACCAAAGGTTCAAAGAAATAAGAAATACAAAACAGTAGGCAGGGATTTTATTTATTTTTATATTTGCATATTTCTGCAATCCTACATTACTGAAACGTAGATCAGGTGCCATCTTTTCCTCTCCATGCCACTGTACAGGGGGTTAAATGGATATGACAGTTATAGCCCCTATTCTATTAAGTTTGTTTTTCTTTTGACTATTAATGAGAGGACTTAACTGTTCAAATACTGGCTTGTTTGAAATTATATTTGCTTGTTTGCAATAAAAAGAAAACCTCTATCCTCCCAGCCTATTCCCATCTCTCTTCCCAGTATCCCCCCAGCATGTGCCCATCTCTTTTCAGTATCTCCCCAGCCTGTGCCATCTCTTCCCAGTATTTCCCCCAGTCTGTGCCCATCTCTTCCCAGTATTCCCTCCCCAGCCTGTGCCCATTGTTCTACCATGTATTCCCCCAGCCTGTACCCATCTCTCTTCCCTGTATCTCCCCATCCTGTGCTCATCTCTCTTCCCCTGTATTCCCCCCAGCCTGTGCCCATCTCTCCACCCTGCACATCCCCCTAGTTTGTACCCAACTCCTCCTTGCAACCTCCTTGCAACCTCCCTCACAAACTATGCCCGTCTCTGTCTCACTTTTCCAGCCAGTTCCAATAAATGCCAAGCACTGTTTTTCAGTCAGTGTGTGTGTCTCAGTGATACCAGTATGTATTGGTTGACTGCAAGTGATAGGCGTGTGATTATTAAAAGTAATCACTCCTATTAGTAACAGCACTGTACATGCTGGGATCGCAGTAAATGTCAAGCACTGTCAGTCACATTCTCAGCGATCCCAGCATGTGCAGGCTGCCTGAACGTGATAGGAGTTTTTGATTGCTGTCAGCAATCAAACTCCTATCAGTAAAAGTACTGTACTGCATGTCATGACCCACTACGCGCGCTGCTGCGCAAAGATGCCGAGTTAAGCCGCGCACTATCTATCTATCCTAGACCCAGATAATTACGCGCACTTCTCTACCCGTCCCGGCCACACTACCTCTCACAACAGGCACGTAGAGCGCGATATACTGATCCCAGGATTGCAACGCAGCACAAGTCTTCTCCTGAAGCGCGTAATCACTACGTCTCTCACAATCCTGGAACTCACTTTCTTATTCTATTAGTAACGCTGCCACCAGTCCTCACTGACACTACGCGCGTCGCAACAGGAGACGCAGGGCTTAGCCGCCGCACTATCCTAGACTCTGACAGTGACTACGGATCTCACAATTCCCTGCCGTTTCCTGACGACCGCAACATGCAATTTCTTATATATATAACCAAGATTAAAGCAAATAGCAATACTCCCAATCTCTTAGTTAGTGTGGATTTCATCAGCCAGAGTCAAAACTTAAATATTTTTTGGTTAATTTATGATAGAAAAAGAATCACAGTGCTTGGTTACATAAAAATTTATAACTAGAATAAATCAATTACTTATACAATACACAGCAAAATATAAAGAAAAAGGTGTTAATCACAGAGCCTTACTTACGACGGAATAATCCGTAGCTAGCATCGGTGCCTCCTGGGACCTGGAAATAGAGCATGGACAGATCAATCCTCTTTAGAAGGAACCCCAAGTGATCAGCTCTGAGCCATGCTTGATTCGGAATATATATAGGGCTGCCTTTTTCTAAGTCCAGCCTCCTAGCTGGCAGAGCCTTTGCCTACAATTCCCAGAATGCCCATCTCTGGAGCATGCCCAGTGCACTTCGTCGTTAATCTTTAATTGCCTAAATGGGTCCCTCTTCCCTCCAGACCCCCCTTAGAGATCAAGGATGTGCTTCCTGTCTTTGAAGATTGGGTCCAGCTCTCTTGGGGCCGACCTGGCTGCTAAGGTGTGATTTTCTAGGTTAGTGTACAAAGAAATCCCCTTTTTACAGCTATGTGTTATATCCTCCCCCCAAGGGAGAAAGCTAAACATTTTGATTACATTTCAGCTGTGAACACAGGGCTTCACTTACCAAATGGCCAGACACAAATATGAATATACTCCATATGGAGGAGATATGTATGAACCGGCAGATAGACACATATATACAGGCAGACCCTTATATAGATAGAAATACAGGTCTAATCTGCCACACTGCATATGCTGATATTTCAGTGATATGAATGGCAAGCCAAAATTAAAATACATTGGCTTGCCAATTCCCTTTCTCTCCTTGTCAGAACTAATTGGAGAGAGAATTGCAAGTGTCAGAAAATGTAAATAAAAATATATATTTTCACTTTTATAACTATAAAAAGTAACCCCTTTTAGCAATTATCTACAGCTGAGCTGCAAAATTTGTTTTACACCCTAAGGGGTTGATTTTTTTTATTAACTCCCTGATGACTGGTTACATACAAAATTCACTGCTGTCACTAAGGTGACTGCGAGTGCACATTGTTATATGTTACCTAGACTCTAAGTACAACATTTACCAAATCATTAGTTTGCAGTATTGGGTCCAGAATTGGCAAAATATTACAATATTTCTTGAAGAGTGAATAACAGAATATTATGAACAGTGATAGTCTCTACCTCTTTTCCAACAGTTTGCCCAATTTTTTTTAGAATTCAAACCACAAACTGTTGTGTTAGTTTAAAATTTTAGACTGAAGTGTATATTTGTAACACTCAGTTTGTGGTTTAAAGCTCACTACTTCTATCACTTCTCACTCACAAATAAGGATTATTGGCAAAGCACACAAAAATAATGAGACTTATTCCCAGATCTGACTCAAATGCACCTGAAATTCACTCTTCCAGTGAACCACATTAGGAACCTGGGCCAAATGCCTAATCTAGACATTAAATAACTATTAACTGCCATTTCTGTAATGAACTTCACCGAACAAGAAAAATATAATAACTTTAATTTTTTTTTTTTTTTAAAATTACATTTTTTTGGATATTTCCAGACAGACAAGAAAAATATACATACATTCAACAACCTTGGGGGAAGGAGGGAGGGGGGGAAAGAAAAAAAAAAAAGGGGGGGGAGGGGTTTGCAGCAGGAGGTATATAGCTCAAACATAGACTTTTACTAGAGACCGCATGCCTTATATATTTTGTGTACATCCCAAAGTTTCCATGGGTCCCATTTGGGAGTGTTAGGACCCGAGGGTTGCGTCCTCCTCGCGGCCCCTCCTGGTGTCCTATGCGCGCGGGCCGCCGCCGCTTCCGGGTATGAGGCTTCCCAGCGGCGTGACGTCATCACGCCTCCACCGTGGTGCCTCCTGTGTCAGGTGATCCTCTTGGCCAATCGGGAGGCAGGGCGCCTGATTTAAACCTGCTTTTTGCTTTTCTGTGCGCCCTTTCGTGGTTTTAGCTTGTTATACCCTTTGGTGCTGTATTCTTAGACTCTTATTTGACTTACTGTGCATGACCTGGCTTTTGGCAACCGACTCTGAGTATCTCTATATCCCTCTGACCCGCTTTTGTGTTTGACGCTGCATTTGGTTTTCCCTGTGTACTGAACTGTTTTACTACTCGCTATCACTTAACCCAGCCACCACAAGGACTGGTATTGTGATTAGATCGAGGTTTTTCAGTTACCTGTGTATCCACTAACGTACCCTTCGACTTGCGTGTACTAGCTGAACGTACACTCTCTGGCACCCGTATTGTCTTGTTTCTAGACCAGCCATCCTTAGGACTGGTTTCTGTCCTCTTTGCCTACGTCCATGCCTTATAGGTTCACTTTTCTAGCTACTGGGATAACCCAAAAAAAACAAGGAGGGGTATCGCATTTTTAGGGTTCCACCCTCCTGTTCGCCTTATGCGCTGACCCATAGCTACCTAGTGTACATGGTCCGCCTCCCAGGGAGATTGTAATCCTTCCGCCATTGTTATCCTAGAATCAAAGCTACGGTATTGTTCCAAAAGGTCGGTCACCTGTTTGCAAGTGGGAACCAGCATAGTTCTCCAATTTCGTGCGAGAAGTAGGGCGGTTGTAGAAATGAGGATAAATAACATCCGTAGCTGAGGTCGTGGAAGTTTAATCATGCCCAGTAATAAGACTTCAGGTGAGTGCGGAATCTGTGTACCCAATATTTCTGTCGCCAGTGACGAAATGTCTCTCCACAAAGGGGCTATCCGAGGGCAGTACCACCATATGTGGCTCATAGATCCAGTCTCCAGGGAACACCTCCAGCAGAGATCCGAATGTTGTGGAGCAAATCGTTTGATCTTGTCCGGAGTGAGGTACCACCGGTATAGTATTTTTCTTTGAGTCTCTATCAGAGTAACACATCTAGTCGCCCCCACAGCGAACATGAAGGCGGATGCCCATTGTGTAGGTGTAAATTTTCGACCAAGTTCTTTTTCCCAGGTGTTTTGGAAAGACCAGACCACAGTCCGTGTTGGCGTGTTAAGTACTCTATAAAATAACGAAATCGGTCTAGCGGTTGCAAGAGGGTCTAAGCAAAAAAGTTCAGTTTCAGACAACAATGGCAAAGTAGCTCTCAACTTAGATAATACCGATTGTGACCTAAAATAGGATTGTAATTGTAAATAAGACAAAAACATTGTTTGTGGTACTTTAAATTTGGTGCATATAGTCTCGAAAGGAAGAATGGCGGCCGTGTCAAAGAAATGGTGGAGATTCGTAATTCCATATTGTAGCCATTGACGGCATCTCCCTTGTGGGAGAATGTAGCGGAGTGCTTCCACTGGCATCGCCATGGAGATGGGGTGATGGTACGTAATAAGGGGGAAAATTCGATCCCAAATATACAGATGCAGAGACGTGGTAGCCAACGGCGACTGGAACCGCGGTCTGTCCTTTGGAGGGACCCATAACACTTTAGCCAAGTCATGTCCCTCCATGTATGCTGCCTCAATGGTGAGCCATTGTGGCGTAGGACGGCTATGAAACACCTCTGACAAGGAGGCAAGGCATGATGCCCAGAAATAATGTTGGATATGTATCATGTTCAATCCCCCGTCTCTTTGTCTGTAGCATAACAGTCTGCGCGCTATTCGCGGTCTCTTATTATTCCATACATAAGACACCAATATAGACTGCAACGTAACTAGAAATGACCTAGGTAGTTTAAGCGGTAGAGCTCGAAACACATAAAGTAATTTCGGTAAGATCACCATCTTTGCTGCCGCCATCCTTCCCATCCATGAGACTTCCCTCGATCTCCACAGATGTATTAGTGACCTAGTCTCAGAAAGAACTCGTTCATAGTTGTGTTTATATAGACCGTCTGGATGTCCCGTGATTCTAAGTCCCAAATATACTAAATATGTTTTGCGCCATTCAAAATTATAATGCATTTTAAGATTGTCTAGTGATTGATGTGGAATATTAAGTGGGAGGGCTTGTGTTTTAAGCAAGTTCACTAAGTGGTATGAGACTCTACTGTACACTTCCAGCTCCCCATAAAGGGCGGACAGGGAAGCCTCCGGTTCTGTCAAGGTCAGAAGAATATCGTCAGCATACAGATGTATTTTATGAATCGTCGGACCAACGGCGATGCCTCTAATATCATTATTTTGCCGTATAGCCTGAGCAAGTGGCTCCAACACTAAGGCGTACAAAAGGGGAGAGAGGGGGCATCCCTGTCTTGTGCCATTCGTTATCCTAAATTCTCCGAGAGGAATCCCGAGTTAACAACTCTAGCGGAAGGGGAATCATATAGGGCCTGAATTGCAGCTAATACTGGAGGTGGAAAACCAAACTTTTGAAGAACCACACGAAGGAACAACCAACTCACCCTATCGAACGCCTTCTCAGCGTCTAAGGACAGGACCAGGCACGATTGTCCCGATCGTCTTAACACCTCCATCAGATTGATCAATTTTTTCGTACTGTCTGGGCCTTGTCGGCCCGAAATAAATCCTACCTGGTCCTGTCCTATCAATGAGGGCAGAATACGCTGCAGTCTATTCGCCAGTATCTTACTGTAAATCTTTATATCCACATTAAGCAACGATATAGGACGAAGGTTACGACAGATGTCAGGGGTCTTGCCCGGTTTAGGGAGCGTGATAATATGAGCTCGTAACATGTCTGGTGGAAAAGAACCTTGCTCTCTTGCATCTTCAAAAACTTTACTTAAGTGTGTGAAAAGTTGGGGAGAGAAAGTCAGATAGTATAAACCCGTCAATCCATCTGGACCTGGGGCCTTCCGTTTCGGTAAAGCTTTAATTACTTCAGAAAGCTCCTCTTGGGTGATGGGAGAGGCCAATTTATTCGCTTGTGTAGCCGATAATTTTGGGAGGTTGATATTGCGTAGATAAGCGTCAATAGTATCGGACGTGGGATGAACATTAGTGTCATCCACCTCCAGATTGTACAATTTTTCGTAGTAACTCGCAAATTCATTTGCCATTGCCATCGGATTGTAAATAATTCCACCATCCGTTTTAAGATGTGAGATCCCAACGTTTGGAGGGGAGGGTTTAAGTCTGCGTGCTAGGAGTCTGCCCGGTTTATTTTGAAACGCATAAAATTTGGCACGCATTCTATTCATGGCTATGCGATATTTATCAGCCTCTAAATCCGTCAGGGAACGTAGCGCCGCGTCTAATTCGTCTGCTAATTCTGGAGTCGGAGATGCTTTGTTACGTGTGTCTATGTCATTTATATTTCGTAATATAGTTACACGTTGCGTCATGTATAATTTCTTAAGTCTAGCCCCCCATTGGATACACGTCCCCCGAACCACCGTCTTATGAGCTTGCCAAATTGTAAATGGGCTCATTTCAGGGGACACATTTTCTTTAAAATAATTAATTAATGTTTCCCGAATCGCTGTCAGCGCCGGTTCATGTTTAAGTAAATGTTCCCCAAATCTCCAGGGTGATCCAGTGTACGATTTATAGTCATCTTGTAAAACAATAGTCATCGGGGAATGGTCCGACCACGTAAAAGGGAGTATATTGCAGTCAGTAATGCGTGGAAGTAGGTTGGTTGGAATTAGAAAGTAATCAATGCGTGAATAACTATTATGCACCCCTGAACGAAAAGTATAATCCCTCTCTGTGGGATGAAACACGCGCCAAGCGTCATACAGTTGGTGTTGTCTGAGAAAGGAATGAAGTTTGTGTGCCTGTTGTCTCAAATGGGTCCCTGAGGGATGCGATCGGTCTTTAATTGGATCCAAACAAACGTTAAAATCTCCACACATTATTAAGTCACCTGAAAGTACATCTGTAATTTTGTTCATTAGATGTGTCATGAATTGAGTTTGGGAACTATTAGGAGCATAAGCTGACACAAGCGTATAAAGTCTACCGTCAATAGTGCACACTAATATAATATATCTGCCTCTGGGATCAGTAACAATACGATGGGTTTGTAGCGCAACCCTATTATGAATCAGTATTGTCACCCCTCTAGATTTAGCTCTATAGGTGGAATGAAATTGAGTGCGATATTGTGGTGCATAAAGTTTTGGGTGGTCTAGTCTCCAAAAGTGTGTCTCCTGGAGGCATACAACATCAGCGTCGTAGGTGCGTATATCCCTGTATAAAGAATGCCTTTTAACGGGCAGGTTTAGGCCCTTTACATTATAGGTAACTACTTTCATAAAATTCTATACAAACACTGCCATTTATATTCATGTACGTTGCCTCTGTATATCTATCTATTAGCAAAGTATGATAGGGGCTGCATCCCCCTAGGATTAAAGAATGGGAGGAAGGGAGGGTTAGAAATAAAAAAAGAACAAATAAGCAAATAAACAAGTTATAAACATTAACAAAACAGAGTGCGTTCAGGAACGCCATACTCTCCATCGGGAATTCCCTACAGTGGGAGGTTCCCGTACCCTTATACAAAAGGGGGAGAAACAGGAGAACAAAATAAAAAAATAAACAAAAGATGGGGGGGCCCATCTGCAACCAGCAGCGAAACGACAGTTGGCTGAAATAAAGACAGCAACATTACCCAACTGATATCGTGGAGCAATCCAATTCAAATGGGACTGTTCTGTTTCGGAGGAACCAGGTGGGGGCGACTTTGCGTTCGGAAGTCCCAAAAAAAAAATGTACCATTCAGCGAACACGCCATTCAGGCAGCAATTTGGGCACTTGTGACAGTCGCTCTTGGACATCGGGTTCTATTTGTAATCCCCAGGATTCCAGAGTTGTTCGACCTTCCTCTGTCGAGTTGAACACCGTAGTTGTGCCGTCTCGGAGAACAACCAGCTTGGTGGGGAAGCCCCAGCGGTATAAAATTCCAGCCGAGCGTAGTGTAGTTGTGATAGGCCGAAACAATCTACGCTGTTGCAGGGTTGCTTTCGAAAAATCAGGATATACAGCAAGGTGACCATATTGGGATCCCAAGACATCCGGTTTACGTAGTGCACGTAATATATCCTCTCGCGGCTTGTAATAGTGTAATTCAATATTACATCCCTGGGTGCTTTCTGGGGTGCCGATGGCGGTTTCGGCAATCTGTGGATCCTATCCATGAGTATCGTTTCCGGAGTGACCCCAGGGAGCAAAAATGAAAAAAAATCCGCTACATATGTCCCGAGATCTCGGGGGTGTATTGACTCTGGGACCCCTCTGATTTTTAAATTGTTTCGGCGGGACCTGTCTTTAAGATCCGCTACTTTATTGAGACATTGCTGTAACTTAGCTTCAAGCGTCTCCACCACACCAGCCATATCATTATGCGCTGTCGCCATCTCGGACATTTTACCCTCCAGATGAGAGGTTCGCTCACCAATATCCTGAATGTCTTTCCTTATGTCCGCAGCCACCGTGTCTAAGCGCGTTGTTAATGTCTCTGAGAAGTCTTTAAACAGCGTCTCCATCCGGAAGGTGAATGTTGCCAAGTCAACCTCTGAGTACGTAATCGTTTTCACAGGGGAATGAGGTGTAGATCCGCCGCCATCTTGAGGATCCGCATCCTCGCGGCGTTTGGTAGGCCGGGGAGTAAAAAACTCCTGTTTGCCTGCGGTTTTCTTTGTTTTAGCGGTAGCCATCCCGATGACTTCAAGTTCCCAGTATGTGTAGCAAGTTTTGGGGTCTGTATGAGTGCGATGTCCGCTTTAAATCGCTTGCTGGAGCAGGAGCTGAATTAAAGCACGTCCACCATGCTCGGCAGTCGGCCACGCCCAATAACTTGAATTTAAAAGTTCATCTATCTAATAATCAGCATGAGTCAGATCTATATCTGTGTGTGTTTTCTTATGTTCAGCTTCACTTCACAAAATGCATACACAACTGCATTCACACACTCTCTCAAGAAATACATCCTCATTGACCCAAATCCAACCCTTTCTCACACTTATCTAGGGGATTGAAGAAAAAAATAATGTCTCATAGTCTAAGACCGTGGTTTTTATCCAGAATGCAATGTCATTTAGCCTTTGGCAACATCCCAGCTTGAGATGCATAATCATTGAATGTAACTGGAGTTCCTGACATAGGGACTACTCCTGAACAAGCTTTCTCTATGTGCTGGTTGCGCATTACCTGTGACCTTTGATCTCGACACAAAATGTCCATGATTCATTACAGACTCAGTCATTATGAACTTGGTGACTGTCAAGTTCTCTTGTGATGATGAAGGGTGACACGACTAAAATAAAAATAAAAGGCAACTGATAATTTTACCCCAAAAAACTTTCCTGCAATCATTTAGACCTGATTCATATTTCAAGTGTAAGGGCCCTATTACAATCTTTGCGTTAAAACGCTCACGCAACGCGTGATTTTTTGCGCCAAGCGTTAAACGTTAACGCGTGTAAATCAACGCTGGTATTACAATCCTCGCACATTTTTTAATCTGTCGAGCAATAATGCGCGTAAAATGGACTTGCACAAACGCGCGTGCAGCAACGTTGCGCGCAGAAATCAGTGTGCGGACTCTTTTTTCATGCGATTCAGCCAATCAGAATTAAGAATCACAATTGTCTCACATTAAGTTTTTGCGCCTGTCAAAGTCAATCTGTGCATATATGCTGCATCAATAAAAAATGCACACACAACTTCTCAAATTTATTGGTTTGGTATGTTTAAAATGTGTAACTATACTTTGCTGCATTTTGTTTTTGCGCTGGTGTATTTGGTTTTGGCCAGGTTGATAGAATTTGCCATTAACACCAGCTTTTAGGAGTTGCTAAAATTATGCCCGCAAAGACTGTGTGTTACAAACTGTGCATAGATTGTAATACCATCCGCGTACCAGCGCACAAACGCATTTGTGCTCACAATGTTAAGTATAGGACGCGCGCAGTACAGTACGCTCGCAAAAGGTTTGCGCAGGTTCACCCGTGTTAGATGAGTGCGCGCGTTTGTTGCACTGACATTGTAATACGACGTTCAGTGCAAAGGGTTTTGCCCCTCGCGTTAATGCATTTTTGCGCAGCGCGCAAACGTTTGCGTGAAGATTGTAATAGGGCCCTAAGTATTATAACTAACGTTACATTAAAACTATTTATATTTCATTTAACACTAGATACTGTATGTCATAAAACTTATTTATGCAAATGCATTAAGTTATATGTTCCTATATACATTATTTAACTCAAATTTTAATTGAATGTGATCTCCAGAATCCTAAATATGTCAGGGCATTTGAAAAATACTAATTGTGTAACCACACAACAAGTATATAAAATAATCAATTAGAACAATACAATATGAGAAAAACACAATGATGATTCATCAGCATATAATTGCAATGTTTTTTCTTTTTTTTCTTGTCTTTTGTTTTATCGGTTCCCATATTAAATACAACTGTCTTGTGAAAATGTAACACCAATATTTGATAAATTTATTTTGCAAAAGATGATATGTTTGTTGAGTTTATTTTCTTATTTCCAAATCAATGATCTCTTTGGTGGTGATTTTCTTTGATTACAATGTATAGTGATACAAAATATTGAAAACGATGATTATGCCCTTGCACTGTAATGGTATCTTTTTTTTCGGTAGCATTTTTCAATCCTTGATCTGCAGAAGTGATGGCATTTCATTAATTATAACATAATAAATACTTTAAAGAAACATGAAGACACATTGAGCTATGCTCAAATTTAGAACAGGAGGGATAGGCTGCAGATTGTAGTGAATGCAGAATAACAGTCATACAAAACACATGTCTATTCCTTTCAGACCAATCTCTTGCATTGCACTTACGCTGCACAGAAGCAGTCCTCATTACACATTCAAAAAACACACATATCATGAGGAATAATTGGTGGTTTTGCTTTAATCCAGAGAAATTATTCATTGTGTGATAAATCGATGCTAGAGATCGCTGAGGATAAGGCATTACCGATCTATACTGATATCTCTCTGAAATCATTGTGCATATGCAATCTACAGTCAGGTCCAGAAATATTGGGACAGCGACACAATTCTAAGATCTTTGGCTCTATGGAGTTGGAATGAAACAAACACAATGGGCTTTAACTGCAGACTGTCAGCTTTAATTTGAGGGTATGTACATCCAACTCAGGTGAACGGTGTAGGACTTACAGCAGTTTGCAGATGTGCCTCCCAATTGTTAAGGGACTAAAAGTAATGGGACAATTGGCTTCTCAGCTGTTCCATGGCCAGGTGTGTGATATTCCCTCATTACCCCAATTACAATGTGCAGATAAAAGGCCTAGAGTTCATTTGAAGTGTGCTATTTGCATTTGGAATTGAAAGGAAATTGAAATATGGTAGCTAATTCACTGTATACATATTTCTATATTCTAGTAATATTTGATAGCTATATAAATATATAGGGCCTGATTGACTGCTCAGCAAATACATAATGTGTTCATGAGGTAATGCTGAGTCTTGTTTTTCTCTTGGCTTCCTGTTTTTTATTAAGGAGTGCAAATTTTCTATTCAACTCCACTTCCTCTTGAAACTAAAAAGGCTGGCTGGCCAAGAGGAAGGGAGGGACACAGATGTTTAATTGTTCATATATCCTATGGAACATTCTTATTCCAAGAACAGGATATAGCTGTGACGTCAATTTAGTCGTGCCTACTAGGCAAGGACAGGAAATGTTTGTGTAAGTCTAGGTACTACCCAAAGTAGAAAAAACATGTTTCCTATATTACTGATGTATTGATTCTTTATTGGTTTGTAATCCATGAATTTGTGACACTCCTATTTTGACAAAACTGACTGAATGTATGAAATTTGCTAGAGTAATAAGAAACACCCAAGACAGAATTTGTGTCCTGGTCTTTTATTCTCACTCGAGTTGTTTCCTGTATGGTCACTGGGTCTGGTGACAAAGCAGCTATCTCTATCATCACTGGACCATGGCCATTCCTGTGATATTCTTGCAGAATACATATCAGGAATCTGTTGCTGTCAACTCTCAAGATGAGATCCAAAGACCTGTCACTATCAGTGAAGCAAGCCATCATTAGGCTGAATAAACAAAACAAACCCATCAGAGAGATAGCAATAACATTAGGCGTGGCCAAAACAACTGTTTGGAACATTCTCAAAAAGAAGAAATGCACCGGTGAGCTCAGCAACACCAAAATACCCGGGAGACCACGGAAAACAACTGTGGTGGATGAATGAAGAATTCTTTCCCTGATGAAGAAAACACCCTTCACAACAGTTGGCCAGATCAAGAACACTCTCCGGGAGGTAGGTGTATGTGTGTCAAAGTCAACAATCAAGTGAAGACTCCGCCAGAGTGAATACAGAGGTTTCACCACAAGATGTAAACCATTGGTAGCCTCAAAAACAGGAAGGCCAGATTAGAGTTTGCCAAACAACACCTAACAAAGCCTTCACAGTTCTGGAACAAGATCCTATGGACAGATGAGACGAAGATCAACTTGTACCAGAGTGATGGGAAGAGAAGAGTATGGAGAAGGAAAGGAACTGCTCATGATCCTAAGCATACCACCTCATCAGTGAAGCATGGTGGTGGTAGTGTCATGGCGTGGGCATGTATGGCTGCCAATGGAACTGGTTCTCTTGTATTTATTGATGATGTGACTGCTGACAAAAGCAGCAGGATGAATTCTGAAGTGTTTTGGGCAATATTATCTGCTCACATTCAGCCAAATGCTGCAGAACTCATTGGATGGCGCTTCACAGTGCAGATGGACAATGACCCAAAGCATACTGCAAAAGCAACCAAAGAGTTTTTGAAGGGACAGAAGTGGAATGTTATGCAATGGCCAAGTCAATCACCTGACCTGAATCCCATTGAGCATGCATTTCACTTGCTGAAGACAAAACTGAAGGGAAAATGCCCCAAGAATAAGCAGGAACTGAAGACAGTTGCAGTAGAGGCCTGGCAGACCATCACCAGCGATGAAACCCAGCGTCTGGTGATGTCTATGCATTCCAGACTTCAGGCTGTGAATGACTGCAAAGGATTTGCAACCAAGTATTAAGAAGGGAAAGTTTGATTTATTATTATTATTCTGTCCCATTACTTTTGGTCCCTTAACAAGTGGGAGGCACATCTGCAAACTGCTGTAAGTCCTACACCGTTCACATGAGTTGGATGTACATACCCTCAAATTAAAGCTGACAGTCTGCAGTTAAAGCACATTGTGTTTGTTTCATTCCAACTCCATTGTGGTGGTGTATAGAGCCAAAGATGTTAGAATTGTGTCTATGTCCCAATATTTCTGGATCTGACTGTATATATCAGAATCATTAATATGATTAAAAATCATAATTAAACTTCAGCTTTCCGTACAGTGTTCGTGTCGTCTGGGGTTTTTTAAATTTATTTTCTTCTTTGTTATTTCACTCACATCATGCGCACTCAAACACATAATGCATATTCTATACCATATAATCTAGCACGCAGACAAAACCCATATGCACTAACATGCCATATAGCACACAAAAACACACAATTGTAACTTGGTTTCTGTCTTGTCCTTGGTACATCGCTACAGAACTTGTAGGCACTTCCCACACAGCCCTTCAGTGAACTTCACTGCTTCATATTCTCTATTAACCCTCACCTACTGTGTCACCCTATCCTTTTAGATTTTAAGCCCTTAAGCAGGTCCTCCCGCCTACTGTACTGTTTGTTGAACCTATATGTATATTTGCTGTTCTGCCTCCCAAGTTTATCTTAACTTGCCAGTGCATTGTAATGTTTTTAGTGCTGAAGCTCCATGTTTGTTTTTATTCATCCATGCTGGATATTTGTTTATTTAGTTGCTTAGGTCTCTGTTGGTCCGTTTGTTTTGTTTCTTATATAAACATAGCCTTGCACTCTGCTCCTCCATTGTAATATCTATATAGTGCTTGCTATGCATTTAGTTTTGCTGTATATTTAGCTAACTGATTTATTTAACCCCTTCCCGCAGCAGGATGTTCTATGCCGTCCTGCCGGCGGGAGGGCTTTGAAGACGCAGGGTGTACATGTACTCCACACTGTCTTCAATGGGGCCACCTCGGCCCCTCCCCACACGACATGCGGCACAGGTCTTTGGCTGCATGGGGAGGGCCTGAACTCAAGAAGAAACTTGTTTTTGCCTATATAACACGTGCTTTGTGAAAATAAAATGGTTTTGTGTGTACATTTTAATTTAGTTAGTGGATTCCTGTCCGTGCGGTGAGAAGCAAACGTAATGTAGCGTAGACACGCTGCGAGACGGAGTGAAGTCAAGCCTGCAAAATGTTTGCTTCACTTCGCTATGCTGTGCGTCGCTACACGTTCAGTGTGTCTCAGCCTTTATTCCCGCATCGCTAGTTTACCGATTCAGTTTGTATACTTGTTACTGACCCTGCTTGTTTTGAGGACCCGATCTGTTGCCGACTTTGCCTGCCATTTGACTATTCTCTCTGTGTATTCCCTGCCTGTTTGTTTAATTTCCTGTATGAATATATAAATATTGTGATTCAAATACATACCTTAGTTAATATGTCCCATTTAGTTTGGAAAGCGTTTTCTAATACAGATGGGCTAAGGTTCTTCCTTCCCCCTTTTTGTATGGCATGTGATTATTGGATGGCTTAGGAATGTTGTTATTCCAAAAGTTAAAATGTAAACCAGATGTGGTTAAGTTTATTCATCTCTGACGTGGCAAATGTATCCGCGCTATTTTAACTCTGACGTGATCTTTTTCCTGAGTGGCTGTTATACCACACCCTTTTTATTTGCTTATCTTAACTCACCCGAGAGATGAAATCTCTAGTGCTGAAGTATGTGTTTATCTTAACTCGCCTGAGAGCTGAAAAAGCTATTGCTGGAGTATGTGTTTGTTAATCCGATAATTCCGCGATACCAAGGATCTTACCCGCATCGGCTTTTAAACCATTGACTTGTAATTAGTTTGAAATTATGAAAGAAGACCTTCAATTGGTCCACATAATTAAAGAGAGGTGTAATCTGTTTCAGCAGGTTGATGCGGGTAATGCTAAGCACGTCCTTAAGGGGATAAGCTAATTACAAATCAATGGTTTAAAAGCCGATGCGGGTAAGGTCCTTGGTATCGCGGAATTATCGGATTAGTCATATACTAGGTGTAAAGCCTGCCCAGAGGGCAGTCTATTGATAAGTGTGGTGCGTTGTGCTTGGTTCTGTGCTCGGTGCCGTTTATTGTGCTGTGTTTGGCTCTGTGCTCGGCTCTGTGCCGTTTATTCTGTTGTGCTCGGCTCTGTGCCGTCTATTGTACTGTGCTCGGCTCTGTGGCATTTTTGTTGTGCTCGGCTCTGTGGCGTTTATTCTGTTGTGCTCGGCTCTGTGCCGTCTATTGTACTGTGCTCGGCTCTGTGGCGTTTATTGTGCTCGGCTCTGTGGCGTTTATTCTGTTTTGCTCGGCTCTGTGCTGGGCTCTGCACATCGGCTCTGTGCTCTGCTCCGTGCCATATATTGTGCTCTGCTTTTATTGTGCTCTGCGCCGTTTATTGTGTTGTGCTTGGTTCTGTGCTCGGCGCCGTTTATTGTGCTGTGATTGGCTGTGCCGTATATTGTGCTGTGCTCTGTGCCGTATATTGTGCTCGGCTCTGTGCCGTATATTGTGCTCGGCTCTGTGCCGTATATTGTGCTCGGCTCTGTGCCGTATATTGTGCTCGGCTCTGTGCCGTTTATTGTGCTCGGCTCTGTGCCGTCTATTGTGCTGTGCTTGGCTCTGTGGCGTTTATTGTGCTTGGCTCTGTGGCGTTTATTGTGCTCGGCTCTGTGGCATTTATTGTGCTCGGCTCTGTGGCGTTTATTGTGCTCGGCTCTGTGGCGTTTATTGTGCTCGGCTCTGTGGCATTTATTGTGCTCGGCTCTGTGGCGTTTATTGTCCTCGGCTCTGTGGCGTTTATTGTGCTCGGCTCTGTGGCGTTTATTGTGCTCGGCTATGTGGCGTTTATTGTGCTCGGCTCTGTGGCGTTTATTGTGCTCGGCTCTGTGGTGTTTATTCTGTTGTGCTCGGCTCTGTGACATTTATTGTGCTTGGCTCTGTGACATTTATTGTGCTTGGCTCTGTGCAGTCTATTGTGCCGTGCTCGGCTCTGTGGCGTTTATTGTGCTCGGCTCTGTGCAGTCTATTGTGCTGTGCTCGGCTCTGTGCCGTTTATTGTGCTCTGCTCTGTGCCTTTAATGGGTTGTGCTCTGCTCTGTGCCTTTAATGGGTTGTGCTCTGCTCTGTGCCATCTATTGTGCTCTGCTTGGCGCTCTGCTCTGTGCTCTGCTCGGCGCTGGGCTCAGGCGCTGGGCTCAGGCGCTGGGCTCTGGCGCTGGGCTCTGCACTCAGGCGCTGGGCTCAGGCGCTGGGCTCTGCGCTCAGGCGCTGGGCTCTGCGCTCAGGCGCTGGGCTCAGGCGCTAAGGTGCTGGGCTCAGGCGCTAAGGTGCTGGGCTCAGTGCTGGGCTCTGCGCTCAGGCTCGGTGCTGGGCTCGGCGCTCAGGCTCGGTGCTGGACTCGGCGCTCAGGCGCTGGGCTCAGGCACTCAGGCGCTGGGCTGTTTTGGGCCCTTCCAACATTGGTGGTCCTGCGGCGGGAGGCACGTGGCAACCTCCGTAACCGGCTGTTGGGGTTTGGATGCACGCGCAGCCGGGTGCGCGCGCGCCACCTGCCGCAGCACGCCCAAAGCGTCCAACGGAGGTTGGATGCGCGCGCAGCAAACCTCCGTAGGACGCTTTGGGCGTGCTGCAGCGGGTGGCGCGCGCGCACCCGGCTGCGCGCGCATTCCAACCGCCACAGCACCCCGTGGGCTGCGCGCATGCGCAGTCCGTATATATATATACACACACACACTGTAACCCCATGTGGATATATATACACACGCATACATGGTTGTTACAGTGTGTGTGTGTGTGTGTGTATGGCTGGCATCCAGGCTCAGGCGAGCCCCCGGCTCGGCTGGGCCTCTAGGCCCAGACCAAGCCGGGGGCTCGCCTTAGCCTGGATGCCGGCCAAGCAAGTAGCTCGGCCGGCATCCAAGCTTGGGCGAGCCCCCGGCTTGGCTGGGGCCTAGAGGCCGAGCCGTGGACTCGCCTGAGCCTGGAGGACGCCCGAGCAGGCAATTCGGCCGGCCTCCATGCTTAGGTGAGTCCCCGGCTCGGCTGGGCCTCTAGGCCCAGGCCAAGCCGGGGGCTCGCCTAAGCTTGGATACTGGCCGAGCAAGCAGGGTGGGTGTGGAGAGCATATACTCACCTACATCGGCCCTCCAGCGATGGCAGTCCCGCTTCCAGTGTCCTCTCTCCGTTGGTCGCTGGTATGACGTCACGAAAGCCTTTGACCCTGGGTCAAAGGCTTTCGTGACGTCATACCGGCGACCAACGGAGACAGAGAGGACGCTGGAAGCGGGACCGCCATCGCTGGAGGAGCTAAGGGCCGATGTAGGTGAGTATGTGTGGAACCGGTGGAGGACTCGAGGCCGATGTAGGTGAGTATGTGCTCTACACACACACACCCTGCTTGCTTGGTCGGCATCCAGGCTCAGGCGAGCCCCCGGCTTGGCTTGGGCCTAGAGGCCCAGCCGAGCCGGGGACTCACCTAAGCATGGAGGCCGGCAAAGTTGCCTGCTCGGGCGTCCTCCAGGCTCAGGCGAGTCACCGGCTCTGCTGGGCCTCTAGGCCCAAGCCGGGGGCTCGCCTAAGCTTGGATACCGGCCGAGCAAGCAGGGTGGGTGTGGAGAGCACATACTCACCTACATTAGCCCGGAGCTCCAGCGGTGACTGTCCTCCGGCTGTCGCAGGCTGCTCGGCCGGCCTCCAGGCTCAGGCGAGCCCCCGGCTCGGCTTGGGCCTACAGGCCCAGCCGAGCCGGGGGCTCGCCTAAGCCTGGAGGCCGGCCGAGCAGCCTGCGACAGCCACCGCTGGAGCTCCGGGCCAATGTAGGGGGATGTTGCCTACACATACTCACCTACATCGGCCCTTAGCTCCTCCAGCGATGGCAGTCCCGCTTCCAGTGTCCTCTCTCCGTTGCTCGCCGGTATGACGTCACGAAAGCCTTTGACCCCGGGGGTCAAAGGCTTTCGTGACGTCATACCGGTGACCAACGGAGACAGAGAGGACGCTGGAAGCGGGACCGCCATCGCTGGAGGAGCTAAGGGCCGATGTAGGTGAGTATGTGTAGGCAACATCCTCCTACATTGGCCCTGAGCTCCAGCGGTGACCGTCCTCCGGCTGTCGCTGGCTGCTCGGCCGGCCTCTAGGCTTAGGCGAGTCCCCGGCTCGGCTGGGCCTGTAGGCCCAAGCCAAGCCGGGGGCTCGCCTGAGCCTGGAGGCCGGCCTAGCAGCCTGCTCGGCCGGAGGAAGTCACCGCTGGAGCTCAGGGCCGATGTAGGGGAGTATGTTTTGGCAACATCGGCCCTGAGCTCCAGCGGTGACCGTCCTCCGGCTGTCGCTGGCTGCTCGGCCGGCCTCTAGGATTAGGCGAGTCCCCGGCTCGGCTGGGCCTGTAGGCCCAAGCCAAGCCGGGGGCTCGCCTGAGCCTGGAGGCCGGCCTAGCAGCCTGCTCGGCCGGAGGAGGTCACCGCTGGAGCTCAGGGCCGATTTAGGGGAGTATGTATTGGGAACTTCGGCCCTGAGCTCCAGCGGTGACCATCCTCCGGCTGTCGCTGGCTGCTCAGCCGGCCTCTAGGCTTAGGCGAGTCCCCGGCTCGGCTAGGCCTGTAGGCCCAAACCAAGCCGGGGGCTCGCCTGAGCCTGGATGCCGGCCTAGCAGGCCGCGACAGCCGGAGGACGGTCACTGCTGGAGGATCGGGGCTTGCGGCATTTAAACACACGGGTAGCTGCGCGCGGCTCGTGCCATTTTTTTTTTTTGCAGGCGGCCGGCCCTCGCAGCTACCTGTTTGTTTTAACGGCCACTTTCAAATGTCCGTCGCGCATGCGCAGACCGCTTTTGGCGACGGACACTTGAAGGCTTACTCTTTTATAGTATAGATACAGAGCTTTTAATCTTCATATGTTCACAAGCCCACTGTATCGGAAAAAGTGGGACTACTGCCCGACTCGCAATATTTATGTTTCTTGGTAATTTAGAATTGAATACAATCTTTTACAGAAACTATCCTCCCTCAATTATAGATCGATTATAGCAGATCGAAACTTATTCCCAGGACGATCACCACCATGCTGGTCACTAAATCTTGAGGAAATCGTATACTGCTGGGATAACTAGCTCAAGCTAGTAGAGAGTTAAAACATCAATACAATCATGTTGAGAGTGATATTTCATTAGAAACTATCAGGGTTATTCAAAGAGAATCGAAAAGCCACTGCACGTTCGGTGACTTTTCGTTCTCTTCAATTCGGTTCGATTTGGCGATCCGATTTCAGCCACCCTGCTGTGTATTCAGCAAGCACCACAGGGCCGCCAAAATGCGAGGAAAAGTCGCCACAATCCCGCCGAAAACTCACCGCAAAATGAGGACGAACGTACACCGAAACCTGCAAAAACATCTGGATTAACCCGCTGAAAATGCTGGAAAAACCCGAGCAGGAGCCGATCACACGCAGCGCAGCCGACGGAAAAAGCCATCACCGCAGACGAATGCAGTGAATAAACTAGAAAAACTGTTTGCTTGAATGTTTGAAATTGAAATGCTGTTTGCAAAAAGACTACTTATCGAAAATGTCTGAAATTTACATATGAGGTCCAAGGAATGATAATAAAAAGGGCTGTTACAGAAAAAATAAGTGAAGTTAAAAAACCCCGCAATTTTAAAAAAAAATGCCGAAAAATGCTTAAAATATCTGAAAAATTTATAAATAAAGAGACTTTTTACTGCAAAATATTATAATCAACGGTTTATTAGATATTGAATTAAAATGGGAAGATTTTTAACATTGAAGCCTATGGGATTCGCTTGAATTAACCTGCCGAATTAAACCACCGAATGACAGGGCATTTCGGGAACCTTTCACTGCTGGTTTGTTGTAACGGTAGCGGTAACGCTGCCACACGAGTAGTGGAGTTGAGATCCTTGAGGGCAAAAGTATCTGGTTGAATAACACAAAAGGTTCATAAACTACAGACTGTAACTTAATAGCCAAGGAGACACAAGGGCTAACTGAATTGCCTCTAAGCACTGAAGGTTTTGAGACCAACAGATTATCTAGGACACGCTCAGAAACACCATACGTGGAACGACAGTCCGTGAAGTATTCAAGGTGCAGGGCAGTCAGAGATGCAGAAACCAATCGTTCTGGTAAATACTTAAGATTAGTAGATACCGGGTGACTCTCGGAAGGTACTGGCTTGCATACAAGAGATTGTTATTGCTAATATGTACAGAGATGCGATTAGAAATAACATTAAACGGAAATAAACAATTGTTTGTTATCGTGGTCTTTGTAAAAACATGAACAGGAGTAGGAGCATGTGTAAAGGGGCCCCGAAGGGTTACAAACGATACCCCTAAACGTGATGGGACAGGAACCAAACAGCGAGTGATCAACCCATAGAAACATAGAAAAATGTCGGCAGATAAGAACCTTTCGGCCCATCTAGTCTGCCCAATTACATGGATACTTTACCTGGATTTACCTTTTGTTTAGGATAGCCGTATGCCTATCCCATGCCTGCTTAAATTCAATTACTGTCTTGGCCTCTACCACTTCAACTGGAAGACTGTTCCATGTATCCACCACCCTCTCAGTAAAATATTGCTTCCTGATGTTACTTTTAAACCTTTGCCCCCTAATCTAAGACTATGTCCTCTTGTTTTGCTACTTTGTTTCCTTTTAATCCCCAGCATGGGGTTAAATCACTAAAACATGCAAACAGCATAATATACACGATAGAGAGAGAGTGTGTAGTAAAAGCCAAGCCGGGTCAAATAACAGGAGCACGAATCTCATACAAAGCAGGGTCGTCAACCGTAAATACAAATAGATTCAAGAAGTAGCGGTGAGTGAATTAAACTCCACAACAGGGCGATGAGGCACCTCCTCGAGCCCTGTTTTAAAGCATGCGGCTCCTGGTAACCATACCTGACCCCGCCCCCTCAGATGCCGATCTGCCAGCAGAAAGTGCTGGCACCTGGCCAGCCAGTGGTCCCCCTTCTTGCCCAGACCCCCAGGGGGCACAGCGGAGGCTGAGGATGTAACATTTGTGCTCTCTGAATAGCCAAAGCTATGGGGATTTCACTGCCTTCGAACAGGCACCGTATGTGCAGGCAATTCGCCAACATTTGGCGAATAGCCTGCTCTCTGAATAGCTGAATAGCCAAGAAAGGTAACAAACGCTGATTTTCAGCATTCGGTTACCTTTCGGCAGCCATTCGGATCTCTTTGAATAACCCTGTATATTTCCAGAACTTTATTTATTATATACTAGTTGTAAAGCCTGCCCAGAGGGCAGTCTATTGTGGATATACTGCCCCTGCTCATGGATATACTGCCCCAGCTCGTGGATACTGCCCCAGCACGTGGATACTGCCCCAGCACGTGGATACTGCCCCCGCACGTGGATACTGCCCCCGCACGTGGATACTGCCCCAGCCTGCCCAGAGGGCAGTCTATTGTGGGTATACTGCCCCAGCTCGTGGATACTGCCCCAGCACGTGGATATTGCCCCAGCATGTGGATACTGCCCCAGCACATGGATATTTTCCCCCA
Organism: Leptobrachium leishanense; assembly: GCA_009667805.1. Classification (NCBI taxonomy): domain Eukaryota; kingdom Metazoa; phylum Chordata; class Amphibia; order Anura; family Megophryidae; genus Leptobrachium; species Leptobrachium leishanense. The sequence continues at coordinate 29,445,234 of CM019065.1, read as the reverse complement.
GCACATGGATATTTGCCCCCAGCACATGGATTTGCCCAGCTCATGGATTTGCCCCAGCTCATGGATTTGCCCCAAGCTCATGGAGTTGCCCAGCTCATGGATTTGCCCAGCACATGGATTTGCCCCAGCACATGGATTTGCCCCAGCTCATGGATTTGCCCCCAGCTCATGGATTTGCCCCAGCTCATGGATTTGCCCAGCTCATGGATTTGCCCCCAGCTCATGGATTTGCCCAGCACATGGATTTGCCCCCAGCTCATGGATTTGCCCAGCTCATGGATTTGCCCCCAGCTCATGGATTTGCCCCCAGCTCATGGATTTGCCCAGCACATGGATTTGCCCCAGCTCATGGATTTGCCCCCAGCTCATGGATTTGCCCAGCTCATGGATTTGCCCCCAGCTCATGGATTTGCCCCCAGCTCATGGAGTTGCCCAGCTCATGGATTTGCCCAGCACATGGATTTGCCCCAGCTCATGGATTTGCCCAGCACGTGGATTTGCCCAGCTCGTGGATTTGCCCCCAGGTCGTGGATATGGTCCCCCAGCTCGTGGATATTGACCCCACCCCCCCACCAGCGCTCATACTTACCTGTCGAGCGGCGCCAGGGAAGTGAAGATTTCCCCGCTTCCGGTCTTTGAAGGACCCAAGCCGCGGTCACGTGACCGGGGCTTGGGTCCTTCAAAGCGGAAGCGAGGGAACTTTCCCTCCGCCGCTCGGGGGGTAGGATGCGCGCGGCAGCCGGGTAGAGGCTGCGCCTCTACCCGGCTGCCGCGCGCATCCTACCCCTGAGCGGCGGAGGGAACTTTCCCTTCGCCGCTCGGGGGACCCGTTAGATGCACACAGCAGCCGGGTAGAGGCTGCGCTCGCAGCCTCTACCCGGCTGCCGCGCGCATCCAACCCCCGAGCGGCGGAGGAAACTTTCCCTTCGCCGCTCTGGGGTTGGATGCGTGCGGCAGCCGGGTAGAGGCTGCGAGCGCAGCCTCTACCCGGCTGCTGTGTGTATGTGTAACCGCCGCGGCGAGCCGGCAGCCGGCTCGTGCCGCGGCGGTTGCATGCGCGCGCAACCAACCGCCGCTGGTTGCGCGCGCATGCGCAGTAAGGCTTTGGCGACGGACAGCCAAAGCCTTACTCTTTTATTATATAGATAGACCAAAAGAGACATATATTGCACTTTGCGAGGCAGATATTCTGTTATGAGTATCTAACCGGATGCATGAATGACTGATGTAGTACACCATTGTATGTTTTTATTTATTCTAAAATAAAGGTTAAATTTTAAATAATTATACTTCACTTACAATCAATATGGAATATGGGTTATCCCCCTAGCCAAGGTGAAGTATTCACCTATAAAAGTCATTCAAAATAATACACGTGACAAATAAACACCGCTAACCACTGTTCAAATCTGGTGCCATTACAAGCAACTGATACACGATGTCATCCAGTGCAGCTTGGACCCCCATGGGCCTGGTTTTTGAATCTGTCATTATGTCAGGCTCGCGCCATGATGGAGCCATGGCAGGGCCTTGATATCAAATAATATCCCAAGCGCTGGGGGAGAGCAGATGAAGCAGACACAGGAACTTATGCTGGTAAATAAGTGTATATTCAGAACACACAGCAACAAGTCTGATACAGAAATAACAGAGCACTGGATACAACAGGAAAAGTCAATCTGCGTGCAGGTAGTGTCTATGTACCAGGGATTGTGGGCTATATAGTCCACTGCAGACAGGATCCTCTGTGCGGGAACCAGGAGCTCTTAGCACAGGTACCTTGGTAGCAGGAAGGTGGAATAAAGCAGAACATCGGTAGCCACAGGTGCAGTTTCTTAGGCCCACAGGATAGTGGGCTATGCAGTTACCACTGCAGAAAGGATCCACTGGGCTGGAACCAGGAGCTCTTCGCAAAGGTACAATCTGCAATGCTGGCAGAAAAGCTCATACAGAGGATGGTGGGTAAAACTGACAAACAACGGTGAGGGCGCTCTCAGAACCTCACATGGGCAGGTAATCAAGGAAAATGACAGAGCCTGGAAGGAAGGGTGTGTCCAGGTTATATGCACACCCACTCAGGAGCTGGCACAGGGATTAACCCCTGAGTGGATGCAGACAGAGCAACAGCAAACATGGCAATAAACAGGCTTCTCAGGCTGAGGCATGACAGTACCTCCCTCCTTACAAGGTGCCCTCTGGGCACATAGGGCAAAGGCTAGAATCAGGAGCAGCTAGGAGGTCATCACCATCCATCAGAGTCTGAGTCATCGTAAATGTCCCATGGGCAAGCAGGGCCTGCTCAAAGATTTCAAGGTCCTCTTTGCAGACCAACGTTCCATTGGATGCTCAAACACAACCCTCAGGGGTAGGACTGTCCACAAGTGTAACAGGCGCGAGAGGAGTACAGGTGACGACACCAGCAACAATGGGTGGAGAATAGGGCCGGACTGGGGATTAAAACCAGCCTTGGAAATAATGTCATAGCAGCCCCAGTAATGTGCAGTGTGTTTGAGGGTTTTGCAGAGCTGTACAGTAATGTGCGTTGTGTTTGAGGGTTTCGCAGAGCTGTACAGTAATGTGCGTTGTGTTTGAGGGTTTCGCAGAGCTGTACAGTAATGTGCGGTGTGTTTGAGTGTTTCGCAGAGCTGGACAGTAATGTGCGGTGTGTTTGAGAGTTTTGCAGAGCTGTACAGTAATGTGCGGTGTGTTTGAGGGTTTTGCAGAGCTGTACAGTAATGTGCGGTGTGTTTGAGGGTTTCGCAGAGCTGGACAGTAATGTGCGATGTGTTTGAGAGTTTCGCAGAGCTGTACAGTAATGTGCGGTGTGTTTGAGGGTTTTGCAGAGCTGTACAGTAATGTGCGGTGTGTTGAGGGTTTCGCAGAGCTGGACAGTAATGTGCGGTGTGTTTGAGGGTTTTGCAGAGCTGTACAGTAATGTGCGGTGTGTTTGAGGGTTTTGCAGAGCTGTACAGTAATGTGCGGTGTGTTTGAGGGTTTCGCAGAGCTGGACAGTAATGTGCGGTGTGTTTGAGTGTTTCGCAGAGCTGTACAGTAATGTGCGGTGTGTTTGAGGGTTTTGCAGAGCTGTACAGTAATGTGTGGTGTGTTTGAGGGTTTCGCAGAGCTGTACAGTAATGTGCGGTGTGTTTGAGGTTTCGCAGAGCTGTACAGTAATGTGCGGTGTGTTTGAGTGTTTCGCAGAGCTGGACAGTAATGTGCGGTGTGTTTGAGAGTTTTGCAGAGCTGTACAGTAATGTGCGGTGTGTTTGAGGGTTTTGCAGAGCTGTACAGTAATGTGCGGTGTGTTTGAGGGTTTCGCAGAGCTGGACAGTAATGTGCGATGTGTTTGAGAGTTTCGCAGAGCTGTACAGTAATGTGCGGTGTGTTTGAGGGTTTTGCAGAGCTGTACAGTAATGTGCGGTGTGTTTGAGGGTTTCGCAGAGCTGGACAGTAATGTGCGGTGTGTTTGAGGGTTTTGCAGAGCTGTACAGTAATGTGCGGTGTGTTTGAGGGTTTTGCAGAGCTGTACAGTAATGTGCGGTGTGTTTGAGGGTTTCGCAGAGCTGGACAGTAATGTGCGGTGTGTTTGAGTGTTTCGCAGAGCTGTACAGTAATGTGCGGTGTGTTTGAGGGTTTTGCAGAGCTGTACAGTAATGTGTGGTGTGTTTGAGGGTTTCGCAGAGCTGTACAGTAATGTGCGGTGTGTTTGAGGGTTTCGCAGAGCTGTACAGTAATGTGCTGTGTGTTTGAGGGTTTCGCAGAGCTGTATATACACACCACACATTACTGCGTGTTTTATTGCTGTGCAGCTCTGTGATGCAGTAATATGTGGCGTGTACTGTGTAGGAGTGTAGAACAGCTGCACAGCAACAAAACTCACAGTAATGTGCAAGTGTGAGCGTAGCCACTGAGTTGCACAGCAATAAAGCTCACGCTTATACACTGCACATTTATGTGAGGTTTATTGCTGTGGAGCTCTGCGATACGCTCATACACACTGCACATTTCTGTGAGTTTTATTGCTGTGGAGCTTTGTGATATGCTCATACACACTGCACATTACATCATGGGCAGACTGAGCACAACTGTAAGGAACTAACAGACTACAGTTTTTTTTTTCTTACAGAGCTGACATTGATAGGTATTTTTATATTTATTTTTGTGACCTAATATAATATGTATAAGGGGGACCAAGTGTATAGAATTGTATAGAAGTATGGATCACTATTTGTATGCATTTTAGGCACGCTATTGCAGTTATGTATATTAATTGTTGATCTGTGGCACATTTTGCAACCTTTTTTTTACAGTGTTTGCATACACATTTTGCACAATTGTTTAACTTTTTCAACACAACATATTTTAGTTTAGGACGTTTTTATTTATATTTTTCCCCTTATTTCATTATCTAGTTCATTCTATTCCTCTGCTTATGGACAGTTAATGGATGCTATGTAATAATCTCCTTTCTGGCCCCGCAGAGTCTGCTTTTCTAGCTCTTACCTGCAGTGATTGCTCTGCAGATTTATGTTGTGGAAGCAGGAGGTTGATCTTAACACTTTTGAACACACGAGGCAGCCCGGAAATGAGTGTCTGGGGGAGGACGTGACAGGCCACAGCTGGCTTTCAGCTCAGAGGTTTGGCTTTGTCCGTGCAGACAGCGGGATTCCCACACTGACCTGCTGCAGGATCAATGCATGGACCGAAGGCACGGTGACCCCATCTCTTGAGCCGACAGGTCACTTATCTGTTTATGGCAACTTGCAAACAGTCTGAGGAGGACTCCAGCGGTGTGTTCATCACATGTTGCAGGCAGCTGAAGCAGCCAGTGTGTGGCCAAGGCGCGTGAGAGAGACTGAGAACCGCCAGGATGTTACTTTATTTATATGGCTGGCCAGTGACGTCAGACGGCCGGTCAGCGCAGAGCTCACTCTGGCGGCCCCACGTCATCATAGGGGGCCGGCCATCCACGCCATGTTTGATTTTTGTACACTTTCCGCCCGGCCGCCGCACTGTAGCCTAAAAAACACAATTTTCACGTGTGCAGCAACGGGCAGGTTCCGGAACAGGGAATGGACATTAAATAATTTGAAATGCGAGATGGTGCTGGGGATCACACACACACACTCCAGTGAAAAAAATTCATGACAACTATTTTTTTATTCCGCGGGTTCTCGGGAGCAAAAAAATAAAAGCAGGTTTAAGCAGCCTCAGCCTACTGGGATTCATCCCGGTATCCCGGTAGGCCAGTCCGGCCCTGGTGGAGGAACCTGCTCTTTCTCTGCCAGGCGCTGCTCGTAAGCAGCAAGTTCAGAATCAGGCACGATGAAGCATCAGAGGCTATAGAAAAAGTCTTGACACCCTCAGGTGGGCAATATTGAACATTGCGAGGTAGGGTGTCAACACCATAGAGAGTCCTGGTGGGGGACACCAGGATGGGAGCAACCTCCATGGACACCAGAGGTTCAGTGTCTATGGGTAAGCTGGGCTCCAACTCCATAGGTCCCACCTGAGGAAGCAGGTTCTCCATGTCCACGGAAGGTTCAGGGGCATTACCTCCATGTCCTCTGCAATGGAGTCCTCCGCAGTACTCTCCTCTTCCGAGGAGACATCACTAAATGCAAGCCTCTTGGGTACAGGGACCTGGCGAGGCCTGGCAGCGACTGGAGGCTTGCGAGAACTGGCAGTGGCTGGAGGCTTGTGAGAACTGGCATAGGCTGGAAGCTTGCGAGAACTGGCAGCAGCTGGAGGCTTGAGCGAACTGGCAGCGGCTGGAGGCTTTAGCGAACTGGCAGCGGCTGGGGTATGGCGTGGAATGGCAGGTCTGATGGGACAGAAGTCAATTTTGTGCTGTTCCGATCCGCAGGAGAAGCATAGATTGAGCCTCCTACGCTTTTTCTTCTGAGTCTCCACATAAGGTGCCTGTGCTCTGCATAGAGGTGGAGATCTAATAAACTCAGCTGGTTGCTGAAATGCTCTGCTCACTGGTGAAGGCCTAACAGGGCCAGGTGTGGTGGGGAGTGAGCCCATTAGATTCCACACATCATCTACTACAACAAGCAACTGATACACGATGTCATCCAGTGCAGCTTGTACAGAAATAACAGAGCACTGGATACAACAGGAAAAGTCACTCTGCATGCAGGTAGTGTCTATGTACCAGGGATTGTGGGCTATATAGTCCACTGCAGATAGGATCCTCTGCGCGGGAACCAGGAGCTCTTGGCACAGGTACCTTGGCAGCAGGAAGGTGGAATAAAGCAGAACACAGGTAGCCACAGGTGCAGTCTCTTAGGCCCACAGGATAGTGGGCTATGCAGTTACCACTGCAGAAAGGATCAACTGGGCTGGAAACAGGAGCTCTTCGCAAAGGTACAATCTGCAATGCTGGCAGAAAAGCTCATACAGAGGATGGTGGGTAAAACTGACAAACAACGGTGAGGGAGCTCTCAGAACCTCACATGGGCAGGTAATCAAGGAAAATGACAGAGCCTGGAAGGAAGGGTGTGTCCAGGTTATATGCACACCCACTCAGGAGTTGGCATAGGGATTAACCCCTGAGTGGATGCAGACAGAGCAACAGCAAACATGGCAATAAGCAGGCTTCTCAGACTGAGGCATGACATACAGAGCTTAGGTGGGTTGAGGTTCTACAATAATATCCCAGGTTCTCCCACGCTGGAGCATTGAGGGTGTGTGTGAGGCCTGGCTGTGAGGGAAGCAGACATGCTGGAGCAGTGAGGGTGTGTGTGAAGTCTGGTTGTGAGAGGAGCTGCATAGAGACTACATTCTGTGTGAAGTAACAGCATCCCTCTGATCTGCTGATCCACTGCATTTTTGGAAATTGGTAAAATGCGTGTGTGACAGATTAGATCTGTATTTCTATCTATATAAGGGTCTGTCTGTGTATTTGTGTCTAAGTGCCTGTTATATATATATATATATATATATATATATATATATATATATATATATATATAATTTCCTCCATATAGAGTCATATTCATAGTTGTGTCTGACCATTTGGGGGAAGCGTATCCCTGTGTCCACAGCTGGTGAGGAAGACCTGCTAAAATGTTATTAAAATGGTTAGCTTTCTCCCCTGGGGGGAGGATATAACACGCAGCTGTAAAATGGAATGGCTTTTGTACACTGACATAGTAATCACACCTTGGGAGCCAGCCAGGCACCTAGATTTAGACCCTATCTTCGAAGACAGGAAGCACATCCTTGATCTCTAACGGGGGTCTGGGGGGAAGAGGGACACCTTTGGGCAATTAAAGATTAATTGACATGCTCTGTAGAAAAGGGAACTCTGGGATATGTAGTGCAGGAGGCTGGGCCATTTGGGGGTGGGGATTGGAAGGAACAAGAAGTGTATATATTCTGAAAACTGGCCATGTGCTGGGGCTGATCACTTGAGGTACCTTCGAAAGAGGACTGATCTGTCCATGTTTCCTATCTCCAGGCTCCAGGAGACCATCGATGCTCGCTTACTGATTAGTTTGTCGTAAGTAATTGCTCTGTGGTTAACCCTTTTCTTTTATTTGCTGTGTAGTGTGTAATTAATTGATTTATTCTAGTTATAATTTTTCCTGTAACAAAGCACTGTGATTTTTTCTATATCATAAATAAACAACACGTATTTAAGTTCTGCCTCTGACTGATGAGATCCACGCTAAATAAGAGATTGGGAGTATTGCTATTTGCTTTAAGCTCGGTTATATATAAGAAATTGTGAGTTGCGGTCGTCAGGAGACGGCAGGGGATTGTGGGATCTGTAGTCACTGTCCGAGTCTAGGGTAGGCAGATAGTGCGGTTGCTTAAGCCCTGCGTCTCCCGTCGCGACGCGCGTGGTGTCCATGAGGACTGGTGGCAGCGTTACTAATAGAATAGAAAAGTGAGCCCAGGGATTGTGGGAGACGTAGTTAGTACGCGCTTCAGGAGAAGACTTGTACTGCGTTGCAATCTTGGGATCATTATATCGCGATCTGCGGCCCTGCTGCGAGAGAGAATTGCGCAGAGACAGATAGTGGGTGGCGCAATACGGTGTCTTTCGCAGTAGTGCGCGTAGTGGGTCGTGACAGTGTGTTTTTATTTTTCATGAAGAATCAAAATATCAATTTTCATGTCTGTAACATCTTCTGTTTTTGAAATATAGGTACCCTGTTTAAAGTATTCACCCCCCCCCTTTTTTTCACCTCCCACTTGGGATTCATGGAAAATGGTAGAACACGTGTGTATTTATTTTTCAAGAAGATTGTAAATAACAATTTTCACGCCAGTAACATCTTTGGTTTTTGAAATCTAGGTATAATGATCAAAGAATTCACACTCCTTTTTCTCCCCCGCCTCTCAACCGAATTTTCTTGAAAACAGTAAAACACTTTTTTAATCTCACCAAGATTGTAAATATCATATTTCACACGTGTAACATCTTTGGTTTTTCAAAAATAGGCATACTGATAAAAGTATACACCCACCCTTCTTCACCCCCCCACTAGACTTTTGGAAAATGGTAAAATACGTGCTGTTTTATTTTTCAAGACAAATCTAAATACCAATTTGCAAACCTGTAACATCTTCTGTTTCTGAGATATAGGTATCCTGTTTAAATGTATTCACCCCCTTTTTCAACCCCCACTTGGGATTTTTGGAAAATGGTAAAACACGTGTTTGTTTATTTTTCAAGATTGTAAATACCACATTTCACACCTGTAACATCTTTGGTTTTTTTAAATATAGGTATACTGATAAAAGTATTCATCCCCTTTTTTGCCCCCACTGGATTTTTCGGAAAATGGTAAAATATATGTTATTCCATGTTTTAAGACAAATATAAATACCAATTTTCACACCTGTAACATCTTCTGTTTTTGAGATATAGGTATCCTGTGTAAAAGTATTCACCCCCCTGTTTCACCCCCCCCCCCAAACTTGGGATTTTTGGAAAATGGTAAAACACATGGTTTATTTTCACGAAGATTGTAAATACCAAATTTCACACCTGTAACATCTTTGGTTTTACAAATATAGGTATAATGATAAAAGTATTCACCCCCCTTTTTTCACCCCCCACTGGATTTTCAGAAAATGGTAAAATATGTGTTTTTTTATTTTTTCAAGACGAATCTAATACCAATTTTCACGCCTGTAACATCTTCTGTTTTTGAGCTATAGGTATCCTGTTTAAAATATTCAACCCCCTTTTTCATCCCCTTAGGGGTGGAATTTCCAAAAATCCTTCCTTAGTGGGTGCCTATGTCATCAGCGTTGTATCTTGGCCTAGGCCGACTAGGCCTAGGCCTAGGGCTGCACTTTTTTGGGGCGGCAAAAAATTGCAGTCCTCCTCAGTAAGTACGCCGCCCTGCCACTTTGTGACCCGCGACCGCCGGTTTGTTTATCCCGGTGGCCGCGATATCAGGACGGCAGAGTGTGAGCCTGTTAGCGCCGTGCTCCTCCCCATCTGGCACCTCTCCCAAGGCCTGCAAGTCATCGGCCCCCGCTGATTAGGTCACACGGCGTGGCGCACCACGTGATGTCATCAGTGGGGGTCGACGGCCGGTGATCTCCTGTCTCCACTCCAGCCTCCCTCTGATTAAACGTCTATCTCCCGGCTCCCGCAAACCATGAGGTATGCTGGGCGGGAATGGGGAATTAATTGATATTGGGGGGGATTGATATTGGGGGTAATTAACCGATATTGGGGGAATAAGTTGATATTGGGGGAATATTGGGAAGGGAATTGATATTGGGGGAATAAAATTGATTGGGGAGAAATAAATTGATATTGGGGAATATTGGGAAGGGAATTGATATTGGGGGAGAATAAATTGATATTGGGGGAATATTGGGAAGGGAATTGATATTGGGGGAGAATAAATTGATTTTGGGGGACTAAAATTGATTGGGGAGAAATAAACTGATATTGGGGTAATTAATTGATATTGGGAATAAATTGATATTGGGGAAGTGATATTGGGGGGAATAAATTGATATTGAGGAATAAATTGATATTGGGGGATAAAATTGATTATTGGGGAGAAATAAATTGATATTGATATGGGGGAATTAATTGATATGGGGGGAATAAATTGATATTGGGAGTCCCGAGTCTTCATTGCAGCGTGCGTGCCTTCCTCATTGAATCCACCAGCACGACACGATGCATTGGCGCCGCCCCTTCAATCATGTGACCACGTCATGTTTGTACGTAGTGGCAGAGCAGAGGAGAAGCAGGGGTGCGGTGTTGGAGGAGCCTGGCTGCAGCATCAAGGAGCCTGCCACTGCCAGCCTGCGTTAAGGACCCGAAGCAGAGCGGATAGAGAACAGAGAGAGGCCGGCGAGATCGAGGTGATGCTTGTGGTTAAGTGTTTGACTACTTACATTGTGAGATTTATAGGGGGGGGAGATAATTGTGGGGGGAGCAGGCAGGCAGCCCCTACACTTTATTCTCATGCCCCCTCTGAAGCAGGCGTCCCCGTCACTATAATCCCTCCACAGCAGGCAGCCCCTCACTATAATCTCTCATCCCACAGCAGGCAGCCCCCCTCACTATAATCCCCCCACAGCCGGCAGCCCCTTCACTATAATCCCCCCACAGTGCACATTTCTGTGGGTTTTATTTGCTGTGCAGCTCTGATACGCTCATACACGTGCACATTTCTGTGGGTTTTATTGTTCAACCAATTAGAGCGGCTGTGATCCAGTATACTTGACATGCATGGCTGATCTTTGTAAAAAATTGTTGAATTTAAACATTTCATAATTTTATTTGATTATCATTTCAAATGTTGTATCTATTGAGAAAAACAAAATATACAAGTGAAAGGAATCCTTTATGGCGCCCTATAGCCAGTGTAATTCTCAGTATATGTCTGACCGTGTGCGTGTTGACCACAGTGGAAACTTAAGCAGAACCTCGTAACTGCTACAGGAATGGATACAAAAGCAAAATATGTTCCTCTGTGTGGCGCTGCTCCCGGTAGTGCTGATATATTTCTATATACCTGCGTTCTAGTACATATACGAAGTGACATAGGTATTACGTCTCTTATACCTCTAGGAAGAATGTATTTGGGTTGTTTAACACCCCCTAAATCAGTGTTTTCTTCCACGATTACACAGTCATAAAATCTAGAAACATACTCGTGGAACACAATTTTATATAATTTATGCAAGGAATAAAATTATAATCCTGCTAAAAGTATGGCATAAAAATTCAACTAAAAGTTCAGTAATAGGACTGAAACTGTATTGATTGAACATTTATGCCATACTTTTAGTGGGATTATAATTTTATTCCTTGCATAAATTATATAAAATTCTATTCCATGAGTATGTTTCTAGATTTTATGACTGTGTAATCGTGGAAGAAAAACACTGACTTTGGGGGTATTAAACAACCCAAATACATTCTTCCTAGAGGTGTAAGAGACGTAATACCTATGTCACTTCATTCATGTACTAGAACGCAGGTACAGTATATAGAAATATATCAGCACTACCGGGAGTAGCGCCACACAGAGGAACATTTTTTGCTTTGGTACAAAATATACAAGTAGGAACTTGATATCCACTTTTAACCCCTTCGCTGCGAAGGACGCGCTGAGCGCGTCCACCCACAGGTAGCGTTCCTTGCAGAGGACGCGTTGAGCGCGTCCTCCCTTTGGGGCCAGCGATCGGCCGGGTTCCGGCCGATCGCTGTGCCCCCCGGTGCGGGCTGACATCCTTGATGTCAGCCCAGCACCAGGAACCACCGCCGGGCTAATTAGATGTCATCGCGGCGGCGCGATGACATCTAATTCAGGTGCCCCCCGCATGTGCGGAGGAGGCGCCTGAAAGGGAGGGGGGAGGTCCTTCGGACCTCTCTCCCTCCCGATCGCCAGCGTTGCGGGGGTTAATCCAGGCACCGTTTGGAAGGGCACAGCCTGCCCTTCCTAACGTACCTGGAATTAACCCCATGGGGGCTGGAACACGAATCGGCGCCGAAAAGCGCCGGTTCGTGATCCTTTCCCGGAGCTGGCCAACATCTTGGATGTCGGCCAAGCTTCCGGGAATGCCCCCTGAGGACTGGCGTCATCGTGCACAGCACGATGACGCCAGTCCTGGAGTTAACCCCTAACTGCCACCAATGGTGGAGATAGGGGGTTCATTGGAACCCCCTATCTCCCGATCCATGTCAGTTAGGGGTTAATGTTTGATATTGTTGGTACAGCCAGAGCATGGCCGTTCCGACGATACCAAACATGAGTATGAAAAAAGTTTTTTTAAAAAAAATAAAAGATAAAAATAAAAATAAAAAAATATTTTAAAAAAAATTATAAAAAAAAATAAACAAGTTTTTTTTTCTTTTTTTTTGGTTTGTTAATGCAGCAATATTGTTCCCATTTCAATTATAATGTGAACAATGATGCTGCACTAACGATTTTTGTATGTGGTGCGTTTGTTAAAAATCGCGTAATTTTCCCCAAAAAAAAATGTAACGAGACCCCATCTCTAATTTTTTTAACAAGTGCACCCCATACAAAATATAACCGCAATTGCTCGCATGTTAAAATGTGAAAAAAAGCACTTTACACATTGTAAATTATTGAAAATTCATATTTTATTGCATTTTTTGTTATAATATACAGACTGGTCATGATGTATACATATAATAATGACATATTATGAATCTTCCGAGTCTGACGGAAAGAACGATATATAATATATCTGGGTCATATACTAAAATAAGCCTTCAAAACACGTTTAAACATGATGAGCAAAATCGGTAAAACTGAGCTCAGCACAGATGCGGGAAAAGCCTCAGCAGTGAAAGGGTTAATATACAGAGAGGAAAAGGTGGAGCCTAAAGAGGAAGGGTGGGGTGTCACGGTTCCCGGATCCCACCACGCCGCCCTTAAAGCCCAACAGAGTAGCCGTAGAACAATCCCTAACTGTCTGGTCCTTAAAAATTGGCCAGGTATAAGTATTCTAGCTAGACAGAAAGGGTTAATCAAAGACAATGTCGTAATACAAAACCAGGTCAGCAACACGGGGGTAGTCAGACGAGCCAGAGTCAGGAATATAGAGAATAGAATAGTCAAATGGAATAGCCGGGTCGATATCAGTGCAGTAGCGTAGTACAAGGAAAATAGTCTAGGGCAACGGAAGGCAGAATGGTCAGAAAACAAGCAGAGGTCAATAACAGGTTAAATCACAAGAGAATACAGGTACAGCGAGCTCAGGTATGGATAACCACGATCTGGCACTGCTGAGAAGGAACTGTGAGTTTTTAAAGTCCTTCACCAGACCGCGCCCCCCTCTCAAGCCGCGCCTCATGCAGCCACCTCCCTGCCTGTCTCTATTTAAACCGGGTGTTGGTCAGTGAGCAGCATCAGACATGCTGGCTTCAAGCACACTGGAGAGGCTGGAAGCCCCCAACGTTACATGGGGTTTAACCAGGAAGAGGTGTGACCTTGCCATGAAGGGGCGTGTCAAATTTAAATTAGGGGGTGCACGAGTTTAGTCAGGCCTGGGGCAGCACTAAACCTAAATACACCACTGTATGTCATGAAAAATGTGTACCTTCAAAATTTCACGTTAAACAGTTTGAACTGGGCATTGATGAGTCAGTCAGTCAGGACTTTCGCATTTATATATATGTATAGATTGTTGAAAGTGAGAGTGCATAAAGAGCAATAACCATTAATATTTTTCCAGCCATAAAACACTGTAACTCAGTAATCTGGGGATTTTTCTGTCCTCCTACTAGTTGGCCTTTGTAACGTTCATTTCCATATGTCTGAGCTCAACCAAAACCCGTCCTGAGAATCAAGAAACCCGAGGACACACTGACAGTCCTGACGCACATTTCTTCCGTCTGGTTGTGAAGGCTGATCTCAGGCATGAAGACCCCACGAGGATCCACTTTTCTGGTGACAAGTGAGTGACTTATACACCAAGAATGTTTTATTTATAAAGTGCGATGTACAGGGGCGTAAGAAGACATGACTGTACTTCAGGACCCCCAACACCCCTAACCTCCCACACACGAGTGCAACTCCAATTCATCGCTCTGGGCAGGCGCTACGGGACTTGCGTATGTAAAGTGTGTTAGACCGTAGTGCTGTGCAATTTCTGGATCCTACGCTACGCAAGTTGTGCAGGAACACTAAAGGGTCAATTTCCTTTTGTGTGCACCTTCGGTGCTTTGCGTTTCATCCCATTTCTTCTCACTTCGGTGATTCCATCTTGCCCAAAATACAGTTACTGCACTATTTAGCAAATGGTCACCCTATTTTGCAGAAATTGGAGTAGCCGAAGCAGTTATTGGACAGTGGCGATTACCACCGAATTGTGTTGAAATGGCACCACTGAATTCCACCCAACTGGAAAAAAAAAGGTAGTCTCCTATTAGGATTATAAAGCAGTAAATATTTGTCTAAATAATAATAAAGTACTTTAAAAAGATAATAAAAAATTCTGTTACAAAATTTTTAAAAATGTAGTCTAAAATATACAAAAAGGTATTTAAAAAAAATAAAAATGTTTTTTGCTGAAAATCAAAAAAATAAACAAATATGAAAAGTTAATTATTTTATTGCATTGAAACCTATGGGATTTGCCAGTTTAAACCTGTCAAATTGAAACACCAAAAATCAGGGCACTTCTGAATTTCAGTGCAATTCGGCGTTCTGTGAATAGAAGACACGATAGTCTTCTATGGGACAATTTTGGTGCCGCCAAATGTTGCTGTTAATTTGACTTAATTTGGTGAAATGACAGCTTTGTGAATAGACGAATTGACCCTAAATTGCACAATTTGGGGCCAATTCAGAGGTTAGTGAATAACCTCTTAAATTGCATTATATAGCTGCAGGAACTTCCTGGATGGGAAGTCCTTGTGTAGAAGAGGAGGAGCTGCGCGCGACGTGTGACAAAAGGTGAGTAAAATAGCCAAAAATAATAATAATAATTAGGCAGAGGCTGCTGTGTGAGACTGCACTGTCACTTGAAAGGGGGTCCTGGTTTACTCTGCTGCTTGGATAGAAGGGTCTGGCTGCTGGGCCCCTTAGGGAGAGACGGTCCCGGTCACCATGGCAACCCCTGCATCCTTGGTAGCTACTGCCCCTGTGGAGGTGCGTGATATATAGCATGAAAAGACTGTCACAACAACTACACGCGCCGCAGCGAAATACGCAGTGTTAAGCAAGTCACTATCTGTCTATCCTAGACCCAAATAATGACTATGCGGACAACAATCCCCCGCGCGCGCTTACCCAACCATCTCCAGCCACCGCAACTCACAATTTAGTAGATACTCGAACTTAAAAAAAAAAAAAAACAATCCAGTCCCTTCAGTTAGCGTGGAGCGAATATCAGTCAGAACACAGAACTTAATAAGTTGTATTTATTATGATAAAAAAATCACAGTGCATTTGTTACAGAAAAAATGGATATGATAAATCAATTACACACAAACAGCAAGAAAATAAAACAAGCAAAACACAGAGCCTTACTTACACATCAATAAGCTAATCAGACTGTTGTGACTCCGGGGGCTGGAGATGGAAGCATGGACAGATCATCACGTCGAGTGAACCCCCTCTGACCCGCACAGCCACATGGCGTGCTCCAGAATATATAGGGTTTCCTGGTCATTCAAAAAAACCCATAAATGGCACAACTCCCTTCACTACATTTCCCAGCATTCCCCTCTCCTGGGCACGCTCAGTGCGCTTCTTTGTCACAAATTCCACTTCGCAGCCACCCACTATATCCCTCCCAGGGGAAAAACAGATAACCATTCTAATTACTTTCTAGCACCTACTCAAGGCAGCTGTGGAAACTGGGCACTTTCCAGATATGAATATGCCTATGTAGAGGAGATATGTATGTACAGGTATATAGATACATAGACACAGGTAGATACTTATATACATATCATGGTAGATATACAGATCTAATCTGCCACAAAGACAACTGAATGAATATCCCTGCCGGTTATTCTACTGTAAAAAACAGTAAACGTATAATTACTACATTTTAAACCAATAAATAATGCTGTTTACATTTATTTTATTCTGGGGTGTAAAGTACAGGTAAAAATGGAATGTTAAGTAACTAATGGGTATCTTTGTAAACGGGCGGATATCTGCCTTGAATTTATTATGTATGGATTGCATCTCCTATCATCCTCAGGCTTCCACTGGTTGAGAGTTCATAATACTCCGTAATACTAAATTTAAATAATCCTGTTTTTTTGTATCTATTTCAGTGTTAAGCCTGATTCAAATACTAAGTGCAACCACCTCATTAGCACCTACATCAACAGTACCGCAAACAACAAGGGCACCTCAAGAGACCACCGTACTGTCTACAGAGAACCCAACAACATCCACACTATTAAATACACTTAGAACAACACAGACTACAAACTCAACAACAACAACAACTACAACGCGGACAACAACTACAACTACAAGCACGGTATTCCCACCAAGTAAGTGTGTTAGTGTTTGGACTTACTGTATCATCAAGCAGGATGGTTGTGGTATTGACACAGACACATACAAGCCAGTCTAAAAAGCAACTGCAGAAATACAACACTGGCGACTCCTTTAAAGGGTCACTACCATCAAAAAATGAATTGTCCTTATTGTGTTTATTTTAACCTCTTGGCTGCTAAGGACGCGCTCAGCACGTCCAGCCAAGTGGTTCTCCTGTGCTATGGACGCGCTGAGCGTGTCCTAGCACAGGAGGCAGTAATCGGCAGGGATTCCGGCCGATTGCTGCCCCCCTTGGTGTGGGCTGACATTTTGGATGTTGGCCAAGCTTCCGGGATCTCCTCCTGATAACTGGTGTCATCGTGCATAGCGCAATGACGTCAGTATTAGAGTTAACCCCTAGCTGCCACCAATGGTGCAATGGTCCAATGAACCCCCTATCTCCCGATCCGTGGAAGCTAGGGGGTTAATGTTTGGTATGGTTAGATCGACCAGAGCATGGCCTTTCCAATGATACCAAACATGACCATGTTAAAAGTTAAGACAAAAAAATAAAAAATAAAAAATAAATATTATTTAAAAAAAAAAGTTTTTTTTTGTTTTGTTAATGCAGCAATATTGTTCCCATTTCAATTATAATGTGAACAATGATACTGCACTAACGATTTTTGCATGGGGTGCATTTGTTAAAAATCGCGTAATTTTCCCCCCAAAAAAGTAACAAGTTCCCCATTTCTAATTTTTTTAACAAGCGCAACTCATAGAATATATAAATCCACAAACGCTCGCATGTTAAAATGTGAAAAAAAACACTTTACACGTTGTAATTGTAAATTATTGAAAATTCGACTTTTATTGCATTTTTTTGTTCTAATATACAGACAGGATATACATATAATACTGATATATTATGAATCTGCCGAGTCTGCCGGAAAGAACAATATATATAATATGTCTGGGTCATATCATAAAATAAGACTTCAAACCGCGTTTAAACATGATGAGCGAAACCGGTAAAAATGAGCTCAGCACACAGGTGTGAAATGGCTCAGCAGCGAAAGGGTTAAGGTTTTTTTGGTTTTTAAATTATAATTTTTTTATTGGTAAATGGTAAAATATACTCCCTGCTCTAGGCTATAACTAGGGATGAGCTGAACACCCCCCGAGTTCGGGCCCGAACCCGAACTTTCCATATGTTCGGATCCGAACCCGAACCCGAACTCGAACTCAATGCAAGTCAATGGGGCTGAAAATTCCTTTTTTAGAGTGCCCTCCAAGAGGGCATATATGCTAGATATTTGCCATAAAAGGTGTATGGGGGTCCAGGTAGTGCCCTGGGGGACAGGAAACAAGGACAAAAAGTTAAAAAAAAAAAGTTTTTAAAAGGGACAGTGAGTTTTCCATGAAATAAGGGATAAAAATAAAAATGAAAAATTCCTTCAAATATCGTGCCTAGGAGGTCCCCATAACCTGCCCATGAAGTGGCGGATTTCTAGGATGTATAGAAACATTTAAAAACAAAAAAATGACATTTCAAATGACGGTAAATGCTTTTCCTTTAATCTATCCATAAACAACTGCTTGGGGCGGCAGCCTGTATGAAAAGAGGAGACATTTTCGGACACGCAGAAAAAGTTTACTGATTTTTTGGTGGTGAAAAGCAGCAGAATGGAAAATTCTAGACCAAATAGCCGATTTGGAAAGTGAGATAAATGGGAGCTATTTTGACCTAGAATTTTCTCTTCAGTCATTCTCCTGAGTTTCACCTTTCTCTGAATAACCCTGTCAGGGTTATTCAGAGAGCGGTGAAGAGCAGGAGAATGACTGGAGAATGGAAAATTCTAGGTCAAAATAGCCAAACCAGAAAAATTCTCCCATTTAGGCTAGGGTCAGACTAGTGAATTTTTAACGTGCGTTTAGGCGCACTTAATCACGGCCGCACTAGCAGCAAATGACGGGCAATGACGGCCAATATACGAAGTACGGTCGCACGAAAGTCCGGCTGCGCAACGCAAGTGGAAAATGAATGCATTTTTTTGAGAACGCAGAACCGCTAGTACAGACGTACAGAGTGCGCTGCGTCCACTAGCGGCGTGTGCGCGTGATTTGGAGACGTCAGACCCTGCTCATGTCCGGCCAACGTAACGTCCAGACACCCAAAGTTTCCTGGTTTGGATCTGTAAAAAATCACGCACAAAAATGCGCATCGTATGACCTTTCTCACGCATTCCGTGAAAAAATACGGCAATGCGTTCGGACGCACTTTTTGACGGTCGCTGTGAAAAATGCTTTAGTCTGACCCTAGCCTTATCTCACTTTCCAAATCGGCTATCTGGTCCAGATTGTTCTCTTTTCCTGCCATTCTCCTGGTTTTCACCTTTCTCTGAACAACCCTGAGAGAGAGGTGAAAGCCAGGAGAACTGGCAGGAGAAGAGAACAATCTAGACCAAATAGCCGATTTGGAAAGTGAGATAAATGGGAGAATTTTTATGGCTTGGCTATTTTGACCTAGAATTTTCACTTCTCCAGTCATTCTCCTGAGTTTCACCTCTCTCTGGTTTGGCAACATGAACAGGTATAAAGTAAAACAAAGAAAAAAGAAAATAAAAACATGTATTTTTTTGTGTGCGTTATTTTTATTAATGCAGCAATATTGTTCACATTGCAATTATAATGTGAACGATGATGCACTAATGATTTTTTTCTATGGGGTGTGTTTGCTATAAATCACGTAATTCCCCCCACAAAATGTAACAAGTCCCCATTTCTAATTTTTGTACAAGCGCACCCCATGGAAAACATAACCGCAAACGCTCATCTGCTAAAATGTGAAAAAAACAACACTTTACACACTGCAGATGATTAAAAATTCAATTTTTATTGCATTTTTTTCATAATATACAGCCAGGACAGGACGTATAGATATAAAAATGATATATTATGAATCTGCGGAGTTTGCCGGAAAGAACGATATCTAACATGTCGGTCATTTAACAAAATGTGGCTTCAAAATCGCTTTTAAACATGATGAGCGAAAGCGGTAAAAATTAGCTGAGCACACAGCGGTGAAATACAGCATATTAGAAGTTTTAGGAGGGAAATTAACACTTCTCAAAGCAGACACCACCCCACCCCCTCACCCTCAGTATAGTCTACAATGTTTCAAATTGATTAGACCAGACTAAAACATCTGTTGTTGTTATGACGTTTGAAAAAAACAGGTCATTTAGGCTAGGGTCAGACTAACGCATTTTTCACGTTGTCCGTGAAAATGTGCGTTCGAAGAATGGACGTATTTTTTCACGGAATACGCAATAGCGGTCATACGATGCGCATTTTCATCCGTGATTTTGTACGGATCATCAATAAAACCCTTTTTGCGTCTGGACGTTATGTTGGCCGGACATTAGCAGCGTCTGACGTCTCCTAATCACGCACACACGCCGCTAGCAGACGCAGCGCACTCTGTACGTCAGTACTAGTGGTTTAACGTTCTCGAAAAAATGCGTTCATTTTCCACTTGCGTTGCGCAGCCGGACTTTTGTGCGACCGTACATCGTATATTGGCCGTCATTGCCCGTCATCTGCTGCTAGTGCGGCCGTGATTAAGTGCGGCTGCACGCGCGTTCGCACTGCCTCAGTCTGACCCTAGCCTTAGAGTTGAATGAGAATCTGTGCACGTACACATTAGTTTTTAATTCAAAATCTAATAAACCGTTGCTTATAATATTCTGCAGTAAAGAGTCTCTTTATTTCTAGATTTTTTAGTATTTTTTTTAAGCATTTTCTATACTTTTTCAAAAAAAAATTTTTTTTTAGAACTCAAACCGGACACACCCAAAAAGTTCGAAGTTCGCAAACTTTCGAACAACCAAAGTTCAGGCCGAACTCCGAACCAAACAGCTCATCCCTAGCTATAACTTCTTTAGTGAAAAAGCAAAAGAAAACTAGATGCCGAACTAGTCCCACATCAAAAGGGATATTGTGAAAACTATATCAATTCACTATATAAAGCTCAAATTTTATTGATTAAAATTATTCAACCACAAAATAGACACGTCATAAAATAACAATAATATGAAAATTGAAATAGCAGTTAGAGTAAATATGTAGAGAGGCCTCCTAGACATTACAGTATGTAGGTCTACAACAATATAGTATAATTATAAAGCGTCATTAAAATGGCATACATATATAACAAGGTATATGATCGCGCTCTGGTTGTGTACATTGCTTTTCCATATATAACAAGGTATTCTAAACGGTAGTTATATCACTAGAATATGCAGTTGTTAGAATAAGGATGGTTTAAGAATGTTGTATCCGTGTAATCAATTTTCATAGCGGATATATTAGACGGTTCATCAGTGTATAAGGCTCCATCATAGAAATTCATGCAATATGGTCATGATTGGAATCTAATCGTAAAGGTATTTAGAGGAAACATAAATTGCTTCGTCTCATATCACAAATATTAGTGCTAGGTCAAATAAACACTAGTAATCCCTAAACACGTGAGAGTGTCTAATACTTCCTGTCTAGAAGTCCCGAAGTCGAGAGTTGGGGATGCAGGTACGAGTAACTGATAGCATCAACTCATTGACAGAGCGAAGTGGCCGGGACCGAATATACCTGCTGATAAGGGAGGAGATGTAGGCAGGGGCGCAGATATGGAGAGCTTTGTATGTGAGGACCAGTATATTGAAATGGAATCTAAAGGAAACAGGAAGCCAGTGTAGAGATTGACAAAGGTGCAAGGTGCAAGAGGTGCAGGAGGTGAGGTGAATAAGCCTGGCACAGGCATTCATTACAGACTGCTGAGGGAGAATCTGGGATCTCTTAAGGACAGAAAGAAGGAGGTTACAGTAGTCAAGGCGGGAGATAAGATGAGCATTTTAGTAGAGTCCTGATTAAGAAAGGGACGGACGCGCGCAATGTTTTTTAGGTGGAAGTTTCAAGATTTGGTTAGTGACTGAATGTGAGGAGTAAAGGATAGATTGGAGTCCAAGAGGACCCCGAGGCAATGAGCCTGAGAGGTAGAAGTAATGGTGGCACCATTCACCTGACGGGAAGTTGGCGCAGGAATGGAGGTTTTAGAGGGAGGGAAGATGAGAAGCTCAGCTTTAGGAAATGGGAGGTCATCCAGTCGGAGTCAGCCAATAGGCAGGCAGTAACACAGTCCAAAACAGGAGGAGAAAGATTGGGAGAGGAAAGGTAGATTTGGGTGTTGTCGGCATAGAGGTGATAATTGAATCCTATTCCTTCATCACCAGGTTCGATCCAGCAAGAGCACCTCTCCAGTAAGTGTCCTTGGGCAAGACACCTAACGGTACCTACTCGCCACCCAGGACATACTTGAAAACTAGAGAAATCTCGATGTATCCTTCCTGGTAAAATCCTTTCTAAAAAATAAACCAATCAATTGCCATCGTAAATGCGCAATATTACCATTGAAAACAAACGTAATCTGTATCGATATCGCTCCGCAGGATACCTCTCAGAAAAAGAAAGGGAACAACAAGGAGCACACTGTATAAAAAGTGTTTGTCTTGAAATTTTTAGTAATTATGAGTCTCCTATAGCCCACCGGCAGGACCAATCAATGATAGTTGCAGACAACCACCTAGATGTTAAATAGCGCCTCTCTGATTCATAGTCTGTAGCATGCCACAACAAAGCCGAGTCACCAATCAATCTGGTCTAGATTACGTCTACATATAATGCTTTCAATTCAATCTCTTACTCCTTTAGTAATCAGTAAAGGATCTTATCTTCGCATATTGAGCCATGGCACAGTTTGTTATTGCTCCTGTGTAGTAAACTAGTAGGCTGTGGATTCAAGTCCAAGCTGATTGTGGTATTTTTTATTTTTTTTTTCACATCTACCTGTCCCTTTGTTTTACTTCATAAGACAAGCATTATTTTTTTTTTGGTTACAAAATATTTTACCAGGAAGGATACATTGAGATTTCTCTCATTTTCAAGTATGTCCTGGGTAGGCAAGGCCTAGGTCAGCACTTCGCAGGGGGCGACAAAAGAGCCACCACTAAAGGGGTTATTCACAGAGCACCGAAAGGACGTCGACGTTTCGGTGTTCTGTTGTACTCCGCACTTCGGGGAATCAATTTTCCCCACCCTGCGGTGAATTCACCATTCACCATAGGGCTCCCGAAGTGCAGTGAATTGGCTGCCGAATGCCGCCGCCACCGCCAATACATCACAAGACATCACCATCCCGCCGGACAGGCGCTGCAAACACACCAGACAGCCATCAAACACAGAAAATGAGCCGCCAGACACAGCGCCGACCAGCCGCAATAAAAAGCCAACAAGCCAGCGGACGGGTAAAAAAAACAAATGATTGAAAGTGTCAAAATTGAAAGGCTGTTTTCAAAAAAACTACTGAACAAAAATGTCTGGAATTAACATATAAGTTCCAATGAATGATAATAAAAAAGGCTGTTACAGAAAAAAAGAAAATCCACTATTAAAAAATGGGGAAAAACTTTTGCTGAAAAAATCAGAAAAATGCCTAAAAGATCCTAAAAAAATCAATAAAGAGACTTTTGCTGCAGATTAAAATAATAAACAGTTTATTAGATATTGCATAAAATCGGGAATATTTTTCACATTGAAATCTATGGGATCCTCCTGAATAAACCTGCTGAATGAAACCGAACAGCAGGTCATTTCACTGACATTTCTCTGCTGGTCAGTGTATGTGAATAGATTAACCATTGCTTCTCTATGGGGATTTCACTGCCTTTGCCAAAATTTGTGTATGAGTATATCACAGAGCTCCACAGAAATAAACCTCACAGTAATGTGCGCTGTGTATGAGAATTCATTGTTATATGGGAGTACTGATTTGTGAGTAAGAGTAGTTAAAAAAAGAAACCGTAAAACTCTGGGGGGGGGCGTGACAGCATGAGTTACTGCACCGGGTGCACTTCGGGGACCCTGTTGTGAATGGTGAATTCACCGCAGGGTGGGGAATTTTGATTCCCCGAAGAGAGGGGAAAAACAGAACACCGAAATGTCAGCGTCATTTCGGTGCTCTGTGAATAACCCCTTTAGTGGTGGGAGTTTTTTTGCCGCCCCCTGACAAGTGCTGGCCTAGGCCTTGCCTACCCAGGACATAATTGAAAATGAGAGAAATCTCAATGTATCCTTCCTGGTAAAATACTTTGTAAGAAAAAAATAATATTTTATTTAGGGTGTCACCCTAGGGTTGGTGTCACCTGGTGCGGGCCACACACCCCCTTGTGATGCTGCTGCAAGTCCTTACATTAATATTTTACAATTATATTTTTATCCTGCAAGTTTCTACTTTAACCGCTTCAATGCTGAGCCATTTCACCACGTGAGCTGAGATAATTTTTTATCGTTTTTTGCTCATGTTTAAACATGATTTGAAGTCATGTTTTATTGTAGGACCAGACAAATTATATATCCTTATTGTAAGCAGACTCGGCAGATTCATAATATATCATTATTATGTGTATACATCATGTCCTGCCAGAATGCTATAAAAAAACGTTTAAAAAAAAGTGAATATCCATTAATCTACAGTGTGTAAAATTATTTTTTTTACATTTTATCATCCGAGACTTTGAAGTTATATATTCTATGGGGTGCGCTTGTTAAAAAATTTAGAAATGGGAACACGTTCCTTTAATTTTTTTGAGAAATTATGCGATGTTAGCTAAAACTGAAAAAAAGAATAGTTAGTGCAGCATCATTGTTTACAATATAATTGAAACGTGAACAATACTGCTGCATTAATAAAGAAAAAAAGAAAAATAAAAATATTTTTATTTATTTTGTTTTTTATTCATCTTACTCGTTACATATTCCTGTTTGGTATGATTTTGAAAGGCCGTGATCTGACCTTTCAAATTATACCAATCTTGACCCTCTAGCTACTAGCGATCGGGAGATGCAGTGGTCCAAACGACCCCACTATCTCCACCATATGGATTTTCATAGGAAATCCCTTGGCAGCTAGGGTTAATTCCTCAATTGATGTCATCGCACCCATACGCGATGAAGTCAGTGGGTAGGGGAGACTTGGCTGACATCCAAGATGTCAGCCACCTCCAGGAGAGGTCTGTGATCCAGCGGTGGATCGCGGACTGTGGACCGCACCTAAGAGGTTAAAGAGAGGCATCGCTGGAAAGGTCAGACTGTGACCTGTCTAGCAATGCCCTTCTTGAAGCCCAATCTCTTCCCAATCGGGAGGGAGAGGCGTCCAAAGGCCCCCACCTTTCAGGCACTCGTCCATCATCGCGCATGTCACGATGACGTTGGTGCACCAGTAGGAGGTATAAAAGCGTGGTCTAATTTTAAGGAAGTCAGACCAACAAAAGGACACTGGACCCCTGAGAGAGGGGTGAGTATTCTCAGTAATATCCCTCTTTCCGGAAGATTTGTGGAGAAAGTCCTCTGCATATAGTGGGGAATCCCTATGAAGTTCCCTACATGTTGTCCACATCCAAGGAGTTAACATTCTACTGTTATATTTTTTTTATACTGTAATATTCCCACTGTTACATTAAAAATGTGTAACTCCATACTGTAATGTATCCACTGTTATATTTACAACGAGGAAGTCCATACTGTAATATATCCAAAGTTATATTTACAACAAGCAATTCCATACTGTAATATTCCCACTGTTATATTTACAACAAGCAATTCCATACTGTAATATATCCAAAGTTATATTTACAACAAGCAATTCCATACTGTAATATATCCAAAGTTATATTTACAACAAGCAATTCCATACTGTAATATATCCACTGTTATATTTACAACAAGCAATTCCATACTGTAATATATCCAAAGTTATATTTACAACAAGCAATTCCATACTGTAATATATCCATAGGCGTGCGCAGCCTATTGCATTAGGGTGTGCACCCAAAAGCTCAAAACACACACATATATATATATATCACATACATACATACATACATACATACAACGACACACACACACCATTACTATGTGTATGCTTCAGGGGTTAAGCAACCTTCGATACCCAGACGTTTTGAAACTACATTTCCAATGAGTCTCATCTATCTTAATTATTGGCCGAGCAACATAGGAGATATAGTTCCAAATGAGCTAGAGCAGTGGTCCCCAACCCTGGTCCTCAGGGCCCACTAACAGGCCAGGTTTGCCAGATATCTGAAGCACAGCACAGGTGTTATGATTTGCTGCTCAGTGATTGCAGGATTCAGTCTGCATTTCCCCATGGTGATCTGCAAAATCTGGCCTGTTAGTGGGCCCTGAGGACCAGGGTTGGGGACCACTGAGCTAGAGGACCAATGACCCCGGTATACATCATGTCACCTCAAAATGCTAGATCAAAAAATTTAAATTTGGATTTTGATCACATGCAGCGTGTAAATTTATTTTACCACATTTTTTCATCCAAAAGATTGTTAGTTAGCGCGGGCGCACCATATTAAAATCCAAACGCTAATCTGTTAGAAAACCCGTTACCGTTTGGAATCTTGCGCTTTTCAGCTCCCTATACTTAACATGGGGAGTGGAAAGTGTTAATCAGCATTAGCATTACAATCTACAAGCGCTGATTACCGTCCGGTTGCGGTTACTGAACATTTAGGCTAGGGTCAGAGTGGGGCAGTCGGAACGCGCGTGCAGGCGCACTAAATCACGGCGGCAGTAGCAGCACATAACGGCCAATGACGGCCAATATACGCAGTACGTGCGTACGAAAGTGCGCCGACACCACGCAACCAGCAAATGAACGCATTTTTATCAGAACGTGAAACCGCTGGTACTGACGTACAGAGTGCGCTGCGGCCGCATAGCAGCGTGTGTGCGTGATTAGGAGATGTCAGACGCTGCTAGTGTGCGGCCTACATAACGTTCAAACAGCCGGATTTCCCTAGACTTCTTTTCACCCCATCGTCATGAAATACGTCCAGAATTGCGCATCGTCTGACCACTTAAGCGTATTCCGTGAAAAAATGCGTGCGCACGCATCGACGTACATTTTGACGGTGGCTGCAGAAAATGCGCTCATCTGTCCCTAGCCTAACTCACAACCAGGACCTGGTGCTAATGGATTCCACTTCTGCAGAATCAGTCAGCAACAGCTGAACCCCCCCCCCCCAAAAATCAGATACTCACCTCTCATCCCGCAAAAAGAACGACTGCTCCATTCACCTTTTCTGGCCGCCAGGAGCAGAGGGAGACTGGGAGAAAAAGTCCCTCAGTCTCACTCTGGGAATCACTATGTCGACCTGCCGGATCTCACAAAGACTTCAACGACGTGCCGAGTACATCCTCTACACACAAACATGAAACCAGAGGATGCGCTCAGCACGTCGTCAGCAGCAAAGTGGTTAAATGTTAAAAAGGAGTGAAATTTGAGTAGAGTGGCCCATTTAACCTCTTGCTGACTTGTACCAATACAGTGTCCTACCTGTACCTCACGATGCTGCCAAGACGCTCGCTGTAATTCTTTTTGTGGAGTGCAGGCAGCAGATATTGTGGTGATTTCTGTGCACAATACAATCATTTATGGTACAAGACAAGGGGGTAACACCGGACAAGGAAACAGGTGCAGAATTTTACGCAAAGCAGCCTGTTTAAAGACAGATACATGCATTTATACACACAGCCATACGTTCACATACATAACTATATATCCTCCTCCCTACACCCTGGGGGTATGTAGCAATAAAGCCCACATTAATGTGCAGTGTGAATGAGCATATCCCAGAAACCACAACAATAAAACTCACAGTAATGTACAGTGTGTATGAGCGTATCAGAGATTCGCAGCAATAACACCTTCAGCAATATACAGAGTGTATGAGCGTATCAGAGCTCCACAGCAATAAAACTCAGCAATGTGCAGCGTGTATGAGTGTATCAGAGCTCCACAGCAATAAAACTCAGCAATGTGCAGCGTGTAAGAGCGTATCACAGAATCCACAGCAATAAAACCAAGCAATGTGCGGTGTGAATGAGCGTATCACAGAATCCACAGCAATAAAACCAAGCAATGTGAATGAGCGTATCAGAGAATCCACAGCAATAAAACTCAGCAGTATGCAGTGTGTATCAGTGTATCACAGAATCCACAGCCATAAAACTCAGCAGTATGCAGTGTGTATCAGTGTATCACAGAATCCACAGCCATAAAACTCAGCAGTATGCAGTGTGTATCAGTGTATCACAGAATCCACAGGCATAAAACTCAGCAGTATACAGTGTGTATCAGTGTATCACAGAATCCACAGCCATAAAACTCAGCAGTATGCAGTGTGTATCAGTGTATCACAGAATCCACAGCCATAAAACTCAGCAGTATGCAGTGTGTATCAGTGTATCACAGAATCCACAGCCATAAAACTCAGCAGTATGCAGTGTGTATCAGTGTATCACAGAATCCACAGTCATAAAACTCAGCAGTATATGTGTATCACAGAATCCACAGCCATAAAACTCAGCAGTATTTGTGTATCACAGAATCCACAGGCATAAAACTCAACAGTATATGTGTATCACAGAATCCACAGCCATAAAACTCAGCAGTATTTGTGTATCACAGAATCCACAGCCATAAAACTCAGCAGTATTTGTGTATCACAGAATCCACAGCCATAAAACTCTGTTTAAATATTTAAAATACACTATTAAAAAATATTTTTGATATATGAAAATTGCACCCTCTCCTGCTTACCTTTGTTTTTTTTTGTTGCTTGCAGGGAGGGTGTTTGGATATCTATCATTGGTGGTCCAGTGGCACAGATGGGGGGGGAGGTCAAAGAGGGGTAACCCGGCTGGCCGCATCTGATGGATAGCCGCCGGGACCCCTCATTTCCGCGGGCCTGGCAGCCTCCGCTTCCCTGGTGGTCCCTGTGGTTCGTGGGGTGCTGCACTGCGCTCTGTACATGGCGCACAGACCGCACAGCACATCCCTCACTGACACGAGCGGCTGGCGATCTCTGATGACCTGTCACCTGACCGCCGGCGCTTACTGTCTGTGTCAGAGCGCCGGCGGTCAGGTGACAGGTCATCAGAGATCGCCGGCCGCTCGTGTCAGTGAGGGATGTGCTGTGCGCCATGTACAGATCGCAGTGCAGCACCCCACGAACCACAGGGACCACCAGGGAAGCGGAGGCTGCCGCCAGGCCCGCGGAGACGAGGGGTCCCGGCGGCTATCCATCGGATGCGGCCAGCCGGGTCCAGAATGTGCCGCGGGCCGGCATTAGGGTGTGCCTAGGCACACCCGGCACACCCCGTGCGCACGCCTATGAATATATCCAATGTTATATTTACAACAAGCAATTCCATACTGTAATATTCCCACTGTTATATTTACAACAAGCAATTCCATACTGTAATATTCCCACTGTTATATTTACAACAAGCAATTCCATACTGTAATATATCCAATGTTATATTTACAACAAGCAATTCCATACTGTAATATTCCCACTGTTATATTTACAACAAGCAATTCCATACTGTAATATATCCAATGTTATATTTACAACAAGCAATTCCATACTGTAATATATCCAATGTTATATTTACAACAAGCAATTCCATACTGTAATATTCCCACTGTTATATTTACAACAAGCAATTCCATACTGTAATATATCCACTGTTATATTTACAACAAGCAATTCCATACTGTAATATTCCCACTGTTATATTTACAACAAGCAATTCCATACTGTAATATATCCAATGTTATATTTACAACAAGCAATTCCATACTGTAATATTCCCACTGTTATATTTACAACAAGCAATTCCATACTGTAATATATCCAATGTTATATTTACAACAAGCAATTCCATACTGTAATATTCCCACTGTTATATTTACAACAAGCAATTCCATACTGTAATATATCCAATGTTATATTTACAACAAGCAATTCCATACTGTAATATTCCCACTGTTATATTTACAACAAGCAAGTCCATACTGTAATATTCCCACTGTTATATTTACAACAAGCAATTCCATACTGTAATATATCCAATGTTATATTTACAACAAGCAATTCCATACTGTAATATATCCAATGTTATATTTACAACAAGCAATTCCATACTGTAATATTCCCACTGTTATATTTACAACAAGCAATTCCATACTGTAATATATCCACTGTTATATTTACAACAAGCAATTCCATACTGTAATATTCCCACTGTTATATTTACAACAAGCAATTCCATACTGTAATATATCCAATGTTATATTTACAACAAGCAATTCCATACTGTAATATTCCCACTGTTATATTTACAACAAGCAATTCCATACTGTAATATATCCAATGTTATATTTACAACAAGCAATTCCATACTGTAATATTCCCACTGTTATATTTACAACAAGCAATTCCATACTGTAATATATCCAATGTTATATTTACAACAAGCAATTCCATACTGTAATATTCCCACTGTTATATTTACAACAAGCAAGTCCATACTGTAATATTCCCACTGTTATATTTACAACAAGCAATTCCATACTGTAATATTCCCACTGTTACAGTTAAAAAATGCACAGGTCTGGGATTTACAGTAACTCTCGCATTTATGTATGTACAGTAAAACACAATGTCTGTAACATGCAGTAATACTGCATTAATGGAGGTTCATCGACTTTTAGCTATTGATATTTTTTTCAGAAATCGGAATACCGATATAAACTAGACATGTGCACAGCACAAAATTTAGTTTTGAACTAATGGATTAGTCCTAAAATGCAATATATTTAGTTGCTAAAGAAATTCGTTTTCAGTTCTTTAGTTTAAAAACTAATTTCATTCATCCGAAAACTGAAAAATACAATTACTATTGTAGTGGCTCCTCAGAGGGCTGAGATCGCTGCTTGTTACAGTATTTCTCACTCTCAGCACAATGTGTCAGGCAAAGCTGTTACAGTAACTGACTGCTGCTCATCACAGCGCTCAGAGTTTCAGTAAGTCTAGTAAATAATAATTTTATATATAAGAGGCTAGAACAATATTATTTCCTTGTTTTACTGAAACTCTGAGCGCTGTTACAGTCAGTTACTGCAACAGCTGAGCCTGATACATTGTACTGAGAGATAATTTAACAAGCAGCCGATCTCAGTGCTCACAGCCACTGGATTTAAAGGGCTAAAAAAAAGGCTCCTCTCTGTATAATGTATAGAACATCCTCCTGCATTAATTAATACCCCTCTCTGTATAATGTAGATAACATCCTCCTGAATTAATGTCCCTGTCTGTATAGAACATCCGCCTCAATTTATACCTTTCTCTGTATAATGTATATAACATCCTCCTGCATTAATACTCCTCTCTGTATAATGTATAGAACATCCTCCTGCCATAATTAATGTCCCTCTCTATATAGAACATCCTACTGCATTGGCATGTGGAGGGTGAAGAACTTCGGAATGCAATGCTTATCCAGCACAGGAGAGGGAACTTTTACTTAAACTTTGTATCTCTGTGGGGGAGACAGACAGGAATCTAAAGCAGGGGAGAGGGAAAATATTAACGTAAATCGGTCTGAAAGCTCAGAGAAGAGATGACTGGGGCAAATTTATTTTTAAAATAAAATAAAGCACTTTAAATCCAGGGAAAACATTCAAATAAATCACACTGAAGGCTCATAATGACTGAGTAACCGAGAGCTGGTTAGTAAATGTATCAGACGTAAAAAAAACCTTTATAACAAGCAGCACTGGGAGAGGAGAGGGACTTTATATAAAATGTGTATTATAGATGAGGAAAGGGGGAAAGAGCTCCTAGATAATATAAAATGTATCAGACCTAAGCCCGTATTATGCAGAGCGGGAGGGGAGATAACACACGTTTTATAAAGTCCCTCTCTTCTCCCAGCGCTCCTTGTTATAAAGGGGTTTTTGCTATCCAGCCCTCCTCTGTCATTAGCTTTCATTGTGATTTATTTGAATGTTTCCCTTCTCCAGCTGCTTTTATCATCTTGTCTGCCTCATAGACATGCAAGGGTTAAGTAAAGGTTTCCTCTCCTGTGCTGTCTGTCTGTGCTGCGAGTGAGTATTCTGGAGCTCTATCACTGTTGGATTTTCGGGTAGGGGTCAGGAAGGATTACGCATACAAACCTTTTCTGTAGCTTTGCGATGTTGCGCTCTTCATTGCTGGTCTCCTTCACTAATCAATGTAATATCACAAAAAGGACTGAAACTAAAATGTAATGCATTTTATTTTAGTTTCTTTCGTTTTTTGTACTGAGCAGTTTCGTATCTCTTGAGTCATACGAAAACTAAATTATCCCAAAATTCGGACTAAATCGTTTTAGTACTAAAACGAATGCACATGTCTAATATAAACTATTAATTTGATAAATCAGATATTTCCATTAAAAAGTATAGCCACGACTGCCGATATTTGACTCAAACTTTTATCGACAGTCGAAATGCCGGGGAACCCAAAATATGGCTTGAAATCGGCTGAAAAAAGTGGCGGTTAATTTAGGCCAAATCAAAGCGAGGCCAAACTCGGAATATTGATCTTCGTATTTGCTATTAATAAAGATATCAATTTGGAATCACACCTGTCTAAACTACATTAATTCAAACTATTGATTTAATGCTTTATTATGACTTTAAGTTTTTTCTCCCATATTACACATTTCATACTATTTCTCTTCTTTCAGTTTCTTGTGAAAATGGAGGAACATTTGATGGAGGGCGGTGCATTTGTCCAGATATATTTTATGGTGTAACATGTAGCAATATCGTAGACAGTGTTGAAATTACAGGTAAGTGTGAATTAGTTTTATTTTATAGAAAATTCCCAATTATGGATGAAATAAGATCTAATAATCTAAAAGACTGGAACTCTGCTATTCTTTAAATGTGTTGAATAAAACAAATTAAAAAACACAATCCTTTTTTTCCATTGAATCCTATAGGATTCATCTGTTTAAACCTGTCAAAATGAATCATGGAAAACCAGGGCATTTCATTGACAGTTAGTTGCTGGTCAGTGTCCTCTGAATAGATTAACCATTTCTTCCCTATGGAACAATTTCGCTGCCGCCAAAGATCGCCGAATTGTGACAATCTGCGGCGAACTGCACCATATTTCGCGGCCAATTCACCAGTATTTGGCGAATTGACAGCATTGTGAATAGAGGAACTTCTGCGTAATTGCACCATAGGGTGAAATTTACTGTTTGGTGCCCTTCGGTGGCACCGGCGCTTTATGAAAAACCCTTTGAGTATCACCTTCATGGCAGCAGGGTACGCTGGCAAAGCCCAGTTGCAGGGGACACACTGCATGCAAGCCAGTAGGGTGCAAAATCAGGTGGCTTTATATATATATATATATATATATATATAATATATATATATATATATATATATATATATTATATATATATATATATATATAGTACCACAGAAGTGAGAACACCCCTCACACTTTTGTAAATATTTTATTATATCTTTTCATGTGACAACACTGAAGAAATGACACTTTGTTACAATGTAAATTAGTGAGTGTACAGCTTGTATAACAGTGTAAATTTACTGTCCCTCAAAATAACTCAACACACAGCCATTAATGTCTAAACCGCGCCAAAAAAGGTGACTACACCCCCTAAGTGAAAATCTCCAAATTGGGCCCAATTAGCCGTTTTCCCTCCCCAGTGTCATATGACTCGTTAGTGTTTAAAGGTCTCAGGTGTGAATGAGGAAAAGGTGTGTTAAATTTGGTGTTATTGCTCTCACTCTCTCATACTGGTCACTTGAAGTTCGACATGGCACCTCATGGCAAAGAACTCTCTGAGGATCTGAAAAAAAGAATTGTTGCTCTACATAAAGATGGCCTATGCTATAAGAAGATTGCCAAGACCCTGAAACTGAGCTGCAGCACGGTGGCCAAGACCGTTACAGTGGTTTAATAGGACAGGTTCCACTCAGAACAGGCCTCGCTATGGTTGACCAAAGAAGCTGAGTGCCCATGCTCAGCGTCATATCCAGAAGTTGTCTTTGGGAAATAGACTTATGAGTGCTACCAGCATTGCTGCAGAGGTTGAAGTAGTGGGGGGTGGGGGGTGAGCCTGTCAGTGCTCAGACCATATGCCGCACACTGCATCAAATTGGTCTGCATGGTTGCTGTCCCAGAAGGAAGCCTCTTCTAAAGATGATGTTCAAGAAAGCCTGTAAACAGTTTTCTGAAGACAAGCAGACTAAGGACATGGAATACTGGAACCACGTCCTGTGTCTGATGAGACCAAGATAAACCTATTTGATTCAGATGTTATCAAGCGTGTGTGGTGACAACCAGGTGAGGAGTACAAAGAGTGTGTCAAGCATGGTGGTGGGAGTGTCATGGTCTGGGGCTACATGAGTGCTACAAGTGCTGGGGAGCTACAGTTCATTGAGGGAACCATGAATGCCAACATGTACTGTGACATACTGAAGCAGATCACGATCCCCTCCCGTTGGAGACTGGGCTGCAGGGCAGTATTCCAACATGATAACGACCCCAAACACACCTCCAAGACGACCACTGCCTTGCTAAAGAAGCTGAGCGTAAAGGTGATGGACTGGCCAAGCATGTCTCCAGACCTACACCCTATAGAGCATCTGTGGGGCATCCTCAAATGGAAGGTGGTGGAGCACAAGGTCTTTAACATCCACCAGCTCCGTGATGATGTCATGGAGGAATGGAAGAGGACTCCAGTGGCAACATGTACAGCTCTGGTGAACTCCATGCCCAAGAGGGTTAAGGCAGTGCTGGAAAATAATGATGGCCACACAAAATATTGACACTTTGGGCCCAATTTGGACATTTCACTTAGGGGTGTTGTTGCTTTTGTTGGCAGCAGTTTAGACATTACTGGCTGTGTGTGTTGTGTTATTTTGAGGGACAGTAAATTCACACTGTTACACAAGCTGTACATTCACTGCTTTACATTGTAGCAAAGTGTCATTTCTTCAGTGTTACATGAAAAGATATAATAAAATATTTACAAAAATGTAAGGGGTGTATTCACTTCTGTGAGATATTGTATATGTATGGCAGTAATAACAGGTGATGATATAAAGTTATCACTTCTTTCTTCAGTTATAATAGATTTGAGTACAGTAGAAGAACCATGACTATGAATGGCAGTAATACATACAGGGTTATCCAAAGAGATTCGAAAAGTCACCGCACGTTCGGTGACTTTTCGTTCTCTTCAATTCGGTTCCTTTTGCCGATTGCATTTCGGTGACCCTGCGGTGTATTCAGCAAACAGCACAGGGTCCCCGAATTGCAGGGAAAAGCTGCCGAAAACCTGACGAAAACTAACCGAATGCACGCTGAAAACAAGCAAAAACATCTGGATTAACCTTCGAAGAGGAGCCGAACAGGAGCCGAAAAGGAGCCGAATCACACAGAGCCGAAGCAGCTGTGACGTAGAGGAGGCAGTGAATAAATTAGAAAAACCATTTGTATGAATCTGGGAAAAAGAAACGCTGTTTGCAAAGAAACTACTGAGCGAAAATGTCTGAAATTTTCACAGGAGGTCCAGGGAATGATAATAAAGAGGGATGTTACAAAAAAAATAAGCAAACTGAAAAAAAAAAAAAAAAAAATCGGACTTTTAATTTTTTTTTAAAAATTCAGAAAAATGCTTAAAGTATCCTAAAAAATCTATAATAAAGAGACTTTTTGCTGCAGAATTTTATAATGAACGGTTTATTAGATATTGAATTAAAACGGGAATATTTTTAACATTGAAGTCTATGGGATTCTCCTGAATAAATTTGCCGAATTAAACCACCGAATGGCAGGGCATTAGGGGAACCTTTCACTGCTGGTTTGTGTTCTCTGAATAGCCGAAGCATTGCTTTTTTATGGGGATTTCACTGCCCTCGAACAGGGACCGAACAGGCACCGTATGTGCAGGCAATTCGACAGGATTTGGCGAATTGCCTGCTCTCTGGATAGACGAATGGCCAGGAAAGGTAACCGTACCCTGATTTTCAGCGTTCGGTTACCTTTCTCAAGCAATTCGAATCTCTTTGGATAACCCTGATAGTGTGATCTCCCAGCAGCTGTACGAGACCTCCTGATCCTCGAGTACAGAGCATGCCGTGGCTGGATGGCAGGTTTATCCATGCACTGATAGCATAGAGTATATACTTGCCTGCAGCAGGGAAACCTTTGGGATTTAGCCGCATAAGGATTTTTGCCTCTGTCCATATTCAGGTCCCCCATGTCCTACAGCTCCTTCCATCCACTGGACCTCCTGTTACCTCTGCACCACATGCAGCATCAGAGGCCGACAGCACTGGAATACCAGGAGTCCATGGCAGTCCCTGTCACCAGGGCCAGATTTGCACCTCAAGAGCCTGTAGGCACAGAAATGTGGAGCGCCCCTATCCCCCCCAAAAAAAAATTGTTTTGAGGCTAAGAAAACTTAAAAAAAATACATTTTAAAAAACTGAAACTGTTTTTCTCGGGGCTCAAATCAAAAGAAGGGGCAGAATCTGTTGCCTTAGTTGAATTAGTTACAGTTACAAGTATTTATAAAGCGCCAACCATTTCCTTAGCGCTGTACAATGGAAGAAACAGAATAACAAATATATATATATATATATGTTACACACACGGAACAGAAGGAGGGAGGACCCTGCTCGAGAGCTTACAATCTAAGAGGAGAGGGGTGACAGATTAGGTGAGTGAGAATAGGGTATTTGAAGGGGCGGGGTGCATGAGGGCTGAATGGGAAAATGGAGCAAGAAATGTGCAGTGGGGGATCATGGAGTGAGCTGATAGGCTTCTCTATAGTAATGCGTTTTCAGAGACTTCTTGAAGGACTGGAGAGATGGGCGAGTCTGATGTTGCGGGGGAGGGAGTCCCATAGAAAGGGGGCAGCTCGAGAGAAGTCCTAAAGGTGAAAGTTGGGTGTGCTGGTACGAGGAGCAGATAGCATCAGATCATTGGCAGAGCGAAGTGGTCGGGACAGGATGTACCTGCTAATAAGGGAGGACATGTAGGCAGGGGCGCGGTTATGGAGAGTTTTGTACATGAGCACCAGTATAATGAATTGGATTCTAAAGGGAACAGGGAGCCAGTGTGGGGATTGACAGAGGGGTGAGGTGTGGAGGTGCAGGAGGTGAGGTGTAGGAGTTTGGCACAGACGTTCATTACAGACTGCAGAGGCAAAATCTGGGATCTCTTAAGGCCAGAGAGAAGGAGGTAGCAGTAGTCAAGGCAGGAGATAATGAGAGCTTGAAAGAGCATTTTAGTAGAGTCTGGATCAAGAAAGGGACTTTTGCGAGTAATGTTTTTTAGGTGGAAGTAGCAAGATTTGGTTAGAGAACGAATGTGAGGAGTGAAGGATAGATTGGAGTCCAAGAGGACCCTGAGGCAACGAGCCTGAGAGGTAGAAGTAATGGTGGCACCTGAAGAGAAATTGGCGCAGGAATGGAGGTTTTAGAGGGAGGGAAGATGAGAAGTTCAGTTTTCGAGAGGTTGAGATTTAGGAAACGGAAAGTCATCCAGTCGAAGACAGCCGATAGGCAGGCTGTAACACGGTCCAACACTGGAGGAGAGAGATCGAGAGAGGAAAGGTAGATTTGGGTGTCATTAGCATTGAGGTGATATTGGAATCCATAGGAAGAGGTGAGGTTGTCCAAAGAGGCAGTATAGATCGAGAAGAGTAGGGGACCCAGAACAGAGCCTTGAGGTACCCCAACTGAAAGAGGAACTGGTGGTGAAGAGACACCAGAGAAGGAGACACTGAAGGTGTGAAAAGAGATAGGAAGAGGACCAGGAGAGAGCGATGTCACTGAGGCCACGTTAACGCAGCGTGAGGAGCAGGAGAGGAGAGGGTGATCAACAGTGTTGAATACAGCGGAAAGGTCAAGAAGAGTAAGGAGGGAGAAGGGACCTTTGGTTTCAGCGGCAGCTAAACCATTAGTCACCATGGTCAGGGCAGTCTCAGAAGATTGTTGGGAGCGAAAACTAGACTGGTATCGCGTATAGCGTTGGCAGCAAGAAAACTGGTGAGCTGATCATAGACCAGACGTTCTAAGATTTTGGAGGCAAAGCGGAGCAGAGAGATGGGACAGTAGTTCAAGAGGGAGATAGGATCAAGAGATGGCGTTTTTAGAATGGGGGTGATCAAAGCACATTTGAATACAGAGGGGAAGATTCCAGAGGAGAGGGAGAGGTTAAAAATATGAGTCAAAGCAGGGACAGTAACTGGTAGGACAGACCGAATAAGGTGTGAGGGGATGGGGTCAAGAAGTGGACAGGTGGTCGGGTACGAGGACATGAGAAGTTCTGTTACATCCTCCTCCGAGACTGGAGAAAAGTAAGACATAGTAAAAGAGGGGGCAGGGAGTGAGGGAGTCAGCGGGGTAGACAGGTTAAAGGAGGATGGCAGTGAATGCAGCAGCATTGTTTGTTTTATATGTAAAAGCATATATTGCCTCTGCTGTAGAACAGAAAAAAAATATTTTGCATTTACTTTTTACATTTTTTTACATTTTTACACATTACATGGTCATGTTTGGTATCATAGTAAAGACCAGACTCTGACCTTTCCAATGACACTCACTTAACCTTGTGCGGTGTACAATTTAGGGTTGCGGGTTCCAAATTCCCCCTGTCTCTCCCCACTGCAGCAACACGGTCTAGGTTGTGAATTAAACAATGCGTTGCTTTACCAGATACACACTTGCTGGCAGTATGGTAAATGAGATGAGTTAGTGCAGCATCACTGTTCACTTTATAATTGTAAACTGAATAATAGTGCCGTGTTAGAGAAAAATATAATTTTAATAGATATTTTCTTTTTACATAAATCTAACCTGGTTATATTTGCTATCACTGGAAAGGCTATAAGCTGGCCTTTCCAATGATACCTCATATGTCCCGCTAGCCCTTAGGGCTCCAGAGATACAGTGGTCTAAATTATTGCAGATTATTCTTTAGTGTAATAACCTATTTAGCAGGTAGATGTTGCGATCTGCCGGTCAAAAGGAGTTACTGCAGCTAGAACTGCAGCTGGAATTTCGGTGCTCTTTCATTCCCCGCACTTTGGGGAATCAAATTCCCCGACCCTGCGGTGAATTCTGCATTCACCGCAGGGTTCCCCGAAGTGCAGGGAAAAGCTGCCGAACAACCGCAGAATCAAGCGGTAAAACCGACGCAGAACTACTGAAAATTTCGGATCGAAAAGTTGTCCGCTCTGATAAGCTGGCGGACAACTGTCCGAAAAAAGCAGATGATCTGCCAAACAGAGTATCGCCCAGCTGCCGGAAAAAGCCAACAAGCTGACGAACGAGGTAAAAAAACAAAAACTAACAAACCACCGCAACTTTTAAGAGCTGTTTGCCAAAAACTAATGGAAGAAAACGTCTGGAATTAACATATAAGGTCCTATGAATAATCATAAAAAGGACTGTTACAGAAAAAAAAGGCTATTTAAAAAAAATATTCTGAAAAATTCCTAAAAAATTATATAAAATAAAGAGATGCTGCAGATTCAAAGAATAAACAAATATTTGATAGAAAATGGAGTATTTTTAACATTGAAACCTATAGCATTTGCCTGATTAAACCCGTTGAATGAAACCTCTGAACATCAGGTCATTTCGCTGACATTTCTCTGCTGTTCGGTGTCTCTGAATAGATTAACCATTGCTTCTCTATGGGGGATTTCACTGCTGCCAAAGATCACTTTTGAATAGCCGAATGGCCACGAAATTGAACCGTACAGGAGAATTCACTGTTCAGTGCAATTTCGGGGTCAGTTCGGCTCTCTTTGAATAACCCTGCTAATCTATCAGGGTTATTCAGAGAGAGGTGAAAACAAGGAGAATTATTATTATGATTTATTATTATTCTTTATTTATAAAGCGCCAGCATATTCCGCAGCGCTTTACAATAAGTATAGTATAGACAGGGTTACAATACATTGATCAACATTTGACAAACAGTACAGGAGGGGTGAGGGCCCTATTCCCGTAGGAACTCACAATCTGGGAGGGTTGGGGTTGGAAACACGAGGAGAGGACTGTAAGGTGAGAGTGATTGATGGTTGCGTCAGTGAGTTGGGTGGTAGGCTTCCTAAATAGGAACGTTTTAAGGGAGCGTTTGAAGGAAGAGAAGTTAGGGGAAAGTCTGACAGTACGAGGGAGAGTGTTCCAGAGAGTGGGGGCTGCGCGTGAGAAATCCTGCAGTCTATCATGGGAAGAGGTGATGCGGGGAGAAGCTAGGCGCAGGTCACTGTTTGACCTTAGGGAGCGGGCTGGGGTGTATTTGGTGATTAGTGAGGACAGGTAGTGGGGAGCTGAGTTAGTGAGGGTTTTGTAGGTAAGGATAAGGATTTTGAACTTAATTCTGCAGTGGATGGGGAGCCAGTGAAGGGACTCGCAGAGGGGAGCGGCAGAGTCAGAGCGGCGGGTGAGGTGAAATAGCCTGGCGGAGGCGTTCAGGATGGATTGTAGGGGGGAGAGGCGGGACAGAGGGAGGCCAGATAAGAGATTATTGCAATAGTCGAGTCGGGAGATTACCAGGGCGTGTATGAGTTGTTTTGTGGTGACAGCGGTAAGAAATGGCCGAATTCTGGAAATATTACGCAGTTGGTATCGGCAGGAGGAGGAAAGAGACTTGATGTGGGGGATGAAGGAAAGAGCAGAGTCAAGTGTAACTCCAAGACAGCGAACTTGGTTTGATGGGGAGATGGTGATACCCTCCACCGTGATAGAGAAGTCAGGAGGTGGGGAGGCATTGGAGGGAGGAATAAGTAGGAGTTCAGTCTTTGACATGTTGATCTTTAGGTGGTGGGAGGCCATCCAGGAGGAGATGCCAGATAAACAGTCACTGACTTTTGAAAGGACAGGGGGAGAGAGATCAGGGGTAGAGAGGTAGATCTGAGTGTCATCAGCGTAGAGGTGGTAATTAAAGCCAAAGCTGTTGATGATTTTGCCCAGGGAGGAGGTGTAGATGGAAAAGAGCAGAGGACCAAGGACAGAGCCTTGAGGTACACCAACAGATAGAGGCAATGAGGAGGAGGAGTTACCAGCAAAGGACACACAGAAGGACCTGTTGGATAAATAGGAGTCAACCCAAGCAAGTGCAGTGTCACTGAGACCCAGAGAGTTGAGGGTCTGTAGAAGGAGAGGGTGGTCAACAGTGTCAAAAGCAGCCGAGAGGTCAAGCAGGATGAGAATAGAATAGTGGCCGTGTTTTTTAGCAGTTAGGAGGTCGTTGGTGACTTTGGTGAGGGCAGTTTCAGTTGAGTGTAGGGGACGGAAGCCAGATTGCAGGGGGTCAAGTAGGGAATTGGAGGACAGGAAGAGGGAGAGGTGGTTGAAGACTAGTTTTTCTAAGAGCTTTGATGTGAAGGGAAGCAGGGATACAGGGCGGTAGTTGGATGGAGAGTTGGGATCTAGGGATGGTTTCTTTAGTAAAGGGGTAACTAGCGCGTGTTTGAAGGCGGATGGAAAGGAGCCAGTGGAGAGAGATAGGTTGAAGATGTGTGTGAGAGCAGGGGTGAGGGAGGAGGAGAGGGGAGGAATTAGATGTGAGGGAATGGGGTCGAGCGGGCACGTGGTGAGATGTGAGGAGGACAATAAGGAATTGACTTCCTCCTCAGTGGCTGGGAGGAAGCGGCAGAGGGTGGCAGAGGGGACCTGTGGGAGTGGAGGTGGCAGATAACTATCTTGTGTTGGGATGTTGCTTCTGATAGTTAAAGTTTTACTGAGGAAGTAGTCTGCCAGGTCTTGAGCGCTGAAGGCAGCTGTGGGGGGAGGTGCAGGTGGGTAGAGGAGGGTGTTGAAGGTGGACCAGAGCCGTTTAGGGTTGGAGGACAGCGTAGATATAAGAGATGAGAAGAAGGATTGTTTGGCCAAGTGGAGGGCAGAGGTGTATGATCGGAGAATAAACTTGAAGTGAACAAAATCAGCTTCAGAGCGGGATTTCCTCCAGGCACGCTCTGCAGTGCGGGAGCATCTTTGCAGGTAGCGAGTCTGGAGGGTGTGCCAGGGCTGAAGCTGGCGGCGTGGGGCCTTACAGAGTCGAAGAGGAGCAAGAG
This sequence comes from Leptobrachium leishanense, assembly GCA_009667805.1. Taxonomy (NCBI): domain Eukaryota; kingdom Metazoa; phylum Chordata; class Amphibia; order Anura; family Megophryidae; genus Leptobrachium; species Leptobrachium leishanense. Next base: position 29,403,646 of record CM019065.1, on the reverse strand, counting down.
TGTCTAGAGCAGAGATAAGCGTAGTGTTGTAGTGATTAGTGGCAGCATCAGGGCAGGTGAAGGATGAGGTATGAGGGAGGTGGTGAAGTAGGTTGGAGAATTGATGGGGGTCCACAGCATGTAGATTTCTGCGAGTGTGTGTGCGGGGTGGGGGAGCAGGGTGTTTAGGAAGTCCAGATAGGTTGAAAGAGAGAAGGTGGTGGTCAGAGATGGGGAAAGGGCGACATTTGAACTCAGAAATGGAGCAGAGGTTGGAAAAGACCAGGTCAATAGCGTGACCATCACGGTGGGTAGGGAGGAGGGAGGATTGTGTGAGTCCAAGGGTGGACGTGAGTGAAAGAAGTTTGGAGGCAGCAGGGGTGGAAGGATCATCAATGGGAATGTTGAAGTCCCCGAGAATTAGGCATGGTATATTAGAAGACAGGAAGTGAGAAAGCCAGGTAGCAAAGTGGTCAAAGAACTGGGAGGTTGGTCCCGGTGGGCGGTAGATGACTGCCACCCTGAGAGCCAGAGGAGAGAACAGGCGGATGCAGTGTATCTAGGAGGAGAAGGAGAGGGATGGGGGTGGAGGGAGATGCTGGTAGGTGCAGGTGGGAGAGAGCAGGATTCCGACCCCGCCACCATTTCTCTCACCCGGTCTGGGGGTATGGCTCAAGTGTAGACCGCCATGTGAGAGAGCAGCAACGGAGGCCGTGTCAGAGGGAGTTAGCCAGGTTTCAGTTAAAGCTAGGAGGTTGAAGGAGTTTGAAAGGAAGAGGTCATGGACGGCTGTGAGTTTGTTGCACACAGAGCGAGCGTTCCAGAGGGCGCAGGAGAAAGAGGACAGGCGCTGAGGGATTATGGGAATGAGGTTGCTGGGCTTGCAGGGAGGTGATTTATGTGCGATGGAGATAGGATGAGAGGGAAGTATTGGATGTGTTGTGGGGCCAAGGTTAGGGGATATGTCACCTGAATAGAGTAACAGCAGGAGGGTGAGAAAGAGAAGGTGGGAATGGGATTTGTGGGAGTGGGAGTGATTGGCAGCACGAGAGATAGAGGGAGACCATGTTTTGAGGAAACAAAGGAGCTCATGCGAGGCCATCATGTGGGACGAGAGGAGGGAGGGAGTGATGCAGATAGTGTAGGGGTCGGTGGTAGAGGGGCAGGAGTTCCATTTAAGGAGAAAGGTAGAAGTAAAGAGCAGAAGCGTGAGAGAAAGCATGATATAGACGTGTGTTTACCTGGAGTAAAAAGTGGGCCTTGCAGTTCCTTCCTCCAGTCCCGCAACTCCAGGAAATCAACTCTGAACGTCCACTTAGGATGCCACTGAACTCCAGGAAATCAACTCTGAACGTCCACTTAGGATGCCACTGAATTCCAGGAATCAACTCTGAACGTCCACTTAGGATGCCACTGAACTCCAGGAAATCAACTCTGAACGTCCACTTAGGATGCCACTGAATCCAGGAAATCAACTCTGAACGTCCACTTAGGATGCCACTGAACTCCAGGAAATCAACTCTGAACGTCCACTTAGGATGCCACTGAATTCCAGGAAATCAACTCTGAACGTCCACTTAGGATGCCACTGAACTCCAGGAAATCAACTCTGAACGTCCACTTAGGATGCCACTGAATTCCAGGAAATCAACTCTGAACGTCCACTTAGGATGCCACTGAACTCCAGGAAATCAACTCTGAACGTCCACTTAGGATGCCACTGAATTCCAGGAAATCAACTCTGAACGTCCACTTAGGATGCCACTTGGGGAAGTCACAAGAGCCAAGGCTCAAATGGAGCCAGTGTTAGTTGTTATATAGGGCGGACTGATTGCATTCAGGCAGTTAAACGGTAAACACCTGAAGCTGGATGGGCTGTGTCAATAGGGCAGGAGATTCACATGCTAATTAGCAAAGCAAATGGTGGAGAAAAACAAAAATATATTAAAAAACAGAAAAAGACCAAGGTAACGTTACAATGTGGGTGCCTGCGAATACTGGGTGATGGGGGTCCTACCAGCAAAAGTATGCAGGGATCAGTTGAGATGTGGGTGTCTGGATAATGGGTGATAATGTCTTACCAGCAAAAGTATGCAGGGGATCAGTTGAGATGTGGGTGTCTGGATAATGGGTGATAATGTGATAATGGGTGATAATGTCTTACCTGTGGAGAGAGGAGACACAGGAATTAGGGATCGTGATGGTGGATGGCATAGGGGATCTTGGATAAAACTCCAGGAAATCAACTCTGAACGTCCACTTAGGATGCCACTTGGGGCAGAATGACTGGAGAACTGAAAACTCTAGGTCAAAATAGCCAAACCAGAAAAATTCTCCCATTTATCTCACTTTCCAAATCGGCTATTTTGACCTAGAATTTTCAATTCTCCAGTCATTCTCCTGCTTTTCACCCCTCTCTGAATAACCCTGATAGAATTTCCACTTCTCCAGTCATTCTCCTTGTTTTCACCTTTCTCTGAATAACCCTGTATGTCTTTTTTTTTCTTTTTCTACTCTCCGATCCATCTGTTTCACTTACAGGCCGTAAATATGACTACTCCGTGTACGTGTTGTTCACAATTCTTAACAGAGAATATAAAGATGAATATTCTGATACAACTACTCAAGAATACAAGGATTTTGAGGATGAGTTTAAAGATCAGGTAAAACACATACATCTAAAATCCTATTTAGAATTTTTAGCGAATAACATATGATATCTATACCTAGACTATAGAGTCAGGTCCAGAAATATTGGGACATGGACACAATTCTAACATCTTTGGCTCTATACACCACCACAATGGAGTTGGAATAAAACAAACACAATGTGCTTTAACTGCAGACTGTCAGCTTTAATTTGAGGGTATGTACATCCAACTCAGGTGAACGGTGTAGGACTTACAGCAGTTTGCAGATGTGCCTCCCACTTGTTAAGGGACCAAAAGTAATGGGACAATTGGCTTCTCAGCTGTTCCATGGCCAGGTGTGTGATATTCCCTCATTACCCCAATTACAATGTGCAGATAAAAGGCCCAGAGTTCATTTCAAGTGTGCTATTTGCATTTGGAATCTGTTGCTGTCAACTCTCAAGTTGAGATCCAAAGAGCTGTCACTATCAGTGAAGCAAGCCATCATTAGGCTGAAGAAACAAAACAAACCCATCAGAGAGATAGCAAGAACATTAGGTGTGGCCAAAACAACTGTTTGGAACATTCTCAAACAGAAGGAACGCACTGGTGAGCTCAGCAACACCAAAAGACCCGGGAGACCACGGAAAACAACTGTGGTGGATGAATGAAGAATTCTTTCCCTGGTGAAGAAAACACCCTTCACAACAGTTGGCCAGATCAAGAACACTCTCCAAGAGGTTGGTGTATGTGTGTCAAAGTCAACAATCAAGAGAAGACTTCACCAGAGTGAATACAGAGGGTTCACCACAAGCTGTAAACCATTGGTGAGCCTCAAAAACAGGACGGCCAGATTAGAGTTTGCCAAACAACACCTAACAAAGCCTTCACAGTTCTGGAACAAGATCCTATGGACAGATGAGATGAAGATCAACTTGTACCAGAGTGATGGGAAGAGAAGAGTATGGAGAAGGAAAGGAACTGCTCATGATCCTAAGCATACCACTTCATCAGTGAAGCATGGTGGTGGTAGTGTCATGGTGTGGGCATGTATGGCTGCCAATGGAACTGGTTCTCTTGTATTTATTGATGATGTGACTGCTGACAAAAGCAGCAGGATGAATTCTGAAGTGTTTCGGGCAATATTATCTGCTCACATTCAGCCAAATGCTGCAGAACTCATTGGACGGCGCTTCACAGTGCAGATGGACAATGACCCAAAGCATACTGCAAAAGCAACCAAAGAGTTTTTGAAGGGACAGAAGTGGAATGTTATGCAATGGCCAAGTCAATCACCTGACCTGAATCCCATTGAGCATGCTTTTCACTTGCTGAAGACAAAACTGAAGGGAAAATGCCCCAAGAACAAGCAGGAACTGAAGACAGTTGCAGTAGAGGCCTGGCAGAGCATCACCAGGGATGAAACCCAGCATCTGGTGATGTCTATGCGTTCCAGACTTCAGGCTGTGATTGACTGCAAAGGATTTGCAACCAAGTATTAAGAAGGGAAAGTTTGATTTATGTTTATTATTCTGTCCCATTACGTTTGGTCCCTTAACAAGTGGGAGGCACATCTGCAAACTGCTGTAAGTCCTACACCGTTCACCTGATTGGATGTACATACCCTCAAATTAAAGCTGACAGTCTGCAGTTAAAGCACATTGTGTATGTTTCATTCCAACTCCATTGTGGTGGTGTATAGAGCCAAAGATGTTAGAATTGTGTCGACGTCCCAATATTTCTGGACCTGACTGTATGTCAGTAAATTGAGCATTTTTTTTATTTATATGTATTTTTATTTATGGATACACAACTACGTTATGGTATTTTTACCACAACAAACAAATCTCTCCTTGATTGTTCTCTTTGTATGATGTGATAAAATAAAAACATGCAAAAGTATATAATGTAAAGCCCAAACTTGTGCATTCTTTAAACGCTTTGCTTTATAACCCTTTCTTAAACCCACGAAGCGTTGGGGACGTCCACGAAAAGTCATGCCTGCCGTTGGATCACCCCCTTGCGCACTGAAGTAATTGGGCACAAGTGTAATGACATCAGAATGAAGGGACAGCCAGAACTCCTGGCAGAATGCCCTTACGTATCGGAGCTAGAGGAGAGGGCGCGTCCTTTGGATTAGAATTGATTTTGTTTACTACACTTTTTGTAGCTAAAACCAAATAAAAAGTCATGACTAAAACTGTGATAAAAATCCATTGACATTTTACTCGACTAATAAAAGTAGATGTAATAAAATGTTAGGGAGGGGCTATTTGATAAGAGATCCAAAGAAATGTTAATTTTGGCATCAAATTTTTATTTAGTTTTAGTCATATTTTAGTCGTTTGAATTGTTTCAGTCTAGTTTTAGTAAATGTCACAACATTTCACAACATTTTAGTCACTAAATCTAGAGTAGATTTAGTTAAATAAAATCTAATGGGCCCTGTTACGCTCTTAACGCGGGGCGCAAGGGAGGAAAAACTGCGCCCGCAGTTTTCCCCCTTGCACCCGCCGTTTTAACGCTGGATTACATTGCAGGCGCAAACAATGCTGCCTGCATTGTTATAGAGTGTTAAATTTTGGATGCGTGCGGCAGCGATGAGCGCGGCCGCGCTCATCCTCTCAATGGAGTCCATAGGACTCCATTGAGTTCCTCCCTGCCGGTCAAGTGACCAGCCGGATCCTGCCTCGCGAGATCCGGCCGGTAGGCATAGGGATACGTAGGGAGAGACAGGGTGGGACTTTTTCCCGCAGTCTTTCCCTGCTCCCGCTGGCCGGAGGAGGCGAGCAGAGCCGCGGTCCTCGCCGCGGGACACAGGGTGAGTATTGGATGTGTTTTTTTATTTTTAAAGCTGGTGTTAACAGATTCTGCAGAAGCGGAATCCGTTAACACCAAGTCCTGGCATCAGCGCTGGGACATTGTAATACCAGCGCTGATTAACACTTTGCGCTTCCCATGTTAAAGGGATACTCTAGGCTACATGACCACCTAAGCTTTTTTAGGTGGTCATGATGCCCTGAGTATGCCCCTCCCTCCGCTCAGCCAATCAGCTAAAACCACTGAGAGACGCAGAGGACTTTACTCTGCCCTCCCAGCTGTCAGTCATTCATATTCATATTTCCCGCTTCTGCCGACTATTGCCAAGTAGGAGACGTCATCGTGCTTTCAGCGCGATGACGTCTCCAACTCGCCGCAGTAGCTGGCGGCAGCGGCTGAGGATTAGCGGCCATCTTGAGACCTACCCCACGGCTCATGCCGACTGCTTGCCTCAACTCCTTGTGGATTTCTCCCTGGCTGGGCCCATGCCAGGAGCTATAGAGACGGAGGACCCCTGTCTCCCATTTGCTACTTGGGACAGATCGGTGAGGACAGACGAGGCTGGTGAGATCGGGCATCGGGTCGTTCCCACTGAAGTGAAAATGGCTACAATTGAGGGCCTCGAGGCCTGTTTGGCGTTGCTGGAGGGGGATGATCTGGGTCCGCTCATGAAGGGGACCTGGCGCCGGCTCATGGCTGTGCTACAATAATGCAGAGAGCTGCCGACTTACTGCCCATGCACATCAGAAGAAGCCTTACCTGTACGCGGTGCTGGGGATCTGGAGGCCGTTGAAGAGGGGGCTCATTGCAGAGCTGGAGGTTTGTGGGCTGTTGGGGAATTGCTGCCACCTGACGGGATTAGCGGTGAAGAGGTGGACCCCGTGCTATCCGCCATGAATCCCCCCACGCCGTCTGTCCTGGAAGTGCTGCAGTTCTATGGGAGGCTGTCTGCTGTTGGGCTGGGGCATCAACTCTGGGCCAGTGGCATGACCCCTGCTGATGTTGAGTAGGCCCGGGGGATGCCCATCTGACGCGATCTTCATGAGGTGCCTCGGCCTGATGGGGCTGCCCACACGGCCCTCCCGCTAGACACGGGCTGAAGCAGACTGTTTTGTTCCTTTTTTCTTTTTCTTGTTACAGACCCGCACTTTCCTGCAGCAACCCCCCGCTGACTTTTTACTCTCCCCCCTTGCTGACTTTTTCCTCTCCCCCCCCCCTTGCTGAGTATTTTTTTTGTTCAATTTTTTTTTTAGACTCCCCCCCACGATGGCACTTTTATTTTAGCCTGCAGTTATTTTCTGATATATATCTGTCTGTTTTTATTGATTTTCTGTTTCCTGCGAGAGTTTTCTTTTTGGCCCTGCGAGGCCATCTATGCCGGTCGATCTGTGACCTTTTTTAAAAAGAAAATTCACCATTTCTCTCTTAGCCCCTCCCTAACCTTTTAGTCTACTTTTTATTGGTCGAGTAAAATGTCAATGGATTTTCATCATATTTTTAGTCATAAATTAGTTTTTATCTGGTTTCAGTTACAAAAATATTTATTAGACAAAATTAATTTTGATCCAAAGGACGCGCCCTCTCCTCTATCTCAGAATCTGTAAACAATACAACCATAAGCATCCGATATGTAAGGGCATTCTGCCAGGAGTTCTGGCTGTCTCTTCATTGTGATGTCATTGCACTTGTGCCCAATTACTTCAGTGCGCAAGGGGGTGATCCGGCGGCAGGCATGACTTTTCGTGGATTAAATTAAAAGGGGGTATGCTAAATGAAACAGGGCATAATAAATGAAATGGGTTGATCATACATTAATGGGGCATAATAAATGAAATGGAGGAATATATATAATATAAACAATTGTCAAAATCAAGTCACTGATAGATTTATTCATAATATTCTTCTGTTTATTTACATCAGTTTTTTGGTTTTTTACTCTCTTTTCTATTTAAACAGATGAGTTATTTGTACAGTGAGATTCCTGAATACAAAGAAGTAGATATACTCGCACTCGGGTTAGTATTTTGGTATTGATCCACTCTTGGCCACGTTTTGAAAGTGCAGCAAAGGTTCACTGTGCGCAAGGCGAGTCTCTGGGCAGGAATCATTTAGGCTAGGGTCAGACTAACGCATTTTTCGCGTTGTCCGTGAAAAAGTGCGTTTGAACGAATGGACGTATTTTTTCACGGAATACGCGATAGCGGTCATATGATGCACATTTTCGGCCGTGATTTTGTACGGATCATCAATAAAACCCTTTTTGCGTCTGGACGTGATGATGGCCGGACATTAGCAGCGTCTGACGTCTCCTAATCACGCACACAAGCCACTAGCGGACGCAGCGCACTCTGTACGTCAGTACTAGAGGTTTCACGCTCTCTAAAAAAATGCATTTGTTTGCCGCTTGCGTTGCGTTGCATTTCGTGCGGCCGTACTTCGTATATTGCCCGTCATTGGCTGTCATTTGCTGCTACTACAGCTGTGATAAAGTGCGGTTGCACACGCGTTCGCACTGCGTTCGTCTCACCCCAGCCTTTGGGTTATATTTTTAAAAATTTGATAGATGCAATGTATCACAACGACATCACTGCGAGAATATCACAAAGTTCTATAAACTTTAAGCACGCCCATTGTAGCCGTGATATATTGTCCTTTATGGAATAGGAACCTGCGCAGGTGGGCTGTACAAGCCCCTATAACTGGTGCCCAAAACAGTCACCGTCAGGAACCCTTTCTCATACACTAATGGTAAGAGGTTATTCAGAGAGCACCAAAATGTCATCGATATTTCGTTGCTCACTCGTTCGCTGCACTTCGGCGAGTTAAATTTGTCGACCCTGCAGTAAATTCAGCATTCACCGCAGGGTCTCCGAAGTGCGGCGAATCGACCTGATGAATGCCGCCGATAAACCCGCCGAACACTGTCACCAACCCGAAGAACAAACCGTCGAATTTATTTATTTATAAAAGGATTTTACCAGGAAGGATACATTGAGATTTCTCTCGTTTTCAAGTATGTCCTGGGTTCGAGAACATTGAGTGGTTACAGAAATACAAAATAGTAAAATGCAAGATATTAACACAAGACCAAATACACAGATTAACAGAAAAATAAATATGGAGGAAATAAAGTCATTATGTTACAGGTTTACAGGTGCATTTCGTATTGAGGTATGCTAATAGGGAGCTCTTAAGGGACTTTAGACTGGGGGAAGATTCGATGGCGTCTGGGAGGTTATTCCATATTTGCGGTGCTCTGTAGGAAAATGAGGATCGAGCCATTTTCTTTTTGTATTGTGGTATTGCAAGTAAGGTGCTGGTCCTGGATCTGAGGTTATAGGATGAGGGAACTGCCGGGGGAAGCAGCATATTCAGGTAGGGTGGTAGCTTCCCAGAAAAGCTCTTAAACACCAGGTTGGAAAGGTGAAGGGTGCGTCTAGAGTCCAGCGATGGCCAGTTTAGTTCTTTTAACATGTCACAATGGTGGGTCATGTAGTTACATTGTAGCACAAAGCGACAGAATGAGTTATACAATGTAGTAAGTTTCTGGAGGTGTGTTTGTGGGGCGGCTGCATACACTACATCTCCGTATTCAATGGCTGGCATAAGCATTTGTTGTACAATCTGCTTTCTTACCGTGGTGCTCAGGCAGGATTTGTTTCTGAACAGGGCACCTAGTTTGGGGTAAAGTTTAGATGAGAGTTTTTTGATGTGGGGGCCAAAAGATAGATTTGGGTCTAACCACATACCTAGGTATTTGAGAGAAGTGACTGTGGTCAGCGTGCCATTTGATTTTGTCCCAACACATAGAAGGGGTGTTTGCAATTTGTGTAGTTTAGGTGCGGTTCCAAAGAGCATTGTAACCGTTTTGTCAGTATTTAGAAAAAGTTTGTTATTTGCAATCCACTTCTCTACCACTGTGAATTCTTCTTGCAGCACGGCCTCCAGCTGTGGGAGATTTGGTTTGCTGGTATAGATGACCGTGTCGTCTGCGTACATGTGTACAGTTGAAGCTTTGCAGACATTGGGCATTTGAAAAACCACTAAATGCTGCTGAAAAAACGCTGAATCGATACAATAAACCACCAAACGCTGCCGAAAAAACACCGAACGCTATTTAAAATAAATCGGGAAACAAATTTCGCCGATAAAATCCCAAAAAATGCCTAAAAAAATCCTAAAAAATAAATTAAGAGACTTTTTGCTGCAGATGAAAAGAATAAATGGATGAATAAATATTTAATAAAAACAGGGAATATTTTTAACGATGAAGCCTATGAGATTCGCCTGAATAAACCTGCCGAATGAAAACACCGAACAGCAGAGCATTTCGACAAATTTTCACTGCTGTTCAGTGTTCTGTGAATAGATTAACCATTGCTTCTCTATGGGGGATTTCACTGCCGTCGAACAGGCACCGCACTTGCTGGCAGTTCACCAAAATTTGGCAAACTGCCTGTTCTCTGAATAGCCGAATGGCCCCAAAATGTCACCGTGTGGGGAAATTCCCTGTTCCATTTTGGGGCCAGATTGGCCCTCTCTGAATAACCCCTCATTTTTCACTGGCAATTCCCTACATTTTGGTGAATCGCCAGCTTTTCGAATAGCCAAATTGACTTGAAATTGTACCGTATGGGGAAATTCACTTATTAAAATTAAGGAAACCCTTTTTGGTGTGGGAGGTGGCCTTATGCAGCCCCAGCGCGGCAAAAGCTTACACAGAACCATGCTTCCCTTCATAGACGGCTATGCCTTCCAGCAGCCAATTTCAACAGTGGCACATGGTGTTGTTGCTGGTATATTGAAGTGTCCCAAATATTTTGACTTAAACCACTAATACAGCATCTTGGACAGAATGGAGCTGTTAAATTGCACCCACTGTCTGTTACAACAAAACAGATATCAAAAATATCTGTATCTTAATTAATCCAGTAAACCTTTTTATTTTACAAATTGCAAAGGAATTGTGTGAGTTTTTGCAACTCCTAATCTGCTTGCTCTTCTCATGGAGGCGGCCATGTTTTTTGTTTCTTCTCTTTCGTGGGAGGGATCAAACATCTAAACTGTGCGATTGACAGCTCAGCCCATGAGTTCTCAGAGAGAATGGGGGGGGGGGTCAGATAGCAAGGAGGGTTTCTATATTAACCCTGAAAGGCTGCGAGAAGTATGTTTTCCACCATCCCACTGCTGAGCAGCGCAAACATTAAAACACACAGACAGATGTATAGACATGTATATTTTTATACGGCCCCCTTGCCTACCCCAAAACTATAATTCTTTAGCTGACACTTGCAGTGGGAATCACAGCACTGTAGGGAAGGGTTAACAGTTGAACCTCACCAAGCATCCAACATCCCTATCTGTTTGAAGATCTGTGAGTCAAAGCAAATGCTATGTGTCACGGGATGGCCCAGCACCCTCAGCCAGGGGCGGTGCACAGTGACAGTGGTGGCTATGGACACTTGGGTGCGGTGGCACGCACCTAGTTTTACAAGTACTTTTATTTAGATGTGATTATTGTGTGGTGTAATAAGGTGTTCCCTGTTGGTATTGTGAAATGTAATTCCCTTTGTCTGCCACGCCGCCGCCATTTTCTGATCACCTCGTGGTTCAGATCAGAATACTCGGATCGTAAAATGGCCGAATCGGCAACTCCCCGATTCGTAACAGCCAATACGAATCGGGGCCAGGGTGCCTCCTGCCAGCGAGGGCCAATGGGACTTGTGTGGGCGGGCAGGGATCCCCATTGTATTCATAAGTGTGTAAAGTGATAAATGCGTGTGTTGTGAAAAATAAAGGCAGATTTTTCAGTGCATCCAGCCTCGCCTGACGTCCTTTACTCTCCGCCGCATATACTGTCTGAGCATCCCGCGCGGTCTCAGGGTGCGGTGTCCAGACTTAAGATCAGAACGGACTTAAGATCAGAACGGACTTAAGATCAGAACGGACTTAAGATCAGAACGGACTTAAGATCCGAACCGAAGGCGCGGCCGCGTACCGCGCTTCGGTATACCAAGTGAGCGGTGATCAGATCCGAAGATTCAGCGGCTCCCGTAAGATCCGAAGATTCATCCGTTTAAAGATCCGAATATTCCTCCGCAATCAGATCCGAATATTCCTCCGCGGCAGATCCGATCCCCAGATTCGCACGGCCGCCCGCAGACGCACTCCACACCCACAAGGTCAGTGAACCAGCTGCTCGGGACGCTGAGTGCCGTATGGCTCAGTGGTCGGGCTGGTTCTAGGCAGGGGTCCCCTCCACCGCCCGCTAACCCTTCCCCAGGGTCACGCCAGGCCGCACGAGACGCCGAGTGCGCGTCACTCGGTAGTCGGGCCAGCGGTAAGCGACGGGGGTCACGCAGATAGAGCACACCCGCAGGCGGAACAACATCTCCATTCCGTCATACTGGTGGCAGCGGTGGGATCGCTCTCTGCAGGCCCCTAGGAGACCTACGCCATGGTGGTGTACACCTATTATGACCGGGACACCCTGCGTGGGATGTTGGAAACCGGGGAGGAACGCCGGGTAACAAGAAAAGAAAGACCCTGATCAAGGAACTGACTAAGATGGATCAGGACGGGGCGATGACGCCCGTCCCCAGCCCTGTCCACGCGGAGGTGGAGGAAGATGCTGGTCTCCGAGAGGTGCGGCGTCGGATTGCCCTGCTCGGGGATGCCCCAGCGACGGCGGACAGATGCCGGGTGATCCGGGAGTTCTACCGTGAGGTTGAACAGGAAAAGGACCGCCAGCACGAGCTGCGGTTGGCAGAGCTCCGCGGAGCAGAGCCAGAAGATTGGAACCCCGAACCCTATCCTGTGGAACCCTGGGTCGAGGCTCACAGCTCGACTGGAGCTTCACCTGGGGAATCTGCCACCCCCAGTGACTACGCTTGCGGGACTCTCAGCTCGCCTGGAGCCTGTATTGAGGACGTCACTTATCCCGCGACTCTCGGATGGAGACTCACAGCCCGCCTGGAGCTGCATCTGAGGACGCCACATTCCCCATTGAGAAGCGGTGCTCCTGCGCTGGCACCTTCGCCGACATGAAGGCCGTGTTGGCAAGAGAGCTGCCGGAGGGCCTGGAGCAGGACCAGAGGTCCACAGAGGAACTGTGGTACGAGGCCTTGGACCATGAGCGGGACTGCCATGGTGTGTACATTCCCTCCGACGCTGTCGTCCATCGGGTGCAGTACGATGTGCGAGCAGCGTTCCTGCAAGGTCGGGCCCCAGAGGAGTGGGAAGCCGAGCTCCGGAGTCTGGTGCAGGAGGAGATCGCACTGGACGCCGCGTACCGCGCGCTCCGGTGGCTAACCGCCTGTCCGACAGCGCGCCCGATGGGAGGCAGTTCCATTGCAGGGCCTCGCTACGGAGGCACGGGGCTGCTCTACGCGAGCATGGCCGCCGACCCCGAGTTTGGAGAGGAGACGGAGGAACGGATGGAAGACATCCTGGAGCGACGGGAACTGGAGATCCCGTCAGACAGCAGGGACTCGGTGTTTGAGGAGCTGGAGTCCCTAGCAGAGCGAGAGTGGGAGCTCGAGGTGGCTTATCGAAGACTGTTGGACGGCGTTCCGCAGTCGAGCCTGAGCTCCCCGTGGTGGGACGGGTCGGCGGAGGAAGTCGACAGTCCCCAGGTTTGGGACCTATGGGAGGCCGAGGCGGACCCATGGGTGCCCGTGGGGGTTCCGGCAGAGGAAGATACCCCCTTCACCCCGCAAGAGGACAGGGTGGCCGAGGCCACGGGTCCAGCGGGGGAGGAGACGGATGGTCTCCCCGGGATGGGTTGTGCGCAACCATTGTTTGCCCCGGGGGTGAAGTGACCATCCTTCCCCAAGGAGATCTCCAACCAGCGGAAGAGCTGGCTACGGGCAGAGCGCCGCTGGCCTCTGCCCACTGCTTACAGTCTGCCAGGAGGAGCAGACAGATGGTTCCCCCGGGATGGGTTGTGCGCAACCATTGATTGTCCCGGGGAGGAAGAAACCATCCTCCCACAAGGAGATCCTCACCCAGCTGAAGAGCTGGCCACGGGGCAGAGCGCCGCTGGCCTCTGCCCACTACCCCCAGTCTGCCAGGTGGAGCAGACGGATGGTCTCCCCGGGATGGGTTGTGCGCAATCATGGTTTGCCCCGGGGGTGAAGTGACCATCTCTCCACAAGGAGATTTCCACCCAGCGGAAGAGCTGACACCAGGGCAGAGCGCCGCTGGCCTCTGCCCGTCTCTCCCACCTTGCCCCGCGGGCAGAGTGAGGTTGACCCCGTGCAACTGCTGTGGCATCCATTTGTTCCCTTCGTCGGCTGCAGGGAAGAGCAGCCAGGTTTGGCCCTACTTGCTTCTTCGGTTGCCGGGCCCGTACCTGGCCATCCAGCGGAAGAGCTGGCAACGGGGCAGAGCGCCGCGGGCCTCTGCCCATTTTGGCAACCCTTGGGCTCGGGGGCCCCACGCAGCCACGGTGCTTTCCCACCGTTGACCTGGGCACCCGGGGCGTGTGCATTTAGCACCCGGGTTCCCCGGTGAGCAGTAACCCTGGAGGGGACACAGGAGGCACGCCGGCCCAGATGTATGTCCTCTCGCCCAGCCGGGAAACTCCAAGGACATGGGGTCCCGACCAAGCTGGCACGGCCGCAAGGCCAAATGGAGAGGCCTGGTGACTCGGCCTCCCCAGACTGACTATGGGCCTGGGAGCACCGACTTCCCCGGTATGACCCGGTGGGGTCAGACCAGGTGCGTCGAACTGGGGGAGGGGGAGGAGTGTCACGGGATGGCCCAGCACCCTCAGCCAGGGGCGGTGCACAGTGACAGTGGTGGCTATGGACACTTGGGTGCGGTGGCACGCACCTAGTTTTACAAGTACTTTTATTTAGATGTGATTATTGTGTGGTGTAATAAGGTGTTCCCTGTTGGTATTGTGAAATGTAATTCCCTTTGTCTGCCACGCCCGCCGCCATTTTCTGATCACCTCGTGGTTCAGATCAGAATACTCGGATCGTAAAATGGCCGAATCGGCAACTCCCCGATTCGTAACAGCCAATACGAATCGGGGCCAGGGTGCCTCCTGCCAGCGAGGGCCAATGGGACTTGTGTGGGCGGGCAGGGATCCCCATTGTATTCATAAGTGTGTAAAGTGATAAATGCGTGTGTTGTGAAAAATAAAGGCAGATTTTCCAGTGCATCCAGCCTCGCCTGACGTCCTTTACTCTCCGCCGCATATACTGTCTGAGCATCCCGCGCGGTCTCAGGGTGCGGTGTCCAGACTTAAGATCAGAACGGACTTAAGATCAGAACGGACTTAAGATCAGAACGGACTTAAGATCAGAACGGACTTAAGATCCGAACCGAAGGCGCGGCCGCGTACCGCGCTTCGGTATACCAAGTGAGCGGTGATCAGATCCGAAGATTCAGCCGCTCCCGTAAGATCCGAAGATTCATCCGTTTAAAGATCCGAATATTCCTCCGCAATCAGATCCGAATATTCCTCCGCGGCAGATCCGATCCCCAGATTCGCACGGCCGCCCGCAAACGCACTCCACACCCACAAGGTCAGTGAACCAGCTGCTCGGGACGCTGAGTGCCGTATGGCTCAGTGGTCGGGCTGGTTCTAGGCAGGGGTCCCCTCCACCGCCCGCTAACCCTTCCCCAGGGTCACGCCAGGCCGCACGAGACGCCGAGTGCGCGTCACTCGGTAGTCGGGCCAGCGGTAAGCGACGGGGGTCACGCAGATAGAGCACACCCGCAGGCGGAACAACATCTCCATTCCGTCATACTATGTATTGATTTTCAGTTCAGCGGCAGCTCTGGAGGAAGGGGGAGTGTCTTCTGCTGTGAGAGCCATAAATCCCTCCCCAGAGAAACATCATCTGGCATGGCACAGCACACAGAGCAAACAAGGAAGCTCAGGGAGATTTCTTGAGAGGGTTTCTGGAGAAAAAAACTATCCATCCCTCAGCAGTTTGGCTAACACAATCTATAGGCAGATTTGGGAGGTTTTTCAAATGAAAAAGGCGATTGGCGCACTTTAATAGCAAGATGCTAAAGCATAATGGATTGAGCAGTATATCCATTTAAGGCCACTGTCATACAAACGCAAGGAGTGCGTCCGTAGGGACCCCTCCTCCCAGCGTCTGTCCTAGCATTATGACAGCTTGACTGGGAGGGCCACACAGTGTAACGTGCATAATAGTATCGCACAATGCACAGGCATGCTGAAATACTCCACTTCGAAAAGTTACGACGTACGTTGGACGGGCTTACAAAGCACGAGCCTCCATAAGTGGCTCGTGTTTTGTAGGGCTGAAACCACTAACGTGCACTCAGTGAGGTGTTAACATGGGTGTCCAAGCAGAAAGAATGTCCTGTCACGTTCTGTGCTGGCAAATCTGTCTTCCTGCCCTCTGTATTTGTAATATATGTTTTTTCCCTTGTGTTTCTGTTGCTGCCAATTCCTGGGTGGCCTCCCAGGGGTTAATTGGTGTTCTGTGTGCTGCTCACCTGTTGAACCTTGCCTTGATTCTCCTGCCTATATTAGAGCAATGTACCTATAGTACATTGCTGGGTCATTTTTCTTTGCCTGGTCTCCTTGCCACTTGTGTCCTGAGAGCTCCTTGCTGTGTTCCTGATATCCTCCGTTTGTTCATCCTTGTTCAGTTTTTGTCTCTATTATTTCTGTTCCAGTTTATGTCAGTTCCTTCTGTGTAGTTAGTTCTGTCTATTGCTGTATTTTGTTTTGCTGTTTATGTTCCATTCAGATTCCCCGGTTACTGATTTTGGCTTGGCTGACTTCCCTTCTGGTTCCTATTCCTATATTCTGTATGACGTACTCTCTCTGGTTATGACCTTTGGCTTTCCTCTTTATGACTACTCTATTGTATATTCCTTGTCTGTACCGTTTCCAGGAAACCCTGTCATCTGTATACAACAAAAGACTCTGTACGGCTTCAAGGTAATACTTTCCTTTAGATTAGATCCGGCTATCCTAAAGACCGGTCTTTCAGTGCAGGGAATCTTTGGTATTGCCGTACAGAGGTCTTTTGTTAACCCTTTGTTGCTTTCACCTGTCCTTGCAGTTTACCCTGCATCTCTGCATATAGGGGCTTCTCTCAGGAACCAAGGCCTCACCTTCCTGCGAGTTATATTCATAGGGATATATATACAGACCGACCACTTCCAAGGATCGGAGGGCAAGTATAGGGTGGTGCGTGCCTGGTGGTACTGCCACCGTGACATGTCTGTTCTCAAAGACATTCCCTCCACGCTCGTGTGACCACGGCATAAGAGCTGTTAACAGTTCGGTTGGACTCTGCCCTCATCTATACTATAATTGAGTAAGGCTTGGCGTGTCCGTCGCCAAGCCTTACTCTGCGCATGCGCGCGCAACCAGCGGCAGTTGGTTGCACGCGCATGCAACCGCCGCGGCACGAGCCGGCTGTGCGCTCGCCGCGGCCGTTACAAGATGCACACAGCAGCCGGGTAGAGGCTGCGCTCGCAGCCTCTACCCGGCTGCCACGCGCATCCAACCCCCGAGCGGTGAAGGGAAAGTTCCCTCGCTTCCACTCTTTGAAGGACCCAAGCCGCGGTCACGTGGGAGTCCCACGTGACCGCGGCTTGGGTCCTTCAACGACCGGAAGTGGGGAAACTTTCACTTCGCTGCTCGGGAAGGTAAGTATGCGGAGATCATGGGGCGGCTGTCCGAATGCCGATAGAGCATTCGAACAGCCGCCCCATGTCTGGTCTGGGGTCTGAGCTGGGGGACAGTATCCATGAGCTGGGGGACAGTATCCATGAGCTGGGGGCAGTATCCACGAGCTGGGGCAGTATCCACGAGCTGGGGGCAGTATCCACGAGCTGGGGGCAGTATCCACGTGCTGAGGGCAGTATCCACGTGCTTGGGGCAGTATCCACGAGCTGGGGGCAGTATCCACGTGCTGAGGGCAGTATCCACGAGCTGGGGGCAGTATCCACGTACTGGGGGCAGTATCCACGAGCTGGGGGCAGTATCCACGAGCTGGGGGCAGTATCCACGAGCTGGGGGCAGTATCCACGAGCTGAGGGCAGTATCCACGAGCTGGGGGCAGTATCCACGTGCTGGGGGCAGTATCCACGTGCTGAGGGCAGTATCCACGAGCTGGGGGCAGTATCCACGAGCTGGGGGCAGTATCCACGAGCTGAGGGCAGTTTCCATGAGCTGAGGGCAGTTTCCACGAGCTGAGGGACCTGGGGCAGTATCCACGACCAAGGGCAGTATCCACGAGCTGAGGGCAGTATCCACGAGCTGGGGGCAGTATCCACGTGCTGGGGGCAGTATCCACGAGCTGAGGGCAGTATCCACGAGCTGAGGGCAGTATCCACGAGCTGGGGCAGTATCCACGAGCTGGGGGCAGTATCCACGAGCTGGGGGCAGTATCCACGTGCTGGGGACAGTATCCACGTGCTGGGGGCAGTATCCACGTGCTGGGGGCAGTATCCACGAGCTGGGGGCAGTATCCACGAGCTGGGGGCAGTATGCACGAGCTGGGGGCAGTATCCACGAGCTGGGGGCAGTATCCACGAGCTGGGGGCAGTATCCACGAGCTGGGGGCAGTATCCACGAGCTGAGGGCAGTATATCCACAATAGACTGCCCTCTGGGCAGGCTTTCCACCTTGTATGTTTATAAACTGTTATTTTTGTCTCTGCTAGTCCAGGAAGTGTCATTGTGTACCACATTGTGACGGTAGAGTTAGATCTGGGTGTAGTGTTTCATTATCAAAAGGTACTTGAAATGATGTACGAAACATTGCTGAAACTCAACAACTGCTCAGACTGGACATGTAAGTAAGAATTCATTAAACAGGCCTTACATTGTCCATTATTCCCTTTTTCTCTAAGTTAAGAATGAACATACTACTCTCATGTATTCCTTCTTGTATTCCAGCAACGTATTGTCTCGACTCAATTTATTTTCCATACCAACAGCCACCATATACAAATGGTAAGTGTGGGTAGATCCCCTGTCTCTTTCTATCAATACATTTTTGTTCTCTCTTATAGCTGTGACATGTGCTGTCCTTTGTATGTAGGGCTGCCATGGGGAGGGGGGGCAACAGCCTATGATATGTTCAGGGGCCCTGAGAGTCCAGGGGGTCCCAAGTCCTTGCCAAACCCCATGCAACTTGTCTAAGTGACACAGATATAAGGGCCCATCCATGTCACCCACTGGGATGCTGGGACACTACCCAGTTGGCCGTGGCATCGGGGGCTGGTCAGGACTAGGGATGAGCTGTTCAGTTCGATCAGTTCAGATTTCGACTCGAACATCGGCAGTTCGAAAGTTCACGAACTTCAAACTTTTTGGCGTGTTCGGCTCGAGTTCGAAAAAAAATTGAAAAAAGTATAAAAATGATTAAAAATACTAAAATCTAGAAATAAAGAGACTCTTTACTGCAGAATATTATAAGCAATGGTTTATTAGATATTGAATTAAAAAATAATGTCTACATGCAAAGATTCTCACCTCTAAATGACATGTGCTCTCAAACTCCGTAAACAACAGGTGTTAATTAGTGTTTGGAAATAACATGTGCTTTTAATTAGTCTGGTCTAATGAATTTAATACATTGTCTGTAGACTGAGGGTGCCTGAATATGTATCAAACAACACCTGTGCTTCTGAGAAGTGTTCATTTCTCTACTAAATGTTCCTCTGATATGCTGTTTAACCCCTTAACCCTGCATTTCACCGCTGTGTGCTCAGCTCATTTTTACCTCTTTCGCTCATCATGTTTAAACGCGATTTGAAGCCACATTTTATTAAATGACCCAGACATATTAGATATCGTTCTTTCCGTCAGACTCTGCAGATTCATAATATATCATTTTTATATGTATACGTCATGTCCTGGCTGTATATTATGACAAAAAACGCAATAAAAATTGAATTTTTAATCATCTGCAGTGTGTTTTTTTTTTCACATTTTAGCACATGAGCGTTTGCAGTTATGTTTTCTATGGGGTGCGCTTGTACAAAAATTAGAAATGGGGACTTGTTACATTTTGTGGGGTGATTTTTAGCAAACGCACCCCATAGAAAAAAATCATTAGTGCAGCATCATTGTTCACATTATAATTGAAATGTGAACAATATTGCTGCATTAATAAAAATAACACACAAAAAAAATACGGTTTTTTTTTATTATTATTATTTTGCTTTATACCTGGTCATGTTGGGTATCATTCGAAAGGCCATGCTCAGGCCTTTCGATCGACACCCTCCATGACCCCCTAGCTGCCACGGTTCTGGAGAACCCTATATCCACCAGGCAGCTAGGGGTTCCCCGGCTGTCTGACATTATCACGCTATGCGTGAGGATGTCAGGCAGTGAGGGGGGACCCGGGGGTGGAGTCGCCATCCAAGATGGCGGCCCCCACCGGAGCTAGGCCGCGCTTCGGCGACGCAAGGCGCCAAAGTGCGACCCGGTGCCTAAGGGGTTAAAACCAGGCACCGCTTAAAAGGGGAGACTCTCTCATTCTAAGTGGTGCCTGGCTTTTTTTTGTGGGACCTCCTGATCGGGAGGGAGAGGGATCCGAACGGATCCCCCCTCCCTTCCAGGCGATCTCCCGGCATTGCTGGGGGGGTCGCCTGGAAATGACGTCATCGCGCATGGCGCGATGACGTCATTTACGTCGGGAGGAGCTTGACTTCAGCATCTGAGGACTGCGGGACCCCAGGCAGAGAGGTGAGTATCTCCTCCGGAGGTCCCGCAAAGCTGATGACGTGTGGGACACGTCCTCCTCAGCATACAGCGGGAGTAACTGAGGACGTGTCCCACATGTCGTCAGCAGTGAAGGGGTTAAAAACGTCTTTTTTTTTAACTTTTTGTCCTTGTTTCCTGTCCCCCAGGGTACTACCCGGACATTGTTTTTAAATGTTTCTATACATCCTACAAATCCGCCACTTCACGGGCAGGTTATGGGGACCTCCTAGGCACGATATTTGAAGGAATTTTTCGTTTTTATTTTTAACCCTTATTTCATGGAAAACTCACTGTCCCTTTAAAAACGTTTTTTTAAAAACTTTTTGTCCTTGTTTCCTGTCCCCCAGGGCACTACCCGGACCCCTATACACCTTTTATGGCTAATATCTAGCATACTGTATATGCCCTCTTGGAGGGCACTCTAAAAATCGAATTTTGAGTCCCATTGACTTGTACTGAGTTCGTGTTCGAGGTCGAATTCGAACTTTTTAAAAGTTCGAGTTCGAATGCGAACCGAAATCGGGGGTGTTCGGCTCATCCCTAGTCAGGACACTCTGACTCATTTCCGAGGGAGCATTAGGCTAGGGTCAGACGATCGCATTTTTCGCATTGTCCGTGAAAAAGTGCGTTCGAACGAATGGACGTATTTTTTCACGGAATACGCGATAGCGGTCATACGATGCGCATTTTCATCCGTGATTTTGTACGGATCATCAATAAAACACTTTTTGTGTCTGGACGTTATGTTGGCCGGACATTAGCAGCGTCTGACGTCTCTTAATCACGCAAACACGCCGCTATGCGGACGCAGCGCACTCTGTACGTCAGTAGTAGCGGTTTGACGTTCTCGAAAAAATGCGTTCGTTTGCCACTTGCGTTGCGCAGACGAACATTCGTGCGGCCGTACTTCGTGTGTTCCCCGGCATTGGACGTCATTTGCTGCTAGCACGGCCGTGATTTCGTGCGGCTAAACGCACGTGAAAAATGCGTTCGTCTGACCTTAGCCTTAGTGTGACCTGCACTTGGTAGAGGTGCAGGCCAAGTGCTAGACCACCAGGGAATACTTTTTACCCCGTTTGTGGACCACCAGAAATTTATCCCACTCCCTGTAGGATAAGATACGCAGTGGAGGAGGGCAAATGTTTTATTTTTAATTAATTTCCTGAAATGTGCAGCTGAGGGAAGGGGGTCTCGAACTGTGGGTCAGTAAGGGGCCCCAAAGTTTCTGTTGGCAGCCCTGCTTATCTGTGCGTTATCTTCCACAGACGTCTGCTATACAGTGATTCCCTATAATTATGCAGACTTTTACTCGCTGGTCGATACTGGCGGACGTCTGGTCTGTGTGTCTGTCTGTAATGAAAACTCTCCAGACTATTTCCACTGCAACGGGGGCTCTTGTGAATTGAAGTACAGCGGACCGCAGTGCTTGTGAGTATGAAATGTTTGCAATAATATTCTCTTATAAACAGATCCACTGTGAAAATAAAGCACTTGTATATATATAAATATATAGGGGGACTATTCCAAGCCGAGAGTAATTGCAGATGCGCCTCACACCATCGCTAGGGTTTGTCTTGCTGTTCTAAGTCAGACTGTAACATGTTTCCCTAGTCTTGGCCTTTTCAGATGGTTGATTTCATGCAGCGCACCATTTTCTTCTTTCTTATCCTCCAAGCTGGCCATGGCAAAATATAACGTATTAAAGATATTAAATAAACCTCTTTTTCATGAATTCGGTTGAGCACCCCTGATTGACCTCGAGCATTCCAGAGTTTTGGATTCTGGGCGAATCCGAAGTCGGAGGGGATGCATAAGAGGACCCTGCACTTATTGACGGACATGTTGCACACAGTCACATTGCGTCACGACCCATGTCTGACCCCCTGGCAGCCTCATTCCTGTGCTGCACATCTCCAGACCAGGTTACATACAAGAGAAAATGTGAACTACACTTTATTCCTGCATATTAGCAGGGAGCATAATAAAACCAAAAAAACTTTATTGCTAATATTTTCTAGAACAAGTGAACACTTTACCATCACTACCAAAACCAAACATCTATTTAAAAACATATAACCATAAGTCCCAGTGGCGGAAGTACTAGGGTCGCAGCGGTCGCAGTTGCAACCGGGCCCTGGCATTCCGCAACTGGAGGGGGGCCCGGCGCCGCCCGCCAGATTCCGGCAATCAGCGCCGGAATCTGGGAGCCGCGCGCTGGCTGTCCCTCTCCCTGCGAGCGGCCGCTGACATGCAGCTTGGCCGCTCACGTGGGAGAGAAACCACCTGACCAGCGCACGAGATCCTCTCGCGAGACCTCTGTGCTGATCAGGTGGTTTCTGGCGAGCGGCCAAGACGCATGTTTCCAGCGGCCACTCGCCTCAGAAGAACGGAACGCCGGCGGAGCCTGCCCTGGGCCTGGGCCCTGGGGCCAGCAGAGGTAAGAGCTGGGGGCAGTATATCCATGAGCTGGGGCAGAGCTGGGGCAGTATATCCATGAGCTGGGGCAGAGCTGGGGCAGTATATTCATGAGCTGGGGCATGTCCATGACCTGGGGCAGAGCTGGGGCAGTATATCCATGAGCTGGGGCATATCCATGAGCTGGGGCAGAGCTGGGGCAGTATATCCATGAGCTGGGGCATGTCCATGAGCTGGGGCAGAGCTGGGGCAGTATATCCATGAGCTGGGGCATATCCATGAGCTGGGCAGAGCTGGGGCAGTAAATCCATGAGCTGGGGCATATCCATGAGCTGGGGCAGAGCTGGGGCAGTATATCCATGAGCTGGGCAGAGCTGGGGCAGTATATCCATGAGCTGGGGCAGTATATCCATGAGCTGGGGCAGAGCTGGGGCAGTATATCCATGAGCTGGGGCAGTATATCCATGAGCTGGGGCAGAGCTGGGGCAGTATATCCATGAGCTGGGGCATGTCCATGAGCTGGGGCAGAGCTGGGGCATTATATCCATGAGCTGGGGCATATCCATGAGCTGGGGCAGAGCTGGGGCAGTATATCTATGAGCTGGGGCATATCCATGAGCTGGGGCAGAGCTGGGTCAGAGCTGGGGCAGTATATCCATGAGCTGGGCAGAGCTGGGGCAGTATATCCATGAGCTGTGGCAGAGCTGGGGCAGTATATCCATGAGCTGGGGCAGTATATCCATGAGCTGGGGCAGAGCTGGGGCAGTATATCCATGAGCTGGGGCAGTATATCCATGAGCTGGGGCAGAGCTGGGGCAGTATATCCATGAGCTGGGGCAGTATATCCATGAGCTGGGGCAGAGCTGGGGCAGTATATCCATGAGCTGGGGCTGTATATCCATGAGCTGGGGCAGAGCTGGGGCAGTATATCCATGAGCTGGGGCAGTATATCCATGAGCTGGGGCAGTATCCATGTGTTGGGGCAGTATATCCATGTGTTGGGGCAGTATATCCATGAGCTGGGGGCAAAAATATCCATGTGTGAGCTGGGGCAATATATCCATGTGTGGCCTGGGGGCAATATATCCATGTGTGGTCTGGGGGCAATATATGTCCATGTGAGGTCTGGGGGCAATATATGTCCATGTGAGCTGGGGGCAATATATGTCCATGTGAGCTGGGGGCAATTTATATGTCCATGTGAGCTGGGGCAATATATATATCCATGTGAGCTGGGGCAATACTATCTTTTTTATATTGCAGGAAAAAAAAAAGGTAAAAATATGGATCTTTTTTTGGGGGGGTTGGGGGTGCCCTTCATGGATTCTTGCACCGGGGCCCTCAGGTTTCTAGTTACGCCACTGATAAGTCCTATATATTGGAATGCCGTGCCTTGTATACCAGATTCGCAATACTCTATATTATACATTCAGATTCCAGGCACAGCAACCCTGCAGGAAAGACAGAGGTATGGTGGCACTGATTAAAGCGCAACAGTGGGAATATGAAAGGAACAGCCAATTATTTCTGAATTACAAGAGGTTTAGATTCAAGGTTAAGTACCCTTTCCCTGTAGTAGCTACAATGATTTCTAACCACATTCATCTGACCCTGCAAAGAAACGCACCCGACACGCGTTTCGCCCCACGGCTCGTCAGGAGTGCCGGTGCTCCTGTGTTTCCTTGCTGGGTCAGATGCATGTGGTTAGAAATCATTGATCAGAGAATACCGACCTGCACCGACGTGTCAGCAAAATGCCCTCTTTTTTGGTGGCTCAGTTTGACAGGTTTAACCAGGCGAATCCCATAGGATTCAATGTAAAAAAAAATTATCAGTTTAATTTTCTTATTAAACCTTTTAGGCTTTTCTTTTTCAGCAAAAAAATTCTATTCTTTTAGAACACCTTTTTTTATTTTTTACACAAAATTTTTGATTCCCAATTTTTTTTAAAAGGCTTTTTTTATTCTATAACAGACCTTTTTTTAATTTTTTTTATAGCACCATTTTTATTATTCAGACACATTTTAATGCATTTCTATTGACTTAAACACTTATGAGGAGAATAGGAGAGTTCCAGTTTTTTTTGGGGGTTTTTTGCTTCAGTTCGGCAATCTTCGGTGACTTCATCTTCGGGGCACTACAGTGACAAGGGGTCAAGTCCAAGGGCAATTCTTGGTAGCAGAGTTCCTGCACTATTTTTGCAATGGGAACTGAGTTCCCTTTTTTCCCATACACTATAAATCTTGTAACGAGGTGTTTAATCACATATTTCCTTGTTAATTGAGGGACAGAATTCTTGGTGAGTTCCCACAAGTCTCTTTTTTGGACTTGATCCCTGACGGTGTCCCTGAGGTGAATAGTAAATTCAATGAAGGGTCGGCAAAATGGAATCACTGAAGTGCACCGAATTTTGCTGAAATTTCGGTGCTTTGTGAGTAACCCCTTATAGACTTTTTTTCCATGTTGTCTGTAGATTTCTATTACAGAACAGAAGGTTATCAGATGAGAAAATTTGTTGGTCGTGTATAAACGTCATGATGCACACTGTGTACATCCTAATTAAAAATCATGGGAAAAGGAATTATGTTTAATGTGGTTTTATGAGACTGATCTGTCTCTAGTTTGTGTGTATCGTATTGCGTGTCCTAAAGAAATTAGACTGATGTACTCATGGATTAATGTCATTTTTGCTTCATTTCTGATTGCAAAATATTGTTTCTTTTCACAGATGCCCGAGGTCCGATATGTACCTGTATGCTACATCACGATGCGGTGGTCCAATATTATTAGTGGCTCTCTATGGTGGCGTTGGAGGCGCCATTGGCGTCCTTCTGATTTCATCCTTGATCTTGATATTTTTCCTGTGCAGAGCAAAAAGATCCAGGGAGGACCACGTATATGAAGATGTGAAGTAGACAGTCTCCTTCACCGAGGCATTAATGTATAATATCGGTCACAACTACATCAAGAAACTCAGGCACCATAAGCACAAGCAGTCTATATATTGGGGGGAGATATCATCCACTTTGATTGGATACTGCGGAATGCTGGAGGTTTTTAATATGGTTTTTATAGGGTGCACGCACATGAAACATTTAGAATTTATAAACTGTAAATAATCACAAACAGTTGATTTGTATGTTTGTATCACAAGGCCAAATAATAAAACCACAAAGTACACAGAGAAGTCCTAAACAATGGACAAGAAGGACCATTTTAACCAGTTGGAGCAAACCTATCCCACGAACCCCAGATATGACATTTGTACCATTCAAAGAAAAATGGAAACTCTTCCAAAGCCAATTATTTTATCTTCCAAAAAAAATGAAAGGGCCACTACCACCAAAATGGAATGTACTTATTGTATTTATTTGATGTCCCTGATATCTTACATGTGTTTTGTTTTTCTCTTGTATGTTTAATTAAGAAAATATTTTACTCTATATGTGTCACTGGGTGCTTCCATTGTGTGATATTTTGTGTTGTAAACTACCCCCCCCGTATCTTTCCATCACTTGCTCCTCACTGTGCCGTAGAATGGAATGAATGGGTCAGTCACCAACTCACATCATTGTATTGTGTGGGATGTATCCAAAGGACAACAACAGGGGGTAGATTGGAAATCTTTTAAGCTCCTTATTTTACCTCATTCAGCTGTCAGTTCTTTTCTCATGTAGTCTTGGGAACAATAGACCTGCTGCAGCCTATCTAAACATTCCCTCCTACACCTCATTAACTGTTAAATACTGTAGGATAAATAAATAAGACTCACAAAGCAAAGTTTTTGGTAAATTTTGCATCATGAGAAAATCAAAAAATGAAAACAAGAAACCAAAACCTTTATTTATTTCTCCTCTTTAAATTACTTCAAATAAAGAAAAAAAACAACAGCATGTGTTTTATAATCTGTTTTATTAACCTCCCTGGTGGTATTCCCGAGTGTGACTCGGGGTTAAATTTCACTACCGCGAGTGGTAACCCAGAGCCACACTAGGGCTGGATGCATACTCACCTCCTCCTGCACTCCCTGGCTGTCCCCCGCAGTGTGATCGCGGCAAGTTGCTTCCTGGTAAGGCTCCCTGCGAGTCACACGATGCAGGGCGGCGGGACCAGGCAGCAAACTTAATTTTTTTTATAATACACTGTTTTCCAATGTGCAATGTTTATGAACGGCCACTAGGTGGCAATACAGGATAAGAAACAGACCATACATAATCTCACCCTTGTTTTCAGACTGATTTCAGTGTTTTTTGTTGTATTTTATTGAATATCATTTATTTGCATGATTTTGGATAATTATTTTTGTGATAATAAATTATTATCTCGTGTTTAAAACTTTATCGGACTCAGTGTATTTACTAAAAATTTTTTATTTATTTATTTATAAAGGATTTTACCAGAAAGGACTCTTGATTGCACAGATTTCAGTGCGGGATTCCTGATTATTACAGGCTAACTATGTACAAAAACACGTTTCCTTTAAAAAAAAATTGAGACACTTTTAGAGTCGAAATTTTGAAAAAATTAGACCGCCAGGGAGGTTAAAGGCAAAAGGTTTGTGATTAGTGCGCTTATAAGTAGGTGGGGGTCGCTATAAAAGTCCACAGGAATAATCTCCCCAATATCCCAAAAAATAGTATATACAAACACACGAAGGACAACGCTCCTCCCGAGACCTCAATGTGAATAGATTATAGTTGAGGCAAAACAGGCTTGCAGGAAGGAAAGATGTTCTTTTTAGAGTTCTTTATTTAAAGCCTTCAAATGGTGTTGTATGTTGTATGTATCTCACATGTACCCCAAAGGAAAGAATATAGAATGCATTGCATAGCGTGACATTATACAGACTGATATTATTAAATGAATGGTAAGTATACACTCACACTTTGGGAGAGCTGCCAGCCCTCATATGATAGCTTCACAGGTTGTTAATGGGCCAACCCGACTGTTCATATTCTGCCGGTCTTTTAAGCGTTCCCATGTAGATTGCAGATGAGAATCTCTGTAGAGCAACAGCTCCGGGATCCTGAAATCAGGCGGTTTTCACTTAACGGAAACACAGAACATGGGGGAATACTCAATATTAAAATTTATTAGCCCAATATGAGCATAAAAACAAAGAAAGAAAATAAAAACACAGGCCAAACGCATTTTGCGCCGCTCCAGGCGCTTCCTCAGCGGCAAAGGATAGAAAGTGTCACATTTTCCCATTTTTTTTCTTTTTACCCCGTTCGTCAGCTTGTCGGCTTTTTCCAGCAGCTGGTCTGTGCTGTGATGGGCGGCTCATCGACTTTTTCCAGAGGTGTTCGGTGTGGTTTTTTGCGGCGGCTCGAGTGATCAGGTCCCTCGGATCATATAGGATGCAGTGTTTTTCAGCGGGTTTGCGGCAGATTTTCAGGTCCGTTCCTGCACTCCAGGGACCCTGCGGTGAATGCTGAATTCACAGGCCACAGTAAAGATTAGTAGGCAGGTCACAGTGAGGTTTAGTAGGCAGGCCACAGAGAGGTACAGTAGGCAGGACCACGGTGAGGTTTTGTAGGCAAGACCACAGTGAGGTTTAGTTGGCAGGTCACAGTGAGGTTTAGGAGGTGGGGCCACGGTGAGGTTTAGTAGGCAGGTCATGTGAGGTTCAGTAGACAAGACCATGGTGAGGTTCAGTAGGCAGGTCACAGTGAGGTTTAGTAGGCGGGACCACAGAGAAGTTCAGTACACAGGTCACAGTGAGGTTTAGTAGGCGGGACCACAGAGAAGTTCAGTACACAGGTCACAGTGAGGTTTAGTAGACAGGTCCCAGTGAGGTTCATTAGGAAGGCTATGGTGAAGTTTAGTAGCCAGGTCCACAGTGAGGTTTGGTAGACAGGACCATGGCGAGGCTTGGCTCTCAGGACCAGAAGTGTTTAAGTTACATTTAGGGTTATTGCTCCATTTCAGCTTTATTTTTAAGGCACCAGATTCTGCCTTTTCTTTTGATGCTAGCCTGGACCTTCCTTTGATTTTGGCTGTGGCCAAATTGGAGCATCTATATTCGGCCATGTTTGGATTAGCCAGATGAAAAATTCAGCTAAATTCAGATGCCAAATTCACCTTTAGTGAATAGACCTGATAGCGATGATATATTTTGAATCTGCTGAGCCCACTATAAAAACAATATATAATTTGTCTGGGTTCTACAATAAAACATGGCTTCAAAAGGCGTTTAAATGTGATGAGCAAACATGGTGAAAATGAGCTCAAGCATATGGCAGAAAAAGGGTTTAACGATATATAGTATATAATATGTGCAGCTGTGCCCTAAGAAAGAAAAAATAATTAATTAATCGTTGAGCAAACACATAGGGCTATATTACAATCTTCGCGCAAAACCCTTCGCGCAAAGCGAAAATCTTTGCGGCAAGCGTTAAACTTTTTCACACACAAATCACCGCTGGAATTACAATCCTTGCGCATCTTTTCATCCGGCGATTAATATTGTGCACAAACAGGATGCGGCCAAATGCTCGCGCAGTACCGTTTCGAACAAAAAACAGTGTGCTAACAGTTTTTTTTTTGTGGTTCAGCCAATCAGAATTAAGAACCACAATTATCTCACGTTAAGTAATTGCGCCTGTCAAAGTCAATCTGAGCATATATGCTGCAGCGATAATACATGCACACACAACTTCTCCATTTTATTGGTTTGGGTATGAGTAGAATGTGTAGCTATACTTTGCTGCATTTTTTTTTGGGCTGGTGTATTTGGTTTCGGCCAGGTTGGTCAGATTTGCCGTTAACACCAGTTTTTAGGAGTTGCTAAAATTATGCGCGCAAAGGCTAAATTACCGCGAATAGGTTGTAAGACCATCCGCGTACCAGCGCACATTCGCATTTGCGCTCACAATGTTAAGTATAGGACGCGCGCAGTACAGTAAGCTCGCGCAAAGTTTGCACAGGTTCAACCACAGTAGACGATTACGCGCGGTTATTGCGCTGACAATCTAATATGGGATTAGACGCAAATGGTTTTATCCCTCACGTTAATGTTTTTTTGCGCTGGCGCAAAAATTTTCTTGAAGATTGTAATTTAGCCCATAAGGGGTTATTCGCTAACCTCCGAATTGGCCCCCAAAATTTTGTAACCAACCTTTTTGTTACAATTTAAAGGACTTTTTCTATTACTTGGACACATTTGTACTACAATTTTATTATTTTAAGCTCCTAATAAAATATTTTTTTCCCCGGCTTGATAGAATTCCTGAGGTCGATTCGGCGGTTATTGGCGCAATTTGGCAGTTTTGCCAATGTCCGATAACTGCTTCAGCGACTCCAATTTCAGCAAAATAACAGCGAAATAATGAATTCACTGCATTTTTCAGCAAAATGGGTCGAATGCAAAACACTAAAAGTGCACGCAAATTCGCTGCTTTGTGAATAGACCCTTTAGTAAGATTTCTTCGGGTTTGCTTTGGATCTGATGTTAGAAAATCTCCGTCATCGTTAACTGATTAAAATCACTTCCTTTAAGTGCATTTAATCTACCTTACGATGCGACTGACGTATCGGATAAATTGCCTCATTTGCTCGCAATAATAAAAGCTGATGGAGCAACCGGTCTATAAGGAAATGACATTAAGAAACGATTCTCTCGTCCGCGTTTCACACGAATCAATATGTGCTTGTTTTCCCCAGAAGAAGAGATATTTGGAGATAGATATAGCGTTCTTACTGAAACTCTGAAAATGTGAAACCAGATTTCCTAACATTAGACTGGCTTGGTATCCTATGGAACAGACGCGCTATAGGTCTATAGATTGACACAAATATAGCTTTTCAGCCCAGTTAAAGGGACACATCACTCATCCTGACCTCTTTATTGTCTTAAGAGGCATTGAGAATTCTGAAATTTTGAGTTTCTTGCCATACACCTTGAATTCTTCGGCTGAACATCTATCGCTGTGTTCTCGCCTTGGACATGGTCTTCCTGGAGGCTTATTGCTGATCCCATTAGAAGCTGGACATTCAGTCCCAGGCTCTCGATGCTCTCGTTTTCGTCTTTGTTTGACATTCTGGCATTCACTTCTCACCTTGTATAACACATATGCAGAAACTATCACCCAACTGTACTGTGACGCCAGGCGTGTTTGTCGATGAGCAGCTGTCACTCACACCATTGCTCACGGACGTCAATGTTATTCTCATTACTACTGCTATCCGCGCCGCGACTCTGTTTATGCACTTCTTCCCATTTCCTCTTTTTTTATAACCGCAGCTTCTGCGTCTTACTGCAAATCCACTTCCTCCGAGTGCAGGAGGTAAGAATTATATCCTCTACCAAACTCATTGTCCAAGTGATTCCCTAAGGCATATAGGTGTAACGGATGTTTGCCACCGGGGGCTGGCACCGCTTGGGTCCTCAAGCTCGGTTACATCTTCCTGCTTAATTTGAGCATACTGAGCCTCCACAGTAAGGGAGTGGGGATACATAATATTGTCAGTGCCTACACCTGTCTGGGTGTCCATGGCAATGGATGGTCTCCCAGGCAGGAACATAAGAAATAGCTACAGTACACAGTGCTACAGTAAAACAATATATACCTGTATTAAGGATAATGGCAGAACAGAAGAATGCAGGCAGTACAGAGACTAACTAACACACCAACACTCTCTAACCAGGCCCAGCACCCTCCCAAACAACCTGTAACCCACCCTCCATCTTCGCCCTAATGGCTGATGGGTACACTTGGTGCACAGAAGCGTTGGGGCCCTTTAAAATAACATACGTGTAAACAGCAGACATTCACAAGAAGGTTGTGGATGAATCCACCTGAAGGCTGTATAGCTTTATTAGTGTAGGAAGAGGATAGAGTACCCTGTCAGCGGAACAGGGGAAGAACGTTCTGTTTACCAATGTATTCAGCTGCACTAGGCCACAGGGAGAACATCCAGGATTTGTCAGCTCTCCATCCACATCTCTCTCTCGTTCCAAACCAGGCTGATGTCACGGTGCTGCCACTCCAAACACTGACTGTCCAGGCCTGCTTCTATCGCTGCCGCAGCTCCAAGCCACGAGGCTGTCCCAGCCTGCTTCTATCGCTGCCGCAGCTCCAAGCCACGAGGCTGCCCCAGCCTGCTTCTATCACTGCCGCAGCTCCAAGCCACGGGGCTGCCCCAGCCTGCTTCTATCGCTGCCTCAGCTCCAAGCCGCAAGCCTGTCCCAGCCTGCTTCTATCGATCCCGCAGCTCCAAGCCACGAGGCTGTCCTAGCCTGCTTCTATCGCTGCCGCAGGTCCAAGCCACGAGGCTGTCCCAGCCTGCTTCTATCGCTGCCGCAGCTCCAAGCCATGAGGCTGTCCTAGCCTGCTTCTATCGCTGTCGCAGCTCCAAGCCACGAGGCTGTCGCAGCCTGCTTCTATCGCTGCCGCAGCTCCAAGCCGCGAGGCTGCCCCAGCCTGCTTCTATCGCTGCCGCAGTTCCAAGCCACGAGGCTGTCCCAGCCTGCTTCTATCACTGCCGCAGCTCCAAGCCACAGGGCTGCCCCAGCCTGCTTCTATCGCTGCCACAGCTCCAAGCCACGGGCCTGCCCCAGCCTGCTTCTATCACTGCCGCAGCTCCAAGCAAAACCGTTAACAGATTTATTTAACCAATCCTTGCTAACGGGAGTCGTCCCAGAAGACTGGAAATTAGCAAATGTTGTGCCCATTCACAAGAAGGGTAGTAGGGAGGAATCGGGGAACTATAGGCCGTTAGTCTTACGTCAGTAGTGGGGAAATTAATGGAAACCATGTTAAAGGAAAGGATTGTTGAACATCTTAAAACACATAGATTACAGGATCAGAAACAACATGGGTTTACCTCAGGCAGATCATGCCAAACTAATCTTATTGATTTTTTTGATTGGGTAACAAAAATAATAGACACAGGTGGTGCAGTAGGCATTGCTTATTTAGATTTCAGTAAGGCTTTTGATACTCTTCCGCATAGAAGGCTTATCAATAAATTGCAATCTTTGAGCTTGGATTCCAATATTGTTGACTGGATTAGGCAGTGGCTGAGTGACAGGCAACAGAGGGTTGTGGTAAATGGAGTTTATTCGGCGCAAGGTCTTGTTACCAGTGGGGTACCTCAGGGGTCAGTACTTGGACCCATTCTATTTAATATTTTTATTAGTGATATTGCAGAAGGTATTAATGGAAAAGTATGTCTTTTTGCTGATGACACAAAGATTTGCAACAGGGTTGACGTTCCTGGAGGGATCAGCCAAATGACAAATGATTTAGGTAAACTAAAAAAATGGTCGGAGTTGTGGCAATTGAGTTTTAATGTGGATAAGTGCAAGATAATGCACCTGAGACGTAAAAACCCAAGGGCTGAATATAGAATATTTGATACAGTCCTAACCTCAACATCTGAGGAAAGGGATTTAGGGGTCATTATTTCAGAGGATCTAAAGGTAAGTAGTAAATGTAATAGAGCAGCAGGAAATGCTAGCAGAATGCTTGGTTGTGTAGGGAGAGGTATTAGCAGTAGGAAAAGGGAAGTGCTCATGCCACTGTACAGAGCACTGGTGAGACCTCACTTGGAGTACTGTGTGCAGTACTGGAGACCGTATCTCCAGAAGGATACTATGTCTATCTTAGAGAGAGTTCAGAGAAGGGCTACTAAAATGGTGTACGGCTTGAAGGAGAAAAGTTACCAGGAAAGGCTTAATGATCTTAACATGTACAGCTTGGAAAAAAGACGAGACAGGAGATATGATAGAAACATTTAAATATGTAAAGGGAATCCACAAGGTAGAGGAAGGGAGTATATTTAAAAGGAAACAAAGTAGCAAAACAAGAGGACATAGTCTTAGATTAGAGGGGCAAAGGTTTAAAAGTAACATCAGGAAGCATTATTTTACTGAGAGGGTGGTGGATACATGGAACAGTCTTCCAGTAGAAGTGGTAGAGGCCAAAACAGTAATTGAATTTAAGCAGGCATGGGATAGGCATAAGGCTATCCTAAACAAAAGATAAATCCAGGTAAAGTATCCATGTAATTGGGCAGACTAGATGGGCCGAAAGGTTCTTATCTGCCGACATTTTTCTATGTTTCTATGTTTCTAAGCCTCGAGGCTGTCCCAGCCTGCTTCTATCGCTGCCGCAGCTCCAAGCCACGGGGCTGCCCCAACCTGCTTCTACCGCTGCCGCAGCTCCAAGCCTCGAAGCTGTCCCAGCCTGCTTCTATCGCTGCCGCAGCTCCAAGCCGCGAGGCTGTCCCAGCCTGCTTCTATCGCTGCCGCAGCTCCAAGCCGCGAGGCTGTCCCAGCCTGCTTCTATCGCTGCTGCTTCTCGAATCAACGCCAAGGGAGTTCCGGCCTGCTTCTCTGTTGTCAGGCCTCACACACACACACACTCTCCGCAGCGTCCTTCTCACCTCCCTCGTGTCTCCTCTCATTCTGGAGCGTTACAGCTCACAGCTCTCCCTATTGGCTGCGTAAGTCACATGCTCCCTGCTCTTGTCATTGGCTGCGTAGGTCACATGCCCTTGCCGGCTCTGTACTCAGGGGCAAAGTTCCACAGTCTCTGTGGTGCAAGAAAAATATAGAGCTTCCATAGGCAAGAAATATAATCAGTGCATGTGTGCAATCATCCTCAGAACTCTGCATGAAATTGAGTCTCGGGGACCTCTATGAACCAGTTATTTTGAGTGGATCCTTTATGTACGTCTCTTGATGTAGTCTGATATCAAAAGACTATTTAACCCTTTCGCTGCTGAGGCTTTTCCCGCCTCTGTGCTGAGGTCATTTTTACCGGTTTTGCTCATCATGCTTAACCGCGTTTTGAAGGCTTATTTTAATACATGACCCAGACATATTATATATCGTTCTTTCCGGCAGACTCGGCAGATTCATAATATATCATTATTATATGTATACGTCATGTCCTGTCTGTATAATATAACAAAAAATGCAATAAAATTAGAATTTTCAATAATTTACAATTACAACGTGTAAAGTGGGTTTTTTTCACATTTTAACATGCGAGCATTTGCGGTTATAATTTGTATGGGGTGCGCTTGATAAAAAAAATTAGAAATGGGGTCTCGTTACATTTTTTTGGTGGAAAATTACGCGATTTTTAACAAACGCACCCCAAGCAAAAATCGTTAGTGCAGCATCATTGTTCACATTATAATTGAAATGGGAACAATATTGCTGCACTAACGAACCAAAACAAAAACAAAAACTTGTTTATTTTTTTTTTATAATTTTTTTATATATATATATATATATATATATTTTTACCTTAAATAATTGGGCATAAGATGTGCAATAAACATTCAACTACAACTGATTCCTTTTGTCTGCGCCTGATGGTGTTTCTATGTCTCACCAACAAGGCTCATGCCAGGTGCCACCCTAAGGCCACATTCACACTGATACGCACGTATACGCATATAAGCACGTACGTGCATATTGTACTGTATGGAACATATGCAAATAAATGGCTCCATACAAATAGCCGCGTATGGAGCCATATATCTGCATTGCGTAAACACGCGTAAAAACGGAATGGAACCGAGTTGTGTCCCGGCAGCGTATTTTGCAGTTTTTGCGCGTGTATACGTGTGGGTATACGCTTTCAGTACTGAAGGTTAACCCCGAGCCACACTCGATGCCAGGGAGGTAAAAAAAGAAAGCCCACAAAAACATTTTTATTTTACGCGCGTATTTGCACGCATATATGCGCACATACGTAAAATAAAATATAAACGCGTATGTGTGTGAATGAGGCCTTACACCCATTATACCCTACTGTTGCACACTTTGGGCCCTATTACATTCTCTGCGCAATTGCACTCGCGCATCGCAATTTTTTTTGCGCACGAAAAAAAGCGTGATTGCGTGAAAATTAACGTAGTATTCCGATCAGAGCGCATTTTTTCTTCCTTCAAGATTTTTCGTGCGCAAATCCGACGCGCAAAGCCGTTTGCAAATGAACGTTGTGTGCAGGAATCGGTGGGCAGACTGTTTTGTCACGGGATTTGTCACGGGAATCAGCCAACATCAATCACCCATTTCCAATAAAATATTTACAAACTAAAAAAGAGGGAAAAAAAAAACAATTAACAACCACCAGCCAAAAAAAGAAAAAATTAACAATGACACAATTTATAAATTTTATGTTTGGGTATGTGTAGAATGTGTAACTGTACTGTGCTGTATTTTTTTTTTTTGTGCTGGTGTATTTCGTTTAGCCCAGAACGATCACATTTACAGTTACCACCTGCTTTTCAAAGACGTTACGAAAATGCGCGCAAACCTTCGTTGCGCGACGATTGTAATACAATCTGCGTACCATCGCACGAACACATTGGCACTCACAAGGTTAAGTATGGGATGCGTGCACGAACTTGCGCTCGCGCTGGGTTCGCGCAGGGTTACTCGCGTTGGACGTTAACGCGCATCGTTTGCATGAACGTCGTAATACGACGTTCTGCGCAAATGGTTTTGTCTTCACATAAATGCGCATTTGCGTGCGCACAAAACCGATGCACGAGGAATGTAATAGAGCCCTTTGTTTCCACCCCCTTTTTTCATCTCTCATTTTCATGTTGGCTTGACGCATCTATTTATAATGCTAATAATATACCTCAATACGGAATGCAACTGTACACACTTAACATAGTGACTATATACAGAATGCACCTGTAAACATGTAACACAGTGACTATATACAGAATGCACCTGTACACATGTAACATAGTGACTATATACAGAATGCACCTGTAAACATGTAACATAGTGACTATATACTGAACGCACCTGTAAACATGTAACACAGTGACTATATACAGAATGCGCCTGTAAACATGTAACATAGTGACTATATACAGAATGCACCTGTAAACATATAACATAGTGACTATATACAGAATGCACCTGTAAACATGTAACACAGTGACTATATACATAATGCGCCTGTAAACATGTAACATAGTGACTATATACAGAATGCACCTGTAAACATGTAACATAGTGACTATATACAGAATGCACCTGTAAACATGTAACATAGTGACTATATACAGAATGCACCTGTAAACATGTAACATAGTGACTATATTTCCTACATATTTATTTTCTGGGTTAATCTGTATATTTGTGTTTTTAATATCTGGCATTTATTACTTTGTATTTCTGTTACGACTGTAGCATTTTAATGTTCTTGAATCCAGGACATACTGAAAATGACAGAAATCTCAATGTATCCTTCCTGCTAAAATACTTTATAAATAAATAATCTTGTTGGCTTGGGTCTACCATCACCTGTAAATGCCTGACAGCGCACATCCAACACAATTGCATCATTGGTGGATTGATGGATGGAGTAAAGGTAACATCACTGCTCTTTAGCCGTGGAAACCCAGGATCAAATCCTGACTAGAGCACCTCTCCAGCAAGCGTCCTTGGGCAATACACCTAATGGTACATACTTGCCTACCAAACAATGTTGGCTGTGGAGTCCAGTGGTAACGTCTCTACCCTTCAACCGTGGAGAAGCAAGTCAAAAATACCTCCAACACAACTGTGGGGAAGCAAGTCTCGACATTACAAGAAGCAGGTTCAACCTAACCACCAGGTCGCTGCACTACAATCATGGAAAGATGACTCAATCCCACTCAGAAGACACCAGCAGTGAGTGTCCTTGGGCAAGACACCTAGCGATATGGATGCGCCTACCTCACAAAAATACTTGTAGTTCTCATATAGAGATTGTAAGTTCCCTTGGAAACATGGTCCCCCCCCCCTTACCCAACACTTCAAATTTTTGTACTAAACCAACATTCCGCAGTTGACACCCCATGGCACATGGTTTTATCCTGACTACCACCGTATAACTGTTGTTGACTGTTTTGGATGTCACTTTGTGCATTGCGGTACCATTAAAACATTTCCGTTTGTTCCTTTTTTTATGCCTCACCCTACCCTACTTTTTCTTTTTTCTTTTTAACATATTCAAGTTTTTGTTACATGCTCAGCCCCTGCTGTGTTGCCCGGGGCTCTGGGCATGGTTCGGTGCCACTGGCTGGTCGAGTGCCAGCACCTTTTAATGGCCAAATGGCGTCTGAGGGGGTGGGGCCTGGTGTGGTCATGAGGAGCCGCCGGGTTTAAAGCAGGGCGTGAGGAGTTGCCTCGTCGCCCTGACGTGGAGTTCTGTTCCCGCATCGCTACGTTATTACTCATTGCTAATTTAGTTGCCGACCCGTTTCTGTCTATGATTCCTGCTCCTGAGTTTGACCTGGCTTGTTTCTGACCATTCTGTTTGCTTCCACCATAAGCGATTGATAGTATTGGGCATTGGTGGATTAACCCCATGTTTGCTGCTGGGGCTTTCACTCATAATATGAGATTGATCCCATCTCGCTCTGGGGTATCATTTGTGACTTTAGCAGGTTACTATTCAAGACCCAAGGTGTATGTTTCATTACTACGAGCATATGTGCAAATCGCAGTAAAGAAATACTGTTTAAATACCGCATATGATCATTGCATCCTAACCGCTAAATATACCCAGGTCTGTACCAACTGTATACCTGTATGTGTGTCCGCCACCTCTGATAACTGTAAGGTACTCCTTACCAGCTCGAACTTATCAGATAATGCTAAATCTGTACATTTGTTGACTGCCCTGCAGCCTGCACAATTCTTTGACTGTCGTACGAATCAGTGTGTTTCTGAATGTGCTCTGAGTTGTCTGTTGGTCTTGAAACCTTTGGAACTTAGTGGCAAATCAGTTGTTCTTTGGTGCTCCTTGTCTTTGGAGTACAGGTCTGTGAATAATGAGTATTTGGGGGGGCAGCAGTGTGCAGAGGGGGGACAGCGGTGTGCAGAGGGGGGCCAGTGGGGTGCACGTGGCCGCCGGCAGGATCTTCTCGGGGGGAACACTGCAGACAGAAGGTGAGAGCTGGGGGCAAATATACCCATATTTATTTATTTATTTATCTGCAAAGTATTTTACCAGGAAGGATACATTGAGATTTCTCTCATTTTCAAGTATGTCCTGGGGCAAATATAACCATGTGTGAGCTGGGGCAAATATACCCATATGAGCTGGGGGCAAATATATCCATGTGTGAGCTGGTCTGGGGCAATATATCCATGTGTGAGCTGGTCTGGGGCAATATATCCATGTGTGAGCTGGTCTGGGGGCAATATATCCATTTGTGAGCTGGTCTGGGGGCAATATATCCATGTGAGAGCTGGGGGCAAATACACCCATGTGAGAGCTGGGGTCAAATATATCCATGTGAGAGCTGGGGGCAAATATATCCATGTGAGAGAAAAAAGGTGTCATCTGTGCTCGTTTCTATATATTTCCATGTACAACAAAACACTATGAGGTTTTAGTTTGTTTCAATGGCCATCGCAACGTAAGCTCACTCGCCCTTCAAGGCACCTCTTTGTAGAGTGAGTACCTAACCAATGTACCAAAAGCCGCTCTACTGAGCAGCTCCATGCCCCTCCTGCTGCTTTTCAGCTAAGGAGAGGCAGAAAGATGGTGGGTTTTATTTATACACGCACCAAACACTTCCCATTTGGGGGTTAAAACAAAAACATGGAAAAAAAACAGCAGCAAAACGACGAACTAGTGTTACAAGTGTAGCGCTGTTTTAGTTCTGTTGCTGTAATTACCCATTTTTGGCCACCAGGGGGAGATAAACGCAATGTTTACTATACTGGACACATTGGGACTACGTTTTCCAGCATGCTTTGGGGCAGAGACAGGAAGTGGGTGGGGAGAACGGACAGACATCCGCAGCCTCGTACGGAGGAGAGCATTGCGCGCCGAGGGGTGAAGAGAGCAAGACGCACGTGAGACAGGGAACGATTGTGACCAGGCCGGAGAGCAGGTGCTGCCTTGCGGACGTTGGAGATCGGTTTCAGTGACTTGCCAGAGACCTAGTATCCACCGCTGAGAAGTTTGCAAAGACGCAGAGCTACAGATTTGACCCTGAGTTAGGAGACCGCGATGATCCAATGGGAGTGCAGGCGGTAAGCTAAAAATCTTGTTGCAAAGACGGACAAGCAAGAACAGCGGATCCGGTGGCACAGAGTCCCAGCCAAATCGAGCGGAGAAACGTCCTTGGTCAAGCAGCGGAACAGATTGTCTGGCGGATGGATGAGAGACCTTCCAGGCCACAGTAAAGTTAACAAAGCACGCTGCAGTTTGCTTAAATCTACAGGGCCCCAATGTGACTAGTCGAAGATACACTGAATCCATTCACTGGCCAGTCGAATTTAGAACCCGGGTACCAACACACACATACACGCACACCTTCTTGGGACACAACCTGTACGGGACTTACACTCCGGCAAAGAAGGGGTTAAAATTTCCTTTTTTTACTGCTGTGCGTTTCTCGCATTACGAATTCATGTAAATATATATATATACCGTGTTTGCTTTATATATGCCAGTTTATTTGAGATCAGTAAACTATATAACTTATAAAATCCACAACAGTGCTATATTTATTCCCTAGTGCGGGGAAACTGACCCGAGGTTAAATTCAGCGGCTCCTCCGGGAGTGAGCGCTACACAAGCATAATATACATACAGGAAAGAATGGCGTTGCGCCCATACTCACCGAAGCGGCTGCAACAGCCAGGAGTAACAACCCAATTAATGTATAAAACATAACAAGAGAAAAAAGGTGTCATCTGCGCTCGTTTCTATGTATTTCCATGTCAGACAACACCTCTTGGTCTGAGAGCAGCATCTCATTCAGTCTCCAATGCGAAGCTTTGGGCCGGTGCAGGGAGGAACTGAGTGCTATGTCAACCGGGCAATGATCCGACCAGGTTTGGGTACCAATCACAGCAGATTGTATTAGGTGAGATTGTGCGAATGGAAGGAAAGGTCAATACGAAAGTGTGATTTATGTATGGCGCTATGGTGTGTATAGTCCCTAGTGGTAGGGTGGAGAGCCTTCCAGCTGTCAGTCAAACACAAATCAAGTAATGCCAAGCGGACTGAGCGTATAACATAGAGCGGAACACTAGTCAAACCGCGCAACGTATCCAACCTGGGATCCAGCGGAAGATTAAAATCCCCACACACCACCAAAACCCCTTCCTGAAAGGCAGCTACAGCAGTCAAAATAGACCTAAGAGTCTTGTGTTGTTTACGATTAGGTAAGTATAGCGAAACAAAAGTATACAGTTGATCCCTGGCATGACCCTTCACCATGACGTATCTGCCGTCATCGTTCAACACAGAGTCCAGGAGCCGAAATGGGACATATTTGGCAAAGAGAATGGTAGTGCCTCTAGCTTTGCCAGCCGCGCAATTACTAAAGAACCCCACGGGGTACGATGAGTTCTAAAAAGTGGGTGGATTAGCGTGCACGAAGTGGGTCTCCTGCGGGAGAAGCACCGAAAACCCATGCTTTAGCAAAGACGCGCAGCGCAATATGTCTCTTAGTAGGTAAGTTAAGGCCCCCTGTGTTGATGGAGTGAATCACCAGCAGTCTATGGTGAAAGGCCATGTCAGAAATGCGAGTTATGGAAACAATGCTGTGGGGAGAGGGAATAAGGGAGAGGGTTACTTATAGATTCAAACCAGGTAAAACAAGAAAATCAACTATGCTTTATGGTATAAACCCCAAGTGGGGAAGGGACCAGTGCGACGCTCAGAGCGTGGCAGGAGGAACCCCCACCTAAACAGTTCCAGCCAGAGCAGGTAAGAACCCAGGGGGAGCGGGTCCCAAAAACAGAGCAAAGTACAGAGCTAAAATGAAAACAAAATCAAAAAGTTAACCATCAAAAAACAAGGGCTCAAACCAGTCCCCGTTGGTCTTCAATTAAAGGCAACCAGGTAAATTGTATATGAATGACCACGGCACCAGACTGTATAATAGTAGCACAGTGATGGATAGAGGGGCAGTCACCCAGATACAGCTTATGTCCATGTGTGTTGAGGCCAGTCTCCAGGAGACACACAGATGAGTCCATTTGTCTAGAGATGCCAAGGAAAACGAAGGCAACTATAAAGTGGAAACAGGCCCAGCGTGTTAACAGAACCACCAAGACTCACAGAATTCCAATCTATTATCCAGCAATTCAAGTGTCCTGGGAGCTTGAGGCCGAGAAAGGATCTTCATGCAGTGCCTGACGGAGTGGCAGCGCTGTCTCTGGGAGGCCCGATGTGGCCAGAGTTGTTCATCTGAATAAAAGTGAAGAGGGTCCGGCCACTCCGGGATAACATCAGGTGGCAAGTCCAGCATAGACAGGAAGTCAGGAAGTTCCTCACAGTTACGTACTGTGACTGGGCCATCAGGGGTATGAACTTAAAGCCCCGAGGGGTAAAGCCACCAGTACTGCAGGCCTGCCTGCTGAAGGGCCGCAGTGAGGGGTTGGAGCGCCCTCCAGTTATGCAGGGTGAGTTGAGAAACATCCTGAAACAGTTCAATTTTAGCCACGTCAAATCTGATCGCTGACTGCCCCCTAGCCTGCGCCATTATACGTTCCTTAACTCCGAAGCGAAGAATGCAACAAATGACGTCTCGCGGGTGACCCCCAGTAGGGCCTCTAGGCCGGAGAGCACGGTGCTAGCATTCCATTTCCACTACCGCATCAGGGGCAGCGTTCAGCAGCATATTAAACAGGCGGAGCAGCGTCCGACGAAGTGCTTCGGGGTCCCTCTCAGATTCTGGGAGACCTTGCACCCTGATATTATGGCACCTGCCTTTATTTTCCAGGTCCTCGACTTGTCTAGTGAGGGATTGCAGCAAGCTGTGGTGCAGCGTCAATTGCGTGGAGTGGCATTGTAAAGTTATTTCTTGTGCCTGTTGTCCTTCCTCCAACCCCACTATGCGCTGTGTGAAGCCCTGCAGGTCCTGCCTTACCTGCTGGATCTCCCCCGACAGAGAGAGACGCAGGTCCCGTGCGATAGCTCCCAGATCGTCTTTTGTAGGCAGAGAGCAGATTATCTGTTGCAAGTCAGGTTGCTGATCCCAGCCACAGCTTGAGGGTGGGGGAGAGCACGAGGTCAGCGATGCAATGGTGGCCGCCATATTGGATTCCTTGCGTGCCTCCGGAGCTCTGGTTTGCCATGGGAAAAACTCTGAATTCCGGCCTGAAGAGCATCCTGCGCGTGCTCAGTGGTGCCAGGGGCCTGTGTGAGCCTTTTGCTTTTGCCCATGGTGCCAGCAGAGGATACGGTGTGTGTTTCAGCAGGTTCTGGTGAGGAGGAGCTGATCTAACAAGCAGCCATGCAGCTCATGGTCAGGACATGTCCCCCTACCCTACTTTTTCTGTCTGTTCCCCTTCATTACCTCAATAAAGGAATATTTAAAAATTTTAAAAAAAGGAAGCCGCTCTGAGGTCGCCACTTATAAATATGTAAATAAACAGCTACGCTGCTACATATAAGTATAACACAAACCAGAAACCGCGCAATACTAAGAAATATCATTTGCATGAAATTTACAAAAATGTTCTCAAACACGTAAAAATGTGAGTTATACAGTTTTAAGTTGTGGTGAATAATTAACCCTGATAATTACAAAAAAAACATTACCGGACTTACAGATGTTTGCAGTAAATTTAATCAACTGTAGAAAAGAAAACGCCTCCTAGTGCAGTAAATTAGATTAAAATTCATATAAATCGCAATAAAAACAACTAAGGAAAGAAACTCACAATTGGGGCAAAAAAGAAAAAGACAAATAACTGTAATTTGTGCAGCCAGGCATATTAAAAGTCTCACTGTCTGCACGAATGATATAATATGCGTGAATCATCACCGTTTCATAACCCCCCCAACCACACCTAAAATGCGAAACTCAGACTCCTTGTATTGTTTCTTAGAAAGAGAATCAAAGCAAAGGAAATATAAAATAACGAACCAAATTAAAGGAAATGAGAAGAAATTAATTCTACTGTAAACATGAAATAGATGCAAATGATGCCACAGATGTCGAGGACAGATATGGATCTTGGAAAGGTGTCCTTTGTTTACACCAGCTGAGAGGCTACAGGAAAATATAGTAAAGAAATAGACCTTCCTTAACCCGTCCACTTCCAAGCTCCTTTTGATGACAAAATATAATTTTTCATAAAAAAGATGGGATGCCTAGTTCGCAAGTAACCGTAGGGTAAAATAGCAGCTATGAGTATAGATTTTTATTGTCAGATAATTCAAAGACTAAAACATTATAATTTTGCTCATTTAAAAAAAAAAAAAAAAAATTATCCTTAACGGAAATAATGCTGGGATGAAAGGTTCTAAACACTGGGTGGTGTCCCTTATCTATTTAACAAGTGCTCTGCATTATTACCATACAGACAATATAGGCCTTTGTGTTAAATATAGTGAATGTGACAAAGATAAAAAAAAAAAAAATGGTTCCCGACTGCTGAGTCTGCAGCATGCTGCATGAACCAGGTTTGTGTGACGCAAATGCCCCATGGGCAGGAAATTTGAGACATCAACAATGACGACAGCAATAAAATTGCAAGCAGATATATATCATATGTCTTGTTCTTATTATTATCATCATTTATATAACGCCAACAGATTCCGCAGCAACCAAAGGGAACAAGATACAGATAAATG
Organism: Leptobrachium leishanense; assembly: GCA_009667805.1. Taxonomy (NCBI): domain Eukaryota; kingdom Metazoa; phylum Chordata; class Amphibia; order Anura; family Megophryidae; genus Leptobrachium; species Leptobrachium leishanense. The sequence continues at coordinate 29,359,500 of CM019065.1, read as the reverse complement.
AACATAGGATGGAAACAATAGGTGTAGAGGGCCCTGCACATAAAAGCTTACAATCTAGAGGGATTGGGGTTGAGGAAGATCAGGGGAGTTTTAGTGGATGTCAGGATCTTTAGTGCCAGTGGTTCGGGAATGGTGGAGCAATGGACGCGGCTTCATTCATGAGTGAGTCGGTAAGCAGGGGGATGAGTTGCTTCAGTGATGTGGTACGCTAATCTGAAGAGATGGGTTTTGAGGAATTTCTTGGCCTGAAGATCAGGGAAGAGTTTGATAGGGCGAGGTAATTCATTCCACAGGACCGGAGCTGCCCTTGAGAAGTCTGTGTTGACTGTGTTGGTGTAGACAGAGGACAGGCGGAGGTCACCCTCCAACCAGAGTGGTCTAGGCGGGACATGCTTGCGGACAGCAGTCTGTAAAGTGGAGAGCTGATAGATCCATCCTGGAGGTTCCTCCTGCGGCCTTGTGTGGCTGAATACATTGGTAACCAGTACCCTCTACCCCTGTCTCGCTGTCAGGGCACTCTCTCTCCTTCTACACTATCAAAGCTACCCAGCCAGCACGTGGATACGCTTACAACCTTCTTGGGAGTGTTTGCTGTTATCGCATGTGTTATTCCATCTAAGGGCCCCAACGCTTCAGTGCACCAACTATATCTGCCAGCCGCTAGGGCGAAGAGGAGGGTGAGATACAGGTTGTTTGGGAGGGAGTTGGATCTGGTTAGAGAGTATTGGTGTGTTACATAGTCACTGTATTGCCTGTATTTATTTCTTTTCTCCCTATCTTGTATACAGAGAAAGTGATTTACCGCAGTTTGTGTGTTGTAGTTATTATTAGTTCCTGCCTGGGAGATTATCTAATGCCATGGATGCCCAGACAGGTGGAGGCACTGCCGAAGTTATATATCATTACTCCCATATAGCGGAGGCTCAGGATCATCATATTAAGCAGGAAGATGTAACCGAGCATGAGGGCCTTAAGGGAGCGGGGACCCCGAGGCAAACATCTGTTACAGTACCCTGGATTTTCAAAGTTGCATGGAATAAAGTATGGGCCTCTGCAGCGGGCTTATCAGTGCATATTCATGATAAAGTGATAATAGTTCAGTTTCGTGCAAGTAAAGTAGAGTAGTTATTTTTGTTTCCCACAAGCTCAGAGAAAAAGGGAAGAAAGTTTCCCTCAATGTGTTCACTGACCGCAATGAAGCGTGACACATTAAATTTTAGCAAACGTATTGATCGCAATGGCAGATTAAAACCAATCCCTTTGCCTTGTCTGCACATTATGAAATTTCAAAACATGTTTGTCTTTATCACACTTTACTGTATTTCCTCAGCTTCTTTAATTCTATACTGCAAATCCATTAGATAATACACACTGATCATCCACAACATTAAACTCTCTGACAGGTGCAAGGAATAACATTGATTATATGGTCTCAATGGCACCTGTCATAGGGTGGGATATATTGTCACGGGGGTGGGATATATTATTGCGCGTGGGACATATTGTCGCAGGGTGGGATATATTGTTGTAGGGTGGGATATTTTGTCACAGGGTGGGATATATTGTCCTGGAGTGGGATATATCGTCGCGGGGCAGGATATATTGTACCGGGGTGGGATATATTGCCACAGGGTGGAATATATTGTCGCGGGGCGGGATATATTGTTGCTGAGCGGGATATATTGTCGCAGGGTGGGACATATTGTTGCAGGGTGGGATATATTGTCACAGGGTGGGATAAATTGTCACGGGGTGGGATATATGTCACAGGGTGGGATATATTGCCCGGAGCGGAATATATTGTCGCGGGGCGGGATATATTGTCGCAGGGTGGGATATATTGTCCTGGAGCGGGATATTTTGTAGTGGGGCGGGATATATTGTTACTGGGCGTTATGTATTGTCACAGGGTGGGATATATGTCACAGGGTGGGATATTTGTCCTGGAGCGGGATATAGTGTCACGCGGTAGGATATATTGTCACATCGGGGTTTTAATGTTGTGGATGATCACTGTATTCTGTGCATAATTCCTATTGTGAGTATCACCCACAGATATATAAAACATTCACGTAATTGTATAGTAGTAGTGGAAAGTTTCAATGACCATATTTAGGTAAGTTGCACTGCGCCAAATTCATCTCCATCCTCCTTTCTATTTCGATGTCCTTATTTAAAATAACTCCAAATTGTGGTGTGTATGGGTGTATTACAGCTCATGGGGCACAGGTTTTACTTCTGAGGCACAGTGCAGTATTGTTTATTCTCTACGATACATGTTCTCATATCACCACTAGGTTTATACCGAGTGCAAGCTCTATTCCAAGCCAAAAACGAAGCAAACTGAGGGCATAAATCATCAGAAATTATAAAAAAATATATATCGAAAACATATCTCTCAAAAATATAAAGGTGCTGAAGACTCCAAAATAAATCTAAACGTGCTGGTGTAAACAACACCCAGTGTTATACATATAACCTATAAGTACCTGGGTTCAGGCCTTAGATAATAGAAGAAAAGGGAAGTGGTCTATAGTGTAATTCTCTGTAATAAAAGCACATTAAAAATTAAGTAATAGGTAGCAGCACACAAGTTATTTGGCACAAAGTTATATGCAATAAAAATAATGGGTTGGGCACTGCCCCAACTGACCCTTTGGACAAGCCTCCACTGAATTAAATGTGTGCATGTTTCTCTAAGTGTGATTTTATAATTATAATTATGAGAAGTCCAATCAGAAGTCTATTATGATCATAGCGTTAAAATGCACCTGCAGTTTTCCCCCTTGCGCCACGTTTTAACCCTGGAATACAATGCAGGCGTGAAAAATGCTGCCTGCATTGTTACCGCGCAGTAAAATCAGGGATGCTTCGCGAGCTGTGTGAAGTTGGCACCCCATGTTCGTAAAACGTGTATAAAAATATACCATGCGTTTGTGCTACGTTTGTGCTGGTTTGTGCTGCAAAAATGAACGTTTGTGCTGGTTTGTGCTGCAAAAATGAACGTTTGTGCTGGTTCGCTTCTAAAGTTATTGCACATTCAATTTTAGATTATGTGAACTCAAGCCCCGCCCACTTTGCACCCCATGTTACTGTATTTAAAAAACAAATATACCATTCGTTTGTGCTACGTTTGTGCTGGTTTGTGCTGCAAAAATGAACGTTTGTGCTGGTTCGCTTCTAAAGTTATTGCACATTCAATTTTAGATTATGTGAACTCAAGCCCCGCCCACTTTGCACCCCATGTTACTGTATTTAAAAAACAAATATACCATTCGTTTGTGCTACGTTTGTGCTGGTTTGTGCTGCAAAAATGAACGTTTGTGCTGGTTCGCTTCTAAAGTTATTGCACATTCAATTTTAGATTATGTGAACTCAAGCCCCGCCCACTTTGCACCCCATATTACTGTATTTAAAAAGGGCTATCACCTCACCCCATAGTCGTATCACCTCACCCCATAGTGCTATCAGCTCACCCCATAGTGCTATCAGCTCACCCCATAGGCTCACCCCATAGTGCTATCAGCTCACCCCATAGTGCTATCAGCTCACCCCATAGGCTCACCCCATAGTGCTATCAGCTCACCCCATAGTGCTATCAGCTCACCCCATAGGCTCACCCCATAGTGCTATCAGCTCACCCCATAGTGCTATCAGCTCACCCCATAGTGCTATCAGCTCACCCCATAGGCTCACCCCATAGTGCTATCAGCTCACCCCATAGTCCCCTCTGCACCTTTCATGCTCCATCTTCCCATATTCAGCTATTTACCCTCAACTTAGTGTCACCCCTCTCCTCTTAGATTGTAAGCTCTCGAGCAGGATCCTCTTGCCAATGTTCTGTATGTCCAACCTGTATGTATGTTTGTCGTTATCACCCATTGTACAGCGCTGCGGAACCTGTTGGTGCTTTATAAATACGAGTAACTGTAATATCCCCTAAACCAAACCCTCACAAAACTTTGTTTATGTAGCACAAATCATCACAAATGAATGGTCTAATTATTTTTTCAATTTAATAACAATGGGTGCAAAGTGGACGGGGTTTCATCAAATATAATGCGCAATTCTTCTGAAACGGAAGCGGCACATACGTTCATTTTTGCAGCACAAACCAGCACAAACGTAGCACAAACGAATGGTATATTTGTTTTTAAAATACAGTAACATGGGGTGCAAAGTGGGAGGGGCTTGAGTTCACATAATCTAAAATTGAATGTGCAATAACTTTAGAAGCGAACCAGCACAAACGTTCATTTTTGCAGCACAAACCAGCACAAACGTAGCACAAACGAATGGTATATTTTTATACACGTTTTACGAACATGGGGTGCCAACTTCACACAGCTATGCTAGCGGCAGCGCTGAGCGCTGTTTAACCTGTTTGCGTTTGGATTGTATTACGCGGTAAACACCGCAGCAAACGTTAATGCTCACGCAAGTGAGCATTAACGTTTGTGTGAAGATCGTAATTTAGCCCCAAATGTTTAAGAATACCTAATTTCCTTGTGAGTGCCTGGAAGGGGCTATGGTTTTGATAGAGGAAGCTGTGGAAGCCCAACACAGCATCATGGTTTAGCAGAAATATATTTTGGTGGCATTTTGTACCCAGATGTGCCTTTTATGACTGCACAGGAATTATCCCTCTATGTATGCCACCCACTTCCCTCTTTAGCAAAATATAATTTTTTCAAGTAACACTTGAGCTTTTTTTTTTATAGTTCACATTTTTCGCTTCCTTTTTCAGCACTCTTTATTTATTTGTGTATTACACTAGAAGCTTCCTGTCATTCTGCTTTCAGTGTCAAAAACAGCTCTGCGTACCTCTCTATGACATGCCTTTAGCTTGTAAACTCATGGGCTGTATTGAGAAACAGTGCTACATCGTTAGATCATAACCAAGATGCTGATCTGGAGACTCTTGGAATACATACCAGACTGCTAGATTGCCATCTCCTGTGTTCCATAGTCTAGTTTTGGCTTTTCAAAGCAGGGATGTGCAGCCAGGGGAGGCACAGGAGGCAGAGCCTCCCCGTCACCCAAATACTGCTCGTCGCTGCTTCACGTCTCTGGTATTCATTCATCATTATTTATTATTTATTTATTTTTTGCTAAGTGCCAACACATTTCGCAGCGCTGTACAAAGGTGCAATGGGTAAAGACAGAATAATTCAACAATATGTAAAGGAGGTACGTCAGTATTCCGCCAACAGATACAGGAGTACATGAGGGCCCGATTCCCGTGGGAACTTACAAATCTAGATGGATGAGGGAGTGAGAAACAGGAGGGGAGGAAGAAGCAACAAGCTGAGCCTCCCCTTCTACAACTAATCACAAATTGAATACCACATACACCTGTTACATAGGTACATGCTCCATCCAGTTTGACAGGTTCCACTGCAGCAGAGAAGATCAGCTGAATCATATCGAGATGATGTCCAATGAAAAAGCACCAAACACCAGGGGAGGCAGCAGTCAAATTGTCGCAGTGAGAAGCGAGCATCAGATGGTCCACCTCATGCCAATGCTCCGATGCTCTGAAGGCAAAGTCCCATGTCAAGATGGTGGAATCACTGGAATGATTCTCTTATCTGAGGTCTGAATATCCAATCCAAGGTTTGTGAAGGGGGCCATGAAATAAAAGAGGGGCATGAAATTGGCATAATAAAATGGGCATAGTGAATTGAGGTATGAAATGGGAATAATGAAAGCGGGGCATGAAAGGAGTATAAAATGAAGTGGAGGCATGAAATGAAAGAGATGAACCACTTCTAGATCGTTGGCATGTGGCTCAAATATCTGCATATTGTTTCTACCCTAAGTAGGACACTTGATGGCTTGTGAGGTATAACGTCGATCTCTGGGGCTCGTTTATAGACTGGATAATTTAGTTCATGTAGGAAGAGCTGATGACTTTCCAGATGTCAACATCCATTTGGGTTGATGGATTCATGCCACCACTGTTCAGGTTTCTGATTTTGATTCCCTCTGGCCAAAAAAGTAACAGAAGAAGGTCTTCATCAGTCTAACCCTGCCACTAACATTGGACTACCAGTAGTTTCCCTTTTAACTGAATGAATTATACATGTTTGCTGGGCAGTTCTTTTCCCTATGCGCCTCTTTGTGTGAAATACTAATATGTGTCCAGGAAAACATGGCCAACCTGGCAACACTAGGAATACGTGACATTATGTGAGTTGGACTAAGATGGACTGCGGGTTGGAAACGTTGACACAAATGTACGCCACTACATTTTAACTTCGTGACTATCAAAGTGCTTTGACGAGGATTCCCTCAAGAATTATGCTTTGTTTTTCACAAGCACGACCGTCTCCATCGGCTGAAATGACTCTCTTAATATAGTTACTTTTAGTTTTGTTATGATATGTGCTGTTATTTTCCACCTGTGGCTTGCGTGGTTTTATCTGATGTATCGCTCAGCATAATATGAAGATATAGTTTATGAGAAGCCTCTTGTCTCGTTATATGTACCTCAAATGTCAATTTTACCGCCATAAAAGTTCATTTTCTTTTAATTAAACTGAAATACTATGCACATTTTATTAACACTGTATATGGTAATTTGTATGTTTATTTTTAAAGTATAATTACATATAGCATATCTGATGTTAAATATTATATATATCATTACCAGTTCAGTTTGCTATGCATAGTTGCCATATCTTTACCAGTTACATGTATTTATTTTCAACTCAGTTTGCCCTAGGCCTGCTATCCTACCCCCCCCCCCGGTCATGATTCACTGCACTAGAGAATTTATTGCCCCACAATGATGCTATGTAACCTTGTATTCCTCTTTTGCAGCACTCACACTTTAATTCAGCTTCCCGGGCCAGGCTCCATAACTGTGTGCTTTTAGATCTCAGCTGGACTTAGCTTCTGGCCACGAAGCCACTTGGTGCTGAGGAGTTAATTAGGTTTCTTGTAGTACCTCCCTGGTGTGGGAATCAAGGTATTACAGCCTTTCTTGCTGTCTGTGTTCAAGAATCTGTCCTAAAGAATCCAAATAAATGCTACTCCAGGGTAGCGCCGTCAGCGCACTGTTACACAAACCTAAAGTCATTTTGCTAACAGAATCATGGCTAACTCTTAAAGTACCAGACTCTGCCATATCAATACAAGGGTATTCATGTTATAGAAAGTACAGAGCAAAGAGAGGAGGAAGAATTGTTATTTATGTTGACGAGTCCACAAAGTTCACCCCTCTGCAAAATTCTAGCACCCCAGCCACTTTTGATTTCCTTTCTGGTATTATTGAGATCCCTTTCAGTAAACCAATTATTGTTGCTGGATTCTATCGCCCACCGAGCTCCCCAGTGCACTCCCTTTCTAACATAACTCAAATCCTAAGTAATTTGGTAGCTCAAAACCAAAAAGTGAACTGCTGGTCCTCGGTGATTTTAATGTTGATTGGCTGAATCCTAAAAACAATAAACACTGCTCCCAGTTTAAGGCTTTCCAGTAAACACAATTAATATCCTCCCTCACACGCATTAATATGAAAAGCATTAACCATACCTTGCTGGACTGGATTCTCTCCTCATGTCCTGATAAAATACAGGAGGTACAGGAGGCAGGCATTCTCGCTAATAGCTTCAGTGATCACTGTCTAGTGTACTGTGTGCGCAAAATAAAGGCCACAAAATCTCTCCCAAAGGTAATAATCACCAAGTCTTTCAAGAAATTTAGTCTTGAATCCTTCCTAAATGATCTCAAATGGCTCACAAGGTACAGGCTAACCCTAATCCCACACCTGGACTGTGCATTTGAATACTTTCAGTCTGAGCTCCTGCAAGTCTGGAATGCCCATGCCCCGCTGCGTAAAGTGCGAGTCAAAGGGGCACATCTCCCCTGGGTTACAGCTGACCTCACACAAATGTACCAGCTTAGAGATTCACTTTGGCCAAATTTCAAGAGTACTGGATCCATGAACGATCACTGTGAATACCGAAAATGGCGGAATGCATGCACAAAGCAAACAAAAATGGCCAAAGCCCAATACTTCAATGAAAATCTAAACAATAACATCAAACACGAGAATTTTTTTGAAAATCATAAGTAACATACAATCACCCCCTGTCCACTCCCAACCAGCTGCTGTAAAAGTAAACAACCAAACCCTGCAACACCCCCTAGATGTAGCAAATGCCTTTAATAACTATTTTGTTGGATGCGCCAACACCCTGATTGCTAAGCTAGCATTTGAAACACATTCAGAAAGGCAGCACACAAGTCAGATCCTTTCAACTGTGCAAAAACACTGTATCAAAGGGAAATTCAGTTTTAGACCGGTGCCTGTCAGTGCCATTACTAAACTTCTCTGTAACCAAAAAATTAAACACCAGTCAGGACCTGACCAAATCCCAGCAATGCTGTTGAAAATCAGTGCGCCAGCAATTGCAAAACCTGTCACAACCCTAATCAATGAATCACTTGTGACTGGATATATATCCAAACTCTGGAAGACTGCAAGAGTGGTACCTATCCATAAAAGTGGAGACAATACTTTGGTATCCAACTACCGTCCAATATCCTTGCTTCCTGTAATGTCAAAAATTCTGGAAAAATATGTTTACACTCAAATACGCGATTACTATCAGTAATGGAACTATTTAACCCCAGATCAATCCGGCTTCCAACCAAATCATTCAACCACAACTACCCTTTAAAAAGTTTGCAATGATATCCAGGCTGGCATGAAACAAGGAAACCTAACTTGATTTTGTCCATGCCTTTGACACAGTAGACCATGGCATCTTATTACAAAAACGTAAAAACTCCGGTATTGGTAATCGCACGCTAACCTGGTTTCAATCATATGTGTCTGATCGGTTACAATATGTGTCCATTTCTGACAGCACTTCTCTCCCCCTCCCAGTCATGTGCGGTGTACCCCAAGTCTCGATACTCGGCCCCCTGCTATTCACAATATTCATAAATGATCTGCCCAATGTCTGCAAAGCCTCAACTGTACACATGTACACAGACGACACTGTAATCTTTACCAGCGAACCAGATCTCCCACAGCTGGAGGCCGTGCTGCAAGAACAATTCACAGAGGTAGAAAAGTGGATCAAAGATAACAAACTTTTTCTAAATACTGTCAAAACTGTTACAATGCTCTTTGGAACAGCACCTAAACTACACAAATTGCAAACACCCTATCTATGTGTTAGGACAAGATCAAATGGCACGCTGACCACAGTCACTTCTCTCAAATATCTAGGTATGTGGTTAGACCCAAATCTATCCTTTGGCCCCACATCGAAAAACTCTCATCTAAACTTTACCCCAAACTAGGTGCCCTGTACAGAAACAAATCCTGCCTGAGCCCCGCAGTAAGAAAGCAAATTGTACAACAAATGCTTATGCCAGCTATTGAATACGGAGATGTAGTGTATGCAGCCGCCCCGCAAACGCACCTCCAGAAACTTACTACATTGTATAACTCATTCTATCTCTTTGCGTTACAATGTAACTACATGACCCACCATTGTGACATGTTAAAAGAACTAAACTGGCCATCGCTGGAATCTAGACGCACCCTTCACCTTTCCAACCTGATGTTTAAGAGCTTTTCTGGGACGCTACCACCCTACCTGAATAGACTGCTTCCCTCAGCAGTTCCCTCATCCTATAACCTCCGATCCAGGACCAGCACCTTACTTGCAATACCACAATACAAAAAGCAAGTGGCTCGATCCTCATTTTCCTACAGAGCACCACAATTATGGAATATCCTCCCAGACGCCATCAAATCTTCCCCCCAGTCTAAAGTTCCTTAAGCGATCTCTATTAACATACCTCAATACAGAATGCACCTGTAAACATGTAACATACAGGGTAATTCAAAGAGAATCGAAAAGTCATCTCACGTTCGGTGACTTTTCTTTCTCTTCAATTCGGTTCGTTTTGCCGATCCCATTTCGGCGACCTTGCGGTGTATTCAGGGTCCCCGAATTGCAGGGAAAGGTCGCCGCAAACCCACCGAAAACTAACTGCAAAACCCGGCGAATGCACGCATGTAAATTTACATATAAGATCCAATGAATGATAATAAAAAGGGCTGTTACAGAAAAAATAAGTAAAGTTAACAAAAAGAAATCCAGAAAAATGCTTAAAATATCCTAAAAAAATCAATAAAGAGACTCTTTACTGCAGAATTTTATAATGAAAGGTTTATTAGAAATTGAATTAAAACGGGAATATTTTTAACATTGAAGCCTATGGGATTCTCCTGAATAAATTTGCCGAATTAAACCACCGAATGGCAGGGCCTTTCGGGAACCTTTCACTGCTGGTTTGTGTTCTCTGAATAGCCGAAAAGGCACCATATGTGCAGGCAATTCGCCAGGATTTGGCGAATTGCCTGCTCTCTGGAAAGCCGAATGGCCAGGAAAGGTAAATGAAAGCTGATTTCTCTTTGGATAACCCTGATAGTGTCTATATTTCCTACATATTTATTTTCTGTTAATCTGTATATTTGTTTTGTGTTAATATCTTGCATTTTACTACTTTTGTATTTCTGTAACATCTCAATGTTCTTGAACCCAGGACATACTTGAAAACGAGAGAAATCTCAATGTATCCTTCCTGGTAAAATCCTTTATAAATAAATAAATAATACAAAATAATTTACTCTAGTAGCAGAATATAGTAAGTGAGGAAGGTGGTGCCATCCCCAAAAGATGCACGAGGCGTTCTGTACTGGGCCGTTTCTTTGTACAGGCTCAGAAATATGTGAGTGTGGTTCCCCCTTGTTTCAAATCACTATTGCTTTGTTATATTTGGCGTATTGCACTATATATATCTATCTATATTTGTTCTTTTTTATTCTGCTGTTTTTATTGGAGTGTACCAAAAAAAACACAAAACGTTTAAGTATTTACTTATTTTTTTGTTTCACAACCTAGATGGATTTACTTGACGAACACATTAGGGTATATTCTTCAGGACCCCAGTAGAGGTGGACTGGATACCAGTACGATGCACGATGGACCAGAGAGATGGACAGTCCAGCAGTAGCGTGACTAGTATGCTAGACAGATATCAGTAGTTCAGGCCAAGAGCATAGATGCATAGTTGGGATGCTCTGGCGCAGGGGCATCGCAAGGGGGGTGGGGGTGCGGCCCGCACCGGGTGACACCCCCCCTGGTTTTTTTTTACCAGGAAGGATACATTGAGAATTTTCTCATTTTCAAGTATGTCCTGGGTAGGCAAGGTCTAGGTTGGCACTTTCCAGGGGGTGGCAAAAAAAACACCACAAAGAGGATATTCACAGAGCACCGAAATGACGCAGACATTTCAGTGTTCTGTTGTTCCCCGCACTTTGGGGAATCTAATATCCCATGTGAATTCACCACAGGGTCCCTGAAGTGCAAGTAATCAGCCACCGAATGCTGCCGCAAACCTGTCACTCGCTGTTTTCAAAAAAACTACTGAATGAAAATGTCTGGAATTAACATACAAGGTCCTATGAATGATAATAAAAAGGTCTGTTACAGAAAAAAAAAGAAAAATTGCTATCAGAAAAAAAAATGGATTTTTTTTCTGAAAAATGCTTAAAAGATACTAAAAAAATGAAGTCTATAGATAAAGAGATTTTTTACTATGGATTAAAGAAATAAACGGTTTATTAGATATTGCATAAAAACAGGAATATTTTTAACATTGAAACCTATGTTGTTCGTTCGTCTGAATAAACCTGCCAAATGAAAACACCGGACATCAAGACATTTCTTTGCTGTTCGGTGTCTCTGACCAGATTAACCATTACTTCTCTATGGGGACTTTCACTGCCTTCGAACAGGCACCGTACTTGCTGTCAGTTTGCCAAAATTTGTGTATGAGCACATCACAGAGCTCCACAGCAATAAACCTCACAGTAATGTGCGTTGTGTATTATGAGCATTCAGTGTTATATGGGAGTACTGACTTATGAGTAAAAGTAGTTAAAAAAAACCCGTAAAACTCGGGGGGTGGGTGACACCATCAGTTACCGCACCGGGTGACACCAACCCTAGTGACACCACTGCTCTGGCGTTAGCGCGGCAGCAAGTGTGCTCAGGAAATGTGGCATGGGTCACTATGGCAGGAAGGAGTACGGGGTGGACTGTGACATGTCAGCACTACATGCAATAACATTAGTGGGACAAGCTTACAGAGAGCCTCCAGGAAAGACATTGCCAACATTTGTTTGTGATACACTACACAGAAAATGCATTTAAACGAAAGTAAAATAAATTTAAAAAAAATGTAAAAAATGAAACTTTGATGCTTTTTTTTTTTGCTAACCTTTATTTAGATGTACCATTGTTAGAAGAGATGGTGGAAGCAGGTCACTGGAGGAAAATGGCATCAATGTTTTATATCAGTGGTTCCCAGCCCTGGTCCTCAGGTCCCCCTAACAGGCCAGGTTTGCAGGATATGTGAAGCACAGCACAGGTGATATGATTTGCTGCTCAGTGATTGCAGGATTCAGTCTGCATTTCCCCAAGGTGATCCTTAATTCTGACCTGTTAGGCTGGGGTCAGACGAACGCAGTGCGAACGTGTGTTGAGCCGCACTTTATTACGGCCGTAGTAGCAGCAAATGACGTCCAATGACGGCCAATATACGAAGAACGGCCGCATGAAAGTTCGGCAGCGCAATGCAAGCGGCAAACACGCATTTTTTCGAGAACGTGAAACCACTAGTACTGACGCACAGAGTGCGCTGCGTCTGCATAGCGGCGTGTGTGCGTGATTAGGAGACGTCAGACGCTGCACATGTCCGGCAACATCACGTCCATTTGGCTTTTGTAGCTCCGTCAAAAAATACGGCCGACATTGCGCATCGTATGACCGCTATCGCGTCTTCCGTGAAAAAATGCGTTCGGACGCATCAACGCTCTTTTTGACGGTAGACGTGAAAAATGCATTCGTCTGACCCTAGCCTAAGGGGCATCTGAGTACAAGGGTTGGGAACCACTGCTCTATATCGTTTTCAGAAAATGTGCTGCTATATACATTTATTTTAAGTCGCTTGACTTGCAAATGTATAGCGGAGGTATCATGCCAATACGTGACCGAGGCCTTATTTAATGGCAGAGAGAGAGGAAAATGTGTCAGGATATGACACAAAGTGAAACAACCTGCCTGTTTCTATTTAGAAACCTGTTTGACTATCAAATAAATTAGATCTCGGTTTCATGTCCACAACAGCAATTTTATTCCCCCTGCCCACTCAAACTGGAAAAAAAATACATATATATATATATATGTATGTTATTATTTCTACATTCTGCTTTCTGCTGATAGAACGTTTCACATCACAATAGTTGACCCAGAATGTTGCACATGCTTAGTCACATTATCTTTTTTCCTGTATATATATTTCCTATACAATAAAGTAGAACAATTTTTCACACATGCAATCTTTCACACATGCAAAGTTACCATCTTCCCGGAACACGCTTTTTTTTTTAGGTTTGTGCCAGTTTTTCTCTCAGTTTAAGCATTACTTCCATAAAGCAAGTAAATATGCATATTGTACTTAAGGTATCCCTTAAAACACTAATGGTGATTTTTTTACTAGGATAAATGTACAATAGAACGAATCAATCACAAAGTACAGAGTGATTCATATGGACCTTGACTCAACGTTTTCGTTACAGATCATAAACAAATTAAAGGAAAGTAATGAGAGTTTCCTGAAATGTACCTCCTTTTATGTTGTGCACATCTCATCCCAGCAAATGCTTGCACCACCTTCACTCTGTACCTTCATTTACCTGATGATATTCTTGTTTCTTCTTCTCCTGAATCAGAGTTTCAGGAAATGTACCTCCTTTTATGTTGTGCACACCTTATACCAGCAAATGCCTGCACCGCCTTCCTTCTGCACCTTCATTTACCTGATGATATTCTTGTTTCTTCTTCTCCTGAATCAGAGTTTCAGGAAATGTACCTCCTTTTATGTTGTGCACACCTTATACCAGCAAATGCCTGCACCGCCTTCCTTCTGCACCTTTATTTACCTGATGATATTCTTATTTCTTCTTCTTCATATGAATGAGAGTTTCAGGACATGTACTTCCTCTTTTGTTGCGCGCATCCCATTCTACCAAATGCCTGCACCAACTTCCCTCTGCACCTTTATTTACCTAATGATATTCTTGTTTCTTCTTCTCATGAATGAGAGTTTCAGGAAACGTACTTCCTCTTATGTTGCGCACATCCCATCCCAGCAAATGCTGGTACCACCTTCCCTCTGCACCTTTATTTACCTAATGATATTCTTAGAAACATAGAAACCTAGAAAATGTTGGCAGATAAGAACCTTTCGGCCCATCTAGTCTGCCCAATTACATGGATACTTTACCTGGATTTATCTTTTGTTTAGGATAGCCTTATGCCTATCCCATGCTTGCTTAAATTCAATTACTGTTTTGGCCTCTACCACTTCAACTGGAAGACTGTTCCATGTATCCACCACCCTCTCTTGTTTCTTCTTCTCATGAATGAGAGTTTCAGGAAATGTACTTCCTCTTATGTTGTGCACATCCCATCCCAGCAAATGCCAGTACCACCTTCCCTCTGCACCTTTATTTACCTGATGATATTCTTGTTTCTTCTTCTCATGAATGAGAGTTTCAGGAAATGTAATCTTAATGATCTTAATATGTACAGCTTGGAAAAAAGACGAGACAGAGGAGATATGATAGAAACATTTAAATACGTAAAGGGAATCCACAAGGTAGAGGAAGGGAGTATATTTAAAAGGAAACAAAGTAACAAAACAAGAAGACATAGTCTTAGATTAGAGGGGCAAAGGTTTAAAAGTAACATCAGGAAGCATTATTTTACTGAGAGGATGGTGGATGCATGGAACAGTCTTCCAGTTGAAGTGGTAGAGGACAAAACAGTAATTGAATTTAAGCAGGCATGGGATAGGCATAAGGCTATCCTAAACAAAAGATAAATCCAGGTAAAGTATCCATGTAATTGGGCAGACTAGATGGGCCGAAAGGTTCTTATCTGCCGACATTTTTCTATGTTTCTATGTACTTCCTCTTATGTTGAGCACATCCCCTCCCAACAAATGCCAGTACCACCTTCCTTCTGCACCTTTATTTACCTGATGATATTCCTGGTTCTTTTCGCCAGGCGCAGGTTAAAATAGCTTTCGCAAATTACTAAAGCGCCACCTATGGTTCTGTCATCTTGTTTTAACACTTGCATATCCAGGACGCTGATCCGTACTGTCATCATAATTAACCCACGTGCTTCTGTTGATAAAAAATACCATAAAAATATATGCTTTAAGATTATGCAAGCCTTATTTTATAATATAGACCAGGGATCTAAAACTCTACCCCCCCCCTGTCGATGACCTACAATTCCAAGAACCCTTGGAATGCAATAGATATGGTCTGTCAAACTCCAGCCAGGTGATTCTGTACTACAACTCCCATGATTCCCTGGCCAGTTTGCATTGAAACAATTCTGGGAATTGTAGACATCTGGGGGGGTGGTGAGTTTGACGGCTCTGTAATAGATGTCCAGGGAATCATGGGAGTTGTAGTTCAGAAACCTCTAGGGGGTGGGAGCAGTGGCGTAGCGTGGGTTGTCAGCGCCCGGGGCCAGCCAAGAATTGTGCGCCCCCCCAACCTGTGGACACGTTATCGATATTGCCCCAGCTCTCACATGAATATTGCCCCAGCCAGCTCTCACATGGATATTGCCCCAGCCAGCTCTCACATGGATATTGCCCCAGCCAGCTCTCACATGGATATTGCCCCAGCTAACACATGGATATGCCCCAGCTCACACATGGATTTGCCCCAGCTCATGGATATGCCCCAGCTCACACATGGATATGCCCCAGCTCATGGATATGCCCCAGCTCACACATGGATATGCCCCAGCTCATGGATATGCCCCACCTCACACATGGATATGCCCCAGCTCATGGATATGCCCCAGCTCACACATGGATATGCCCCAGCTCATGGATTTGCCCCAGCTCACACATGGATTTGCCCCAGCTCATGGATTTGCCCCAGCTCATGGATATGCCCCAGCTCATGGATTTGCCCCAGCTCATGGATTTGCCCCAGCTCACACATGGATATGCTCCAGCTCATGGATTTGCCCCAGCTCACACATGGATTTTCCCCAGCTCATGGATTTGCCCCAGCTCACACATGGATATGCCCCAGCTCACACATGGATATTGCCCCAGCTCATGGATTTGCCCCAGCTCATGGATTTGCCCCAGCTCACACATGGATTTGCCCCAGCTCATGGATTTGCCCCAGCTCATGGATATGCCCCAGCTCACACATGGATATGCCCCAGCTCATGGATTTGCCCCAGCTCACTCATGGATATGCCCCAGCTCACACATGGATTTGCCCCAGCACACTCATGGATATGCCCCAGCTCACACATGGATTTGCCCCAGCTCTCACATGGATATTGCCCCAGCTCACTCATGGATATGCCCCAGCTCACACATGGATTTTGCCCCAGCTCACACATGGATATGCCCCAGCTCATGGATTTGCCCCAGCTCACACATGGATATGCCCCAGCTCACACATGGATATGCCCCAGCTCATGGATATGCCCCAGCTCGCACATGGATATTGCCCCAGCTCTCACCTGGATATTGCCCCAGCTCCGGATCCAGCAGGGGTTGGGGCCCAGATGCCGGGCAGCGGGTGTGCCTGCCCGGTCCTGAACAGCGTGTGAGTCCGGCCGTGTTGAAGGGGAGGCGGCTGCGTGCGTGCGCAGGTCACGCGGTCCGGCCAGTCAGGTGGTACAGAGACTCAGTACCACCTGATTAGCTGGACCACGTGACCGGCTGCGCCTGCACGCAGCCGCCTCCCCATCAACACGGACGGACTCACTGTTCAGGACCGGGCAGGCACTCCCGCTGCACGGCATCTGGGTCCCCTCAACCCGCGGGCCCTTGGGCGGCGCCCGAGGGCCCGGCGGGTCAGTCCGGGCCTCAAGTATTAGGGGCGCAACGCTCTTTTGAAATTATGCGCCCCTAAGAAAACTGCGCCCGGGGCCACAGCCCCCCCAGACCCCCCCCCCACGCTACGCCACTGGGCGGGAGGATGACAGCCCTGGTATAGAGCTGTATACACTAAATTGTTATTTTATCCTACATTTCAGTGTTCCCTGAGCGTCCGCGGGGACACAACAACGTGCAACGCACAAAACACTTGTATAGATTTCCCAATACACAAACTCAGTTTCCTAACAGCTTGTAAATTCACCAGCGGAAAAGAGAAGCAGAATGACGCAATCTCCTCTCCAATTCCAACGAGGTTTCTAGACGTTACCGTCACTCTTAAAAACATAATAATAAAATAAATAAGAGTTGAAAATTGCACCAAACCTGCGAGATGAAAGATCATGAGTTGGATATCAGAAACGCCATCGATAGAAATGCTTTTATTTATATATAGATTTTACATATTCTATTTGACTGGGGCTATTTCCATTATACATTGTCAGTAGCTTAACCCTTTCACTGCTGAGGCATTTCACGCCTGTGCGCGGAGCTAATTTTTACCGCATTCGCTCATCATGTTTAAACGCCATTTGAAGCCACATTTTTATTACACGACCCAGACATATTATATATCGTTCTTTCCGGCAGACTCTGCAGATTCATAATATATCATTTTTATATGTATACCTCATGCCCTGCCTGTATATTATAACAAAAAATGCAATAAAATTTGAATTTTTTATCATCTGCAGTGTGTAAAGTGTTTTTTTTCACCTTTTATCACATGAACATTTGCGGTTATATTTTCTATGGGGTGCGCTTGTACAAAAATTAGAAATGGGGACTGGTTACATTTTTGGGGGGGAATTACGTGATTTTTAGCAAACGCTCCCCATAGAAAAAAATCATTAGTGCAGCATCAATGTTCACATTATAATTGAAATGGGAAAAATATTGCTGCATTAATAAAGCAACACACAAAAAAACAAAACATGTTTGTTTTTTTTAATTATTATTATTTTAATTTTTTTTTATTTATTTTTTTACTTTATCTGGTCATGTTGGGTATCATTCGAAAGGCCATGCTCACGGTTCTGGAGATATCGGGGTTCAAACACATCCCCTATCTCCACCAGGGGATTCCGGGCAGCTAGGGGTTCCCCAGCTATCTGCCGTCATCACGCTATGCGTGATGACGCCAGGCAGCGAGGGGGGACCTGGGGGTGGAGCCGCCATCCAAGATGGCGGCCCCCACTGGAGCTAGGCCGCATTTCGGCACCGCAAGGCGCTGAAGTGTGACCCGTGCCTAAGGGGTTAAAGCCAGGCACCGCTTAAAAGGGGAGACACTCCCCTTTTAAGCGGTGCCTGGCTTTTCTTTGTGGGACCTCCCGATCGGGAGGGAGAGGGATACGAACGGACCCCCCTCCCTTCCAGGCAGTCTCCTGGCATTGCCGGGGGGGGGGTCGCTTGGAAATGACGTCATCGCGCACTGTGCTATGACGTCATTTACGTCGAGCGGGTCTTAACTTCAGCATCTGAGGATGCTGAAGTCAGACCGCCGCAGGACCCTGGACAGAGAGGGGAGTATCTCCGCCGAGGGTCTCGCAAAGCTGATGACATGTGGGACACGTCCTCAGCATACAGCGAGAGTAACTGAGGACGTGTCCCACACGTCGTCAGCAGTGAAGGGGTTAAAGGGACGACCTGTTCACGTATATATTGTGCAGATTAGAATATACAGGTTCCTTCTTATGCTGTTGGCGGCTAGAGCCCTGATCCCGGTGCACTGGCGTTCATCGGACGTGCCATCTCTCCGGTCGTGGATGAACAAGGTCAAGACTTTCCGTTCAGTGGACCTCCTGGAGGCTGTGGCCCGGGGCATAGAGACGGACATGGGGCCTAAGTTGTTCCACTGGGACAGCTACGCGACGACTACACGTCGTGCGTTGGAGGTCGCCTGAGGGTTTGCTGCTAGGGCAAGCCAGCCCGGGTGCGAATGGTCTGTACCGCCCCTTTTTCTTTCTTTTTCTCTTTCCTCTTCCCATTTTCTTCGTCTCCTTGTGGTGTCTCTTTTTATCTTCTCTGTGCTGAGCTCCTTTTTTCCCTCTTCTTTTCTTTTTTCCTCTGCTCTTAGATGGCCGCTATTTGACGCCGGGTCCTCGTGGTCGACGGACCTGTGCTTGGTCCCTGACATTTACACGGACTTATGCACTTTTAGTGCTTTCCCCTGGGATCGCTCATTTCACCGATTATTTAGTCTAAGACTGTATTGTGTTCGGTATGTACTTTATTCTGTATCTTTTTCTATTTGTATTGTATTTCTGTCTACAATAAAAATTTAGAATTTCAA
The DNA here is from genome assembly GCA_009667805.1 of Leptobrachium leishanense. Classification (NCBI taxonomy): domain Eukaryota; kingdom Metazoa; phylum Chordata; class Amphibia; order Anura; family Megophryidae; genus Leptobrachium; species Leptobrachium leishanense. The sequence continues at coordinate 29,340,122 of CM019065.1, read as the reverse complement.
AAAAAGAAGAATATACAGGTTCCAGGATAAATAACAAACCAGCTCTACACTGGCAACAAAACCAGAATAGAACCCGAACCCCAAGCAATATAGAACTTTATTAATCCATAGAAATCAAAAACTAATGACCCGTGCACCTCAGATACATATCCTTGACCCAGGTATGTAACCCTTTCGCTGCTGAGCCATTTCACCGCTGTGTGCTCAGCTCATTTTTACCGATTTCGCTCATCATGTTTAAACACGATTAGAAGCCACGTTTTATTATACAACCCAGACAAATTATAGATCGTTCTTTCCGGCAGACTCGGCAGATTCATAATATATCATTATTATATGTATACGTCATGTCCTGACTGAATATTATACCAACAAATGCAATAAAATTTGAATTTTCAATCATCTACAGCGTGTATATTGTTTTTTTCACATTTTATCATGCAAGCGTTTGCGGTTATGCTTTCGATGGGTTGCGCTTGTTAAAGAAATTAGTAATGGGGACTCGATACATTTTTTTGGGGGGGCAATTACATGATTTTTTGCAAATGCCCCCATAAAAAAAATCGTTAGTGCAGCATCATTGTTCACATTATAATTGAAATGGGAACAATATTGCTGCATTAACAAAACAAAAAAAAATAATTTATTTAAATTTTTTTATTTTGTAGATTTTTTTTTTTTTGATTTTTTTTACTTTTATCATGTTCATGTTTGGTAACATTAGAAAGGCCATGCTCTGGCCGTTCCAATGATATCAAACATTAACCCCTAGCTGCCACGGATCGGGAGATAGGGGGTTGCAATAAACCCCCTATCTCCACCTCAGGTGGCAGCTAGGGGTTATCTCCCGAACTCACGCTCCGGAGGGGACCGCAATCCGGCGCCTTTTGGCGCCGAATTGTGGTTCAGCCCCCAAGGGGTTAAAGGCAGCCACCGCTTGGAAGGGCAGGCTGTGCCCTTCCAAGCGGTGTCTGCCTTTTGTGCATGCCCCTTACGGATGGGGAGGAAGAGAAGTCCAAAGGACCCCACCTTCAGGCACCTTCCCCACACTGGCGGGGCGGGGGTGCCTGGAATAGACGTCATCGTGCCCAGCGTGATGATGCTATTCCTGTCCGCCACGGTCCTGGAGGCTGGGCTGACATCCAAGATGTCAGCCTGCACCCGGGGGCCGCAGCAATTGGCCAGAATCCCGGTTGATTGTGGCTGCAATGGGAGGACGCACTCAGCATGTCCTCCGCAGCCAAGTGTCCCTGCGGCAGGATGCGCTGAGCGCGTCCTCCGCATGGAAGGGATTAATCGCACAAATATCATAAAAACAACATTTACAGGGGTATTCAGAGAAAGGTGAAACTCAGGAGAACTGGCAGGAGAAGAGAACAATCTAGACCAAATAGCCTTTTTTTGACCTAGAATTTTCCCTTCTCCAGTCATTCTCCTGAGTTTCACCTTTCTTTGAATAGACCTGTTAGTGAATCATAATGTTCAAGGCGAGAGGTCCAAAGAAAGTATATATAGTCATTGAGCTACAATAAGGGGAAAAACCTATATATTATTGGTAAATGTTGCCTCATGGGAAAAAAATCAATAAAATGGTAGAGAGATAAAAAAACAAACAAAATTTTATTTTTCATGTTTACATGCAGTTGCTTCAAACAAAGAAAATAAACAGCAGCATGTGTTTTATAATGTATTTTATAATGTGTTTTAAAAAGTCAATTTGTATGCAGAGAGAGCACAAGTAATCTAGTTACAGCTTATGTAAATGGTAGTGTCTGATAATAACCCCATCATGACCGGGTGATTTCGCCATTTTGTGTCCGAAAGTGCCCGCTGCTGTTTTTACGCTTCTGAGCTGTTTGTGTTTAGGTCTAATTTTCCTCTTACTCATTTATGGAACCCACACATATTATATACCGTTTTTTCTGCCATTAATTGGACTTTCTAAAGACACCATTATTTCCATCATATCCTATAATTTAATAAAAAATTATGAAATATGATGAAAAAAATTGTAAAAACACACTTTTTCGAACTCTAATCCCCAAAATCTAAAGCTAAATAGTTTCAAAATTTTATCCTGAAACAAGAAATACCCAATTTTTACATGTTTTTGCTTTTTAACCCCTTCACTGCTGAGCCATTTCACCTCTGTGCGCCAAGCTCATTTTTACTGTTTTATGCTCATCATGTTTACCTATTTTATTATACCCCAATCAGACAATTTAAAAAAAAAAAAAAAAAAAATTTTTACATCAAAGCTAGTCATGTGTGGTATCATTGGAAAGGCCATGATCAGGCCTCTAGCTGCCATGGATCGCGATGATATTGAGAGCCAAAGCATCCCCCTATCTCCACTTTGCAGCTAGGTGCTAACTGGACGACTGACGTCATCGCACACATGGTGATGACGTCAGTGGGTGGGGGGTGACCCGGAGGCTTGGCTGATATCCAGGATGTCAACCACTTCCCGTTGCGAATCGCGATCCGGCACCTAAGGGGTGCCCTCTCCAGCGGTACCTTTCTTTTTTTCTAGCTCCGGCTATTGGGGAGGGAGAGTGGTCCAAAGGACCTCCCCTCTCCCTTTTCAGGTTCCCCCTGCAGACACCGGGGGGCACCTGAAAATTACATCATTGGCACGGGGATGACTTCATTGTGACCGCTGGGGCCCATAAAAACGTTGGGAGTGCTTCAGAGAAGTCATTCCGGTTTGGGACCCTGGCCAGAGAGGTGAGTATAAGGAGGGAGGTGGGATGAAGGACCATGATGTACATAGTACATCCTTGGTCCTTAAGGGGAATTTTTTCCAGGGGCACTATGTACGTCAGTGATCCTTAAGGGGTAAACCAATACGCCTTTTTATTTTAAAACATCCAATGGAGTTTAGTGAATTTTTGTAACTCCTAATCTGATTGCTCGTCTCATGGAGGCGGCCATGTTTTTGCTTCCTCTCTTTTAGTGGGAGGAGTTAAACATCTAAGCTGTGTGATTGACACTTCAGTCCAGGATGGCACCTCCCAAAAATAAAAGACAATATAGTACAAATGTGTATTTCCGCTGCTAGTGCTTTCCACTATCACCCCCTTTTTCAATTCTTTAACCCTATAAACCCCAGGTAGCTCCCTGCCATGTCTGCTTCCACTTATATTCATTATTACTCAGTAACTGACATTCATTTCGCTTTGGTTTTATCACCTGTTTTATAAACTGATATGGGGAGATAGTTCTCTGTGAAATTTTTGATATTTGCTTTGAAGAAAAATCAGAAATAAGTGCTGTTTTTTAACATATATCACTATACGCTCTACACTTTCTTTTTTACCATACGGTCGTGTTTTGCTCACTTAAATTAGTAAGTCGTTTTCTGCACTTCAACTTCAGAAGCTGCTGTGGGATCGGAGGTGCGAACTCTGACCATTACAGCAAACTCCTCAGAGGTGTGAAAGTCCTATCTGTAAGTGTGAAGCCTCGAGCCTTTCGTGAGCTGAAAAAAAAAAAAATGAAGTCTGAAAAAGAATAACATTAAAAATACAGCAGAACACTCAAACTGTAATCTCATATCTGGATAAAAAAATAATCAGCAGTTCAAGCGTTATTGATATAAGAATCACAGGCAAGTTGCCGTTTGGGTGGGGCGAGCAGGGCACGAGTCCTGGGCCCTGCACTTCGGTGGGACCCCATGCCACTGCTGACACCTGCCTTTGTAAATGTACAGACCTAATGCCAAGTAAAGCACTCTGCCTCCAGGACTTCCCAACGCTGTGCGTCCCACCCCGACCCCAAGTAAGCAATGACAAGGAAGTGTTAGTATGTGAGGGGTTATTTGAAGGAGAAAGTCTGATAGGGCGAGGTAGGTCATTTCAAAGGACTAGTGCTGCATTGTGAGGCCAGACTCTGACCTTTCTAATGACACCACATATGACCTCCTGGGACCTATAGTACCAGAGATACGGTGGTCTGAAAGACCCCTGCATCTCCAGTAAAGAGATTCCCTGCTGGGAGGGTGGGGGGAGTCCTCTTTCTGACATCATCACACCCTTGGGTGATGATGTCAGCATCTGAGGGGAAGTCCCACAGTTTGAGCCAAAATCAAAGATGTCAGCCCGCTGTGGATAGATCCCTAGATCGGCGCTGATCCTACAGGATCGAGACAACGCTCTTGAACGTGTCCTCCAAACACAAGTGTGAAAACAGAGGACGCGCCCTACACGTCGTCCACAGCAAAGGGGTTAAACGAGAGAACGTCCTTTCAGGTCTTTTGCATTCTAAAATATTATAATAATACCTGCTTGAAAAAGAGAATATTTTATAAAATAATTTAGTCCTAAACAAAAAGATGATCAGGGAAGGGCTTTGGTTTTCCTCTCAGTCTCGCAATCTTGACTTGTAAATCTTAAGGTTGACCACTACTTATCTGGAACGCTCAGTACCCCAAGCTTTCTGGATATCAGTCTCCTCCGGATTTCAGCATCCAGGAGAATCCGAAGTTGGAGGGGAAGGGGAGCGTGACAGAGGAGCCACAATGTACGCAATATATGCGTACGCCTCGTGTCTGGACCCCGAACTCTCATCTATGGTGGTTGCTATTGTGCCAGCTCCTCGTGCAGTAAGTGGAAAGGAGTTGATCCATTGCACCACAAAACCTGCTTATCTCAAAAGGATGTGAGCTTTCTCGGATTCGATAAGAAGAATATTATTATAATCTGCCCCAATGTGCCATCTATTTTAACATGTCATGCCATTTTATCATTCTGTGGTTTACATTTTATCACTATGCTAAATACTTCCCCATGTCCATCAACTAACCGCAACGCAAATATAATCTCAACACATATTTAACAGATTTACACATAGAATCATAAAAAACGACAAATGTCACCGAAAAACACAAAGAAATGGTGCACACAATGTAAAGGCCTCAAAAAGGCCTCGCGAGTAAACCGCTTCCGCAGCAGATATTACGACGCTCATATAGAATTATTTGAGGCGTCCACTCATAAAAGACGAGATTTCAGTGCTTTAAACCACGTGATATCGCCAGCAATCAATCTTGCGTATTTGGATCTCTTTTCAATATGATGGGATCCGAGGGGCAAGTAGACCTCAATTGACCACAGGGCACACAGTCGGTGCTCTGGGCCTCCCAGTCGCCCATTATGGGATGCCATCCAATCGCATGACTATTTTCAGTATGAATTAAGGTTGGTATAATGTTCCTCTTCCCTTTTTATTTTTATGTCATGGCTGGAAAGCTGCTGGTTTCTGGGCTTGAACCGACTGGACTGCCGCGCACACTCCTGTGTCCTGGGCCAGCCAATCCATGGGTACCGATGGGGCCAAGGCTACAGCCGGAACTTTCACAAGGGTGGCATTTTGATGGCAAATGCATTAATTTAACAGTATATGCATTTTAGTATTTAAATGAGAATATTTATTTGAAATCTCTTATTAATTATATCTTATCAGAATATATTTGAATAATATATAATTTAATTTATATTTTAGTAAATTATTTTACCAGGAAAGTAATTTTAATTATGTAATTTTTTTAATGTATGTCCATTTTAATAGTGAAATATAATGTATTATATATAAATTTAATATTTAATTTTTTTAGTATATTGTACAATTTATTGAATATATAATTTATTTTAAAAATACATAATTTAATAAATATTTTAATGGTTTAAATTATTTTAGTATTGTTATTTTAATGTATATTTAATTTAATAGAATTATTTGAATATATAATTTATATTAATCTATAATGTTTTGGGCCAGCCCTGCCTGCATCGCACTGTTGGCACATGACAATACCATTTCTTGTGAAACAGACATCATCTGTATGGGAGGTGCCAATGAAATAACAGCACTTCCATGAAAGGGAACCCTTCCACACAGTACAAGTCCAATTTTAAGAGGGTCTTTATATCTGTAAAGTGTTTTTTTCTGTATTTAAAACATAGAATCTGTTATTAAATTAGAGATCCCTGAATAAGCCCTGGAAAACAGATGAAACGCGTAAGACAGACAACGTAATAGTCATCCATTCTATGTCTTCTATCCGTTAACTTTTTTAGCTTTGTAATCTCTAAATAAATCCGGCCATTTGGGAACTATGAGCGTGGACCAGCAAGCCACCATCAGTATGTTTAAGATAAATATTATTCTGTTTTATATCCTGTATACATTCATTTTGTATCCTATAGGAAGCTATTGCGGGCTACACACGATTTACTTAACGCCATGTCCTTTTATTTTTATGGCTTAAATTTTTCCAATGTTGGTTGGATCATGTCTGCTGGAGTGTCAGAGTTAAGCACATTCATTTTATATATTTTAGATTTTATATATCTATTGATATAGGGGCACACAATTCAACATACAAGTCTAAGCTATGTGTTTTGTATTTCGCTCTATATTCTTCTAGTGTCCTCCTCTGTATATTTTGTTACCTCCCTAGTTTTAATCACTGTGATAAGCTAATGTTGTGATAATCCTTAGAATGTCCCTTTAAACCACCACTATGGCAGAAATTCTTTAAAAAATAATAACATTAACAATAACATTTCTAAGAATATTTAAACCAGTATAACCTACTTTTTTTTTATCTCTAAGTATCTACAGACTCATTTCACTACATATGTGACGTTAAGCTTCTGACAAAGAACAACCACCACAAGCCAAATCTGCTTGCTACAGTTTAATTAGGTCAGCTAGGGTTTATTGTTACAAGTGGGCCGTGAAATAAAACAATTTACAGATACCATCTTTTTCTATTCTTAAAATAATCTTCCTTCCACACACGCTCCTTTCTTATACTGATAAAACCTCTCCATCCTAGCTATCTTTCCAATAATCCCTAAATTGTAGCGGCACAAGACAAGGATGTCCCCTCTCCCCTTTATTATTTCCTCCTTCAAGATACTTTACAACTCCGGTTGGAATATCCAGGGTTTAAAGGGACACTTAGGATATGCCTAAGAAAGAGATGCAGTGGACAGATCCAATCCATTGGGTGATGTCATCATGCTCTCTACGTGCTTACGTCACTAGTAACCGATCTGGTGACTGGCAGCCGGACATCAAAAAGCCTAGCTGCTGGTGACGGCGGGTGCGGTAGAGGAAACTACTTCACTTCACTCAGCATTTACTCCAGATCGGGTCTGAGGGGGGGTGGCACTCCTCACATCCTGACCACTTTGAAGTGTTCAGGATGAGTAGAGTGTCCTTTTAAGGCCACTTGGCCCAAAAACCTGGACAGTGAAATTTTGGCCTCACCAATGTCTCCCCACCAGATCCATAATGACAGCCCACCATCCCACGAATGACTCACCACCACATCACTTATAACAGACAAAATTACCATCAACACCATCAGCCCACCATTGATTCCCCTCCACCTCGCCAGAGGCAGCCCACCAGTGAATTCTCACCATTTCAATGGTGATATACCTCCATCTTATCAGAGACTCCTCAACATAATGACTTACACCACCTCACCCATTGTTCTTTTGGTTATTTTGGGCACTGTGACTGTTAGCTTTCTGAACAACGTTTTATGCCACCTTTTTGCCACTCCTGTAATAATCTTGCAACTTTATATGTAGATGTCTAAACCACAAGAATCATCAGGGGAAATTGTTTACCCATCATACGTTTTGGAAATATTCACTAAATGTATCTGATGTTGCTTTTTTGCCAAAATACACTGCGATGGAGAGTAATCTTATATCTGAATTGAAATGCTGCCATATATGTATTTCTATGTGATGTGAGAAAATATTTATCATTTTCAGTGGTTTGTTACATTTTCCGCACGCCTCCTGTTTTATTAAAACACATTCAGCACTTTGTTACGCATTGATATTATCATCCTCCTTAAAGTGATACTCTATAAAAAATAGAGCTCCCTTTCTTTGTACATTATTAATTAAAAGAAGATTTTTGGTGATGTTACTCACCTTTTCTCCCTCGCCGCGCACTGGTCCTCTTTTTCAGCTCAGGGGCTTCCAAACCCTGACGTTCATGAATCTTTTCTGCTCTGTTCCCGCTTCCATGCAACTAATGCATAGTGTAGGAACATGGAATTCCGCACCGCATCGGGACATGCGAACTTTAAGTACGTATGCTGATGTCACTAGTGACCGATCTGGTGAAAGTAATTCTTTCACGCCAGGGGGGCATGCAATGGCATCTCCATGGCTGGAGGGCCTAACCGCCATGGTCCGGCATAGCACACCCCGCAGCCTTCCCATAGCCACGATCGGCCTGCCTACATTGCGCACGCGCTGATAGCATCATTGGATGCCGTGGGACTGCTGTCTATGACGCAATGACAAAATCAGCACATGTGCAATATAGGCAGGCCGGAGGCTGGCCACAACGCCAGCAGGGCTGCTATGTGCCACCCCATGGCGTTAAGGTACTGACTTGTTCGGTAATAAAATCCCACCTGCTTGTGACACTGGGTGGGGTGGAGGAAACTCCTTCACTTCACCCAGTGTTTTCTGCTAGATGAGAGAAGAAGGAGGGTGAGTAGAGTGTCCCTTTAACTCACTAAAATATAATTCTATCTTTTTTTTTCTAGAAAGGATTTTACCAGGAAGGATACATTGAGATTTCTCTTGCTTTCAAGTATGTCCTGGGTGGCGAGTCTGTGCCGTTAGGTGTCTTGCCCAAGGACACTTACTGGAGAGGTGCTCTTGCTGGGATCAAACCCATGTCTCCACAGGCTCTCTCCATGCAGAGCAGTGATGTTACCTTTACTCCACACAGCCAGCTTTAAAAGGTTTACGCTTTATTTTTTTACATAGGGCTGACTGTATAAGGTCAATTCATGTATCTCGGATAATTCAGGATTAGAGAGTTTCCACAGAGTGTCCCATTAAAAAATGTTTTAATATTTTGTACAGGTAGGGCTCCAGTGGTGATGTCATAGAATACCTTTGCAGAAATCCTAAAAATAATGATGCGGATATTGAAGCATACAGTTGTGTTCAAAATTATTCAACCCCCACTGAAATTGAGTGTTTTGGCCAGTTTGACATTGATTTTGATCATTCAGTCATCTGCTTACAATTAAATCAAAGAGGCACGTGTAGGTCAGACAAATATAACATAACATTTATAATGAAATAACCACAAATGTCTTTTCTGTGCTCACATCATTATCAGTTTTATTCAACCCCCAAGTGACATTCAATCTTAGTACTTATAACTGTAAAAGGATGTTGTACTAACAGCTTTTAAACGTGAAGCATAGCTTGACACAAGTGTCTTGCAGCGATCTACAGGTATCTTCGCCCATTCGTCATGGGCAAAAGCCTCCAGTTCAGTCACATTCTTAGGCTTGCGCACTGCAACTGCTTTCTTTAAGTCCCACCAGAGGTTCTCAATCGGATTTAAGTCAGGTGACTGCGATGGCCACTCCAAAATGTTCCAGCCTTTAATCTGCAACCATGCTCTAGTGGACTTGGAGGTATGCTTGGGATCATTGTCCTGTTGAAAGGTCCAACGTCTCCCAAGCCTCAGGTTTGTGACGGACTGCATCACATTGTCATCCAATATCTCCTGGTACTGAAGAGAATTCATGGTACCTTGCACACGCTGAAGCTTCCCTGTACCTGCAGAAGCAAAACAACACCAAAGCATGATTGACCCCCCGCAATGCTTCACAGTATGCAAGGTGTTCTTTTCTTCATAGGCCTTGTTCTTCCTCCTCCAAACATAGCGTTGATCCATGGGCCCAAACAGTTCTAATTTTGTTTCATCAGTCCACAGAACACTATCCCAAAACTTCTGTGGTTTGTCCACATGACTTTTGCCATACTGCAGTCGACTCTTCTTATTCTTTGGAGACAGCAAGGGGGTGCGCCTGGGAGTTCTGGCATGGAGGCCTTCATTACGCAGTGTGCGCCTTATTGTCTGAGCTGAAACTTCAGTACCCACATCTGACAAATCTTTTCTCAGTTCCTCAGCAGTCACACGGGGACTTTTCTCCACTCTACGCTTCAGGTGGCGCACAGCAGTCGAAGTCAGCATCTTCTTTCTGCCACGACCAGGTAGCGTTTCAACAGTGCCCTTTGCCTTGAATTTGCGAATGATGCTTCCTATGGTCTCTCTTGGTATGTTTAACATCTTTGCAATCTTCTTATAGCCATTGCCCTTCCTGTGAAGAGTAATCACCTCTTCTCTTGTCTTCCTGGACCATTCTCTTGACTTCACCATGTTTGTAACCACACCAGTAAATGTCTAGAAGGAGCTGAGTATCACAGTCATTTTAAAGCTGCCTAATTGGTGCTTATTATGCTTTATTGCTGCTCTGTGACATCCGCAGGTGTTTTCAATACCTGATTGAAAACACTTGAATGAACCTCTGTTCTTCAGACTGGTAGTCTTTAACCCTTTCGCTGCTGAGGCTTTTCCCGCCTCTGTGCTGAGGTCATTTTTACTGGTTTTGCTCATCAGGTTTAAACGTGTTTTGAAGGCTTATTTTAGTATATGACCCAGACATCGTTCTTTCCGTCAGACTCGTCAGATTCAGAATATGTCATTATTATATGTATACGTCATGACCTGTCTGTATATTATAACAAAAAATGCAATAAAATATGATTTTTCAATAATTTACAATGTGTAAAGTGGTTTTTTTTCACATTTTAACATGCGAGCAATTGTGGTTATATTTTGTATGGGGTGCGTTTGTTAAAAAAATTAGAGATGGGGTCTCGTTACATTTTTTTTTGGGGAAAATTACACGATTTTTAACAAACGCACCGCATACAAAAATCGTTAGTGCAGCATCATTGTTCACATTATAATTGAAATGGGAACAATATTGCTGCATTAACAAACCAAAAAAAAAGAAAAAAAACTTGTTTATTTTTTTTTTTATAATTTTATTTTTAAATATTTTTTTATTTTTATTTTAATTTTTTTTTTTACAAACTTTTTCACTTTCGTGTTTGGTATCGTTGGAACGGCCATGCTCTGGCTGATCCAACAATACCAAACTTTAACCCCTAGCTGCCACGGATCGGGAGATAGGGAGTTCCAATGAACTCCCTATCTCCCGATCCGTGGCAGCTAGGGGTTAACTCCAGGACTGGCGTCATCGTGCTATGCACAATGACGCCAGTCCTCAGGGGGAGTTCCCGGAGGCTTGGCCGACATCCAAGATGTCGGCCAGCTCCGGGAAAGGATCACGAACCGGCGCTTTTCAGCGCCGATTCGTGATCCGGCTCCCCAGGGGTTAATGCCAGGTACCATTTGGAAGGGCAGGCTGTTCCCTTCCAAATGGTGCCTGGGTTAACCCCCGCAACGCCGCCGATCGGGAGGGAGAGAGGTCCGAAGGACCTCCCCCCCTCCCTTTCAGGCGCCTCCTCCGCACATGCGGGGGGGCGCCTGAATTAGGTGTCATCGCGCTGCCGCGATGACACCTAATTAGCCCGGCGGCGGTTCCGGATGCTGGGCTGACATCGAGGATGTCAGCCCGCACCGGGGGGGCCAGCGATCGGCCGGAACCCGGCTGAACGCTGACCCCAAAGGGAGGACGCGCTCTGCGCGTCCACCGCATGGAACGTGACATGCGGTTGGACGCGCTGAGCGCATCCGCCGCAGCGAAGTGGTTAAGGGGTTGAATAATTGTGTCATTGAAGAATTCACAAAAGAAACATTTACTACTGTATTACAAAACCAATTGATGTCATTTTAGTTGCATATGGTTCTTTAAAAAGTCCTTGTAGGATTTCATTCTGAATACAATTACAAATGTACAATAAATTCCCTAAAACCCTTTACAGCATTGGGGGTTGAATAATTTTGAACACAACTGTATGTAGCAGTGTTGTTCGGATTGTCCCTTTAAATTTATTTTATCTTCTACCTCTGCTTCTTCATTTGAGGTGATCAATTATTATTTGACGCCCCAAAACATAATCGGACGCAAGCTCTACTAAAGTATTTTTCAGAAAGATATTCAGACCGTTGACAGTGCACAAAGCTGGAAGTTAAGGTCCTGTGAGGTTATTACGCGGGCTTTGGACCCATTAAGCAGTAAATAAAGACTCATGGTGAATATAGCACGTATGCAGAAATCTGACACATTATTCTTACATGTTAATGGGCATTGTTACAACACAGGAAGCTGTGCAAGATCAACCAAACATCAACTTCCTGTTTTGTATGAAAATATTCCATACCTTTCTCTCAAAGAGTTCTAGCTGTTTCGAAAGAGGGAACGGAGATTTTGGGTCATCTCTGTTGCATCTTGTTGAACCACAAGAACGTAACGATTTACAAGCATTGACTTGTGAGATCAGGGTTCTTACCAAATACGTGAGGATTTATTCCATGGAAATACGGAGGTGGATTTGTAACACCAAAATGAGTTCCCGACTTTTCCCGTTCCAGAACTTCAAACTAATTTCCCTTAGTTCTCAAAGAAACTTGGAGAATGATAAAGGTGGACCTTGTTGGGCACCACAACACCAGAAGGTATTTGAACAAGGAATTAAGTAGCTCCCTGGTAGAGCCCGTCTCTCTGGCAGAATCACTGAGAGAGGAATACTGGAGTCAGAACGAAATTGGCAAAAATCAGCATGGTTTTATGAAGCACAGATCATGTCAGACTAACCTAATTATGTTCTATGAGGAAGTAAGTAGAAGTATAGATCAAGGGGTCGCAGTGGATGTCATTTACTTGGATTTTGCCAAAGCTTTCGACACAGTTTCCACACAAAAGGTTACTATTTAAATTAAGAAAAATTGGTCTAGATGAAAATACTTGTTCTTGGATAGGAAACTGGCTAAAAGATAGGGTACAGAGAGTGGTCATAAATTACACATTTTCAAGACTGTTATAGGACCAATTCTATTCAATTTATTTATAAATGACCTTGAGATAGGCATTGAAAGTCATGTAACAGTGTTTGCAGATGACACAAAACTAGGAAAAGTAATACAATGTGAGCAGGATGTTACTTCGCTGCAGAGGGATTTAGATAGATTGGGGGACTGGGCACTTAAATAGCAGATGAAATTTAATGTATATAAATGCAAAGTTATGCACTTTGGAGTGAAGAATACACAAGCATTGTATACCCTAAATGGTACGGAGTTAGGGAAATCCAAGCAGGAGAAGGATTTGGGAATAATCATAGATTTCAAACTAAGTAACAATGTGCAATGTCAAACAGCAGCCGCCAAGGCCAGCAAAGTATTGGCATGCATTAAAAGGGGAATTCACTTTCAGGATGAAAACATAATTTTGCCTCTGTATAAATCAATGGTCAGACCGCACCTTGAATATGCCGTGCAATTTTGGGCACCTGTCTTAAGAAAGGATATTATATCGCTAGAAAAAGTGCAGAGACGGGCAACTAAATTAATAAGGGGAATGGAAGGGTTAAGTTATGAGGAATGACTAACAAGCTTAAACCTGTTTAGTTTAGAGGAGAAACGGCGCCTTAGAGGGGATCCAATAATATACGGGGCCATTAAAACCATTGTCTGGAAACCTATTCATTAACAGGACTATACACAGCACACGAGGTCACCCATTTAGAATGGAAGAAAGAAAATTCAACCTAAAGCATAGGAAGGGTTATTTTAGAGAGAACAATAAAGCTGTGGAATTCTTTGCCTGTTGAGGTGGTTGGGTCAGAGACTGTACAGACTTTTAAAAAACGACTGGATGATTTCCTGCAAACACAGAATATTAAGGGTTATAATATTTAATATGTGGGTAAAAGCTTCTTGATCCAAGGAGAAATCGGACTGCCATTCTGGGGTCAAGAAGGAATTTTTCCCCAGTTTGTTGCATATTGGCGAGCATTTCAGACTGGGGTTTTTTGCCTTATTTTGGATCAACAGCAGTAGGTGTTGTGTGAGAGGCTGAACCCGATGGATGCATGTCTTTTCTCAGCCTATGTAACTAACAACAAAAGGTCCACTCAAAGCCCATAACAAAAACTCCATAGCTGGAGATAGGTGACCAGCATCAACACTCCTCCAACAGGCTCATTAAATCCAAGTTCATTAAATCCAGTTAAATATTACAACACAGCAAATAACGTGATAATATCCAACAAACCAAAAAAGCACATAGGACGTAAAATACAGAATAAAGCAAAAGCCTGACATAAAGACATAAATATGAGTATGTAGTACAAAGTTCAATGGTCGCAAAATGTTACCTTCTCGGAGAGAGCAACAATGGCTCCAAAGACCTGGGGGTAAGACCCACTAAATTACTGCCTGGTAGCCTTTCACTTGGGGATTACTCACTAATCTTGCATTTTACTACTTTGTATTTCTGTAACTGTAACCACTC